>CM042850.1:2528014-2998014 GCA_023653725.1 Bungarus multicinctus
TTGAGCCTGGTGGGATTCGAAACCTGCACTAATTGCAGGCAGCTTGCACTAAGTGCTAGATGATTAACAGCCTGCACCACCAAGGCCCTCATAATGTCCCAAAAGTCCTTTTTCTGGAGTCAATACATATAAAATTTTACCAAAAAACCCAACCCAACTTGTCTACTAGTAGTAAAACAAATAATATACATATTATTATATGATTATAGTTATATTAACTTATTTGTAGTCATATTAATTATACTAGCATGCTTATAGTCATAAATAATATTCATCTTTTACATACACATACAATAATCTTTCGTCTTTTAACTTCCACCTCTTGTATCTAACCACTGATAAAACGTGTCCCGTGTTGAATAATACCCTGTATTTCTTTTTAATTTTTAACGTCAATCTATCAATCTCTGCACAATCCAATATTTTCTGAATTATGTTTTCATCTGGTGGGGTGTCCTCCTTTTTCCAATATTCTATTGCAAATAGAATCCTCGTTGCTGCCAACACAGGGAGCATTAAGTATGAAGTCCCTTTATCATAGCTTTCTGGTATTTTATTTATTTATTTATTTGATTTGTCAATCGCTTACAAGATAATAGGTATAAGTAAAAACATAGTTATGAATACATGGATACATATAAGAAAAATAAAAGAGACAATAGGACAGGGACAGTAGGCACGTTGGTGCGCTTATGCACGCCCCCTACAGACCTCTTAGGAAAGGAGTGAGGTCAATAGTAAGACAGTCTAAGGTTAAAGTTTTTGGGGTTTGGGGAGGAAACCACAGAGTCAGGTAGAGCATTCCAAACATTGACCACTCTGTGGCTGAAGTCGTATTCCCTGCAATCAAGTTTGGTGCGGTTAACCTTGAGTTTGTATCTATTGTTTGCTCTTGTGTTGTTGTGGTTGAAGCTGAAGTATTCATTGACAGGTAGGACATTGCAATGTATGATTTTATATACTATACTTAGATCGGACCGAAGGCGGCGTAGTTCTAGGTTTTCTAGGTCTAGAATTTCAAGTCTGGTGGCATAAGGTATTCTACAACGAGTAAAGGAGTGGAGAACTCTTCTTGTGAAATATTTCTGGACTTTCTCCACTGTGCTAATATCAGATACGTAATGTGGGTTCCAGACTGATGACCTGTATTCGAGTATTGGTCTAGCAAATGTTTTGTATGCTCTAGTTAGTAGTGTGATATTACCAGAGAAAAAGCTACGTAGGATTAGGTTAACAACTCTTAACGCCTTTTTGGCTATGTAGTTACAGTGGGCTCTAGCACTGAGATCATTATTATTATTATTCCTAACAAAAATATTTCTGTCTTTCAATCTACGTGCTGCTTAATCGTCTTTTCCAGCCATGTGTGTATTTTCGTCCAATATTTTCTTGCTTTGATACATGTCCACCACATATGATAATAGGTACCTGGCATTTGGTTACATATCCAAGAAGTGCCCGACCCATTTCAGGGGTGAAGGACAAGGAGGAAAGAGGGGCCTGGGTGGGAAACCATCTTCTGTCCTGGTTTGAAGATGGTTGGGACCATTTTTTTCTCTTCCTCAGATCCAGGCAATGAGCGGATGGCGAGGAACATCCTGAAGTATGAGAAGCTTTTGAGGAAGGATCAGGAAGAGGGGAAAGGAAAAACCACATTACAGAGACCCAACGTGACCCACTTGGAGACGCGAGATGCTTATGAGGAGCTCTGCCAGAGGCTGGGGTCTCAGGTGGGTGAGGAGATGGGGGGGTTTCCGAGGAAGAAGGTTTTAAAGGAGGACCACAACATTATGTGTTCCTGGGTGCAGGCCCCTCTGACAGAGGGAGACCTATTGATTCTATTTGCTTCTATAGGTCTCGGCCAGAGGTGTATATAATCTGCCTTTTCCAAGGAAATTCCCATCTTCCATGGAAGTCTGCTTCCACTTTAGCCTTACAATCACAAGCCTGTAAGGTAGACTGCTCTGAAGGATCCAAACCTCATCCAAATCTTCCTTGGAAAAGAGATGAACTCTTTCTTTCTTTCTTTTCTTCCTTCCTTTACTTTCCTTCCTCCTTTCTTTCTTTCATTTCTCCTCCCTCCCTCCTTTCCACCCCTCTTTCCTTATTTCCTTCCATCTCTCCTTTGTTCCATCTCTCTTTCCTCCCTCCCTCCCATCTCTCTCCTCCTTTCCTTCTGTCTTTCTTTCCTTCCTTTCTCCCTTCCTTCCATCTCTATCTTTCCTTTCTCTCTTCCTCCCTCCCTCCTTTCCTCCCTCCCTTCCTTCCATCTCTCTCTATCTTTCCTTTCTCTCTTCCTCCCTCTCTACCTTCTTTCCTTCCCTCTCTCTCCCTTCCTTCCTTTCTCCCTTCCTTCACTCTCTCTCTATCCTTCCTTTCTCTCTTCCTCCCTCCCTCCCTCCTTTCCTTCCCTCGCTTCTTCCTCCCTTCTTCCCTTTCATCTCTCCTCACTTTCTCCCTCTCTTCCTTCCTTCCTTCCTTCCTTCCTTCCTTCCTTCCTTCCTTCCCTTCCTTTCTTTCTTTCTTTCTTTCTTTCTTTCTTTCTTTCTTTCTTTCTTTCTTTCTTTCTTTCTTTCTTTCTTTCTTTCTTTCTTTCTTTCTTCCTCTCTTCTTTTCCCCTCTCACCAATAAGACGACTCTGGACCTTAAAGACTTAAACACGGGCCTCCCAGCTCCATCACCTTCCCCGTTCTGATTCCCTTACAGTTAGCTTCTACCAGATCCCAATGCATTTCTAACATGTTTTCTAGTCCTCATGAATCTCCCAACAGTTCCAACTGACTTGAAATAGGCTCCAAAAGCTGGGAAGGGATTTTTAGCAGGAGGAGGCCTCCTTTCCCCAAACCAAGCTGGTGGGTGTAACTGTAAGGCGCCCCCAAAGCTGGCCCAAGGACAGTCTCTTAGTGACCCAAACAAATAAATAATCCAGAGGGGTCCCCAGGAGGGGTTAATTAAAGGCAAGCTGAAGATGAAGTCCACTAGTTTAGTTTAGTTTAGGTTTTGGTTTTGGTTTTGGTTTACTTTATTTTTACTTTTACTGTTACTGTTACTGTTACTTTTACTTTACCTTTACTTTACTTTATTGTCATTGCACCTTGATACAACGAAATAAAATACCATCTTCAGTGCATATCATGACCATGAAAATAAACACAATCACACATCCTTCACATTCTATACGATTGAATGGAAAACTCCTGATATTGCATGAATGTTGCCCTATACAGTAGAATGCAAGAGAGTTCCTGCCCTGGGATGGAAGCTGTTTTTCAGCCTATTTGTGCTTGTTTTTATTATTGTCCTGTACCATCTGCCAGGTGGTAATAGTTCAAAAAATAAGGGATTCCCAGGATGAGATGGATCATTGAGAATGTTTTAAACTTTCTTAAGGCTGCGGGAGCTGTAAAGCTCTTCCAAAGAAGGGAGAGGACAACCCAGGATCCTCTGAGGGGCAATGATGTTAACCCTCTGGAGCGCTGTCTTATCTGCCCCTGTGCAACTGGCAAACCAGACACAGGTGCAGTAACAACACAGTGTTGCCAAGATTGAGAAATACTCCATTAAAGATTTTTGATTGACGCAAGCCCAGCGCCCTCACCTCGCAGCGAAAAGGTGGGGGGGAAAATGAATTTAATAAATGAATAAATCGTTTTTTTTAAAAAATGCTGCTTTGCAAAACGTTCCCATTGTGCTGGGTTTTCTTCCAGCCAGCCCACCGTCGGCTCTCCTGCTCCTACGAGACCAATCGCAGCCCTTGGCTGATCCTGCAACCGCTGAAAAAGGAAATTTTGCACCCGCGGCCTGAGCTGGCCTTGTACCACGACTTCCTCAGTCCCTCCGAGGCGGAGAAGATCAAGGTGCTGGCGGCTCCGGGCGTAAGTGACGATGGCGGGCTGGGTGCATTGGTGGGATTTAAATTTTTAAACTACTGGTTCTGTGGGTGTGGCTTGGTGGCCGTGGCAGGGGAAGGATATACTGCAAAATCCCCCTTCCCTCCCCACCCCATTAACCTGCTTTCCAGCTCCGTTTTCCTGGGCAGGGCAACCAATGAAGACTCAGCCAATCAGCTGTGGGCATGGCTTGTGGGCATGGCATTTTGTGGGTGTGGCTTGGTGGGCGTGGCAGGGGAAGGTTCCTTCCCTCCCTACTCCACTAACCTGCTTTCCAGCTCCATTCTCCTTTTTCAGGGCAACCAAAGGAGACCCAGCCAATCAGCTGAGCTCAATGGGAGGCGGAGAATAGATGGGGGCGGGGCCAGTCAGAGTTGGTATTGGCCGGTTCTCCAAACTACTCAAAATTTCCGCTACTGGTTCTTTGGAACCGGTCAGAACCGGCTGAATCCCACCTCTGGCTGGGTGTCTCGGGGGGGTGGATATCTCCTTCTGCCTTTCTCTTGCTGTGAAGGGACAGGGAGACTTCGACCTACAATTCATTTAGTGACCGTTCAAAGCTACTACAGTACTGAAAAATTGCGACTTATGGCCATTTTTCATAGTTACATCTGTTTGCAGCCTCTCCGTGCTCACGGGATCAAAATTCAGACGCTCAGCAACTGGTTCGTAGTTATGACGATCGCAGCATCTCGGTGGGGTGTGTCATGTCATCCCCTTTTGCGAACTTCTGACACACAAAGTCCACGGGGAAGCCAGATTCACTTAACAACCAGGTTGCTCACTTATCAACGGCAGTGGTTCGCTTAGCGACTTGTGGCAAGAAAGGTTGTAAAGCAGGGCAAAACTCACTTGTAAAACAAAATGTCTCACTTAACCACTGAACTTTTGGGCTCGATTGTGGCCGTAAGTGGAGAACTACCTGTAGTTCATTTAGTGACTGTTCAAAGTTACAACGGCACTGAAAAATGCGACTTACGACCGCTTTTTATGACCGTGGCAGAATCCCCATAACCATACGATCAATTCAGATGTTTGGCCACTGTCTCATATTTATGACGGTTGCTTTTGGCGACGTTCTGACAAGCAAAGCCAGTGGGGATGCCAGATTCACCTAATAATAACCGTGTTACTGACTTAACAGCCACGATTCGCTTAAAGAACGGTGCAAAAAGGTCATAAAAATGGGACGAAACTCACATTCTTGTTTAGCAACAGAAATTTTGGGCTCAAGGGATAAGAAACCGATAGAGGAAAAAAGTAATTGCAAAAATATGTGAATGTGCAGAAATGAATAGATTAACATTAGAAATTAAAGAAAAAGAAGAAACGGAATATTACATGGCATGGGACTTGTTTTATCAATGGCTAGAAAATAAAATTAATTAAAAGGGATTAGATGTATTTATAATGCAATAGGAGAAACTAGTGTAATGGATATACTGAATGTTACTTATATATATATGGGAATGTGATTATTATTATTATTATCCCAGGGTGGGATACCAAAGCAACAAAGTCACAAAAACAGGTGAAGTCCCTTTAATTCCTTCAAAGGTCCAATTATCATTGACTGGAGAAAAAAACTCCCCCACAAACAGTTGCGAAATGCCGTCCAAACTCAAAATACATATAAATTATAAATAGTAAAAAAAACACACAAACCATACTGAAGCAATTAAGGAGACAAGGCAGGATAAGGCAGATATCGAAACACACACACTGGGAGGGACGCCAGAACTCAGATAAAAACTGAGAAACTAGAAATATTTTCATGCTTTGCTTCCAGAACTGGGCCATGCGCAGTTTGTCCTTTTAAACAGTTCTCCCGGCTGCAGCCCATGAAGGGGATCAAGGCCCTTTCCTTCCCCGTAGACCACACCATTCACGTTTCTCCCTTCTCCACTCCTCCATGCGTGCCTTAGGATGAAGAGGGGATGGGCCTGGGTCTTCTTCTGACTGCCCAACCGGCCTGTACCCTTCCTCAGTTTCCTCCACAACCTCTGGAGCCACATTCCCACTCCCTCTTAGCTGTTTTTCCACTCCCTCGGAGTCAGATTCTAACAGAGGCATGACAATATGGTTATACTGTTAAGAAGAATATTATTAGTAATTGTCAAGCACATGAAATATGTATCTCATCGACACACGATTGAAATGGAATGGATTTATTGTATGTTAAAAATTTTAAAAAATTAATTAAACAAATAAAATAAATAAATAAATTTTGGGCTTAATTATGGTTGTTAAGTCGAAGATTGTCTGCGCAATTAATCTTAGTTCTGGATCCTGTCATTTTCTCCTTTTTCGTGAATTGGTCAAATTCTTCTCGTTCATTTTTCTAAATCTGTCAAGACTCATTAAACAGGAGAAGGTATTTTTTACCTTAGGGTTTACTTTAAGAGAGAGAGAGACGCCTTTTTGATGCCTATTTCTCCAAAATTTTGGATAGCTTCTCTCTTTTTTTTTCTTTTTCTTCCTTTCATGCACTTTCTCAGTTTAATACCTCTTCCCGTTGCTGCAAATCTGGAAGCAGTTTCCGTTCAATCCTTAAAATATAAATAAAAAATATAAATGGTAGATCAAAGCATTAGAGAAATTAAAGATTCCTTTTAAACAATGGGGAGAAAGGAAGAAAAACAGGAAGGAATTACAAAAAAAAAAACAGAAAGAAAAAAATCATGTAAGTGGTTTTATTAGCCCTCAACTTACAACTAAACAGAGGCCCAGTTGCTAAGCAAGGCACTTATTAAGTGAGTTTGGCCTCATTTTACCACCTTTCTTGCTACTATTGTTAAGTATTCACTGCAGTTGTTAAATTACTCACACGGTCGTTAAGTGAACCTGGCTTCCCCCCCCCCCCCCCCCCATGGACTTTGCTTGTCAGAAGGTCGCAAAAGGGGATCACAGGACCCCCCAGGACACTGCAGCCATCGTAAATCTGAGTCAGGTTGCCGAGCAGCTGAATTTTGATCACCTAACCATGGGGATGCTAATGGTTGTAAGGGTGAATAACAGTCATAAGTCCCTTTTGTCAATGATGTGGTGACTTTGGATGGTCACTAAACGGACTTTTCCTTTTCTTCTCCTCTATTTTCCTCTCCTTTTCTCTCTCTCTCTCTCATCCCTCTTTCCCTGTTTTGCTCCAGTTGCAGAGATCCGTGGTAGCTTCAGGAGAAAAACAGGAACAAGTAGACTATCGGATCAGCCAGAGGTAAGAAGGGTGGACTTCAACTCCCAGAATTCCCCAGCCAGTCATTCTTCTTCTTCTTCTTCTTCTTCTTCTTCTTCTTCTTCTTCTTCTTCTTCTTCTTCTTCTTCTTCTTCTTCTTCTTCTTCTTCTTCTTCTCTTCTTCTTCTTCTTCTTCTTCTTCTTCTTCTTCTTCTTCTTCTTCTTCTTCTCCTTCTCCTCCTCCTCCTCCTTCTCCTCCTCTTTCCTATCTTTTCCTTCCTTTTCTTCCTCCTTCCTTTTTTCCTTTTTTCTTCCTTCTTTTCTCCGTCTTCCCTCTCCTCTCCCATTCCCTCCTCTCATCCCTCCCTCTCTCCCTCCCATATTTCCTTCCTTCCCCATTCTCTCCTCCTTCTCTTTCACCTTTTCCTATATTTATTCATTTATTCATTAGATTTACTGTATATGCTACCCCTTTCACTGTCATACAATAGTGGATAGCTTAAAATCTTCCTTCCTTCCTTCCTTCCTTCCTTCCTTCCTTCCTTCCTTCCTTCCTTCCTTCCTTCCTTCTTTCTGTCCTCCCTCCTCCTTCTCCCATTTTTATTGATTTATTTATCAATATATTGTATATGCCACCCAGCTCATTGTTATACAACAGTGGATAACTTAAAATCTTCCTTCTTTCCTTCCTTCCTTCCTTTCTTCCTTCTTTCCTTCCTTCCTTTTCTCCTTTCCTCCCTCCCTCCCTCCTTCTCTTTCTCCTTCTCCCATTTTTATTGATTTATGTATTAAATATATTGTATATGCCACCCATCTGACTGACATTGGATAGCTTAAAATCTTCCTTCTTTCCTTCCTTTCCTTCCTTTCCTCCTTTCCTCCCTCTCTCCCTCCTCCTTCTCTTTCTCCTTCTCCCATTTTTATTCATTTATGTATTAAATACACTGTACATGCCACCCCTGATTCCCTGTCCTAGGACAGAGGACAGCTCCAAGTCTCTCCTGCTGCCTTTGGGAAGAGCCCAACCCAGCCATTCCTGGATGTTTCTGCATCCATTATTCCAAAATCTGCCTCCCCCCCCCACACTTTCCAGTGCCTCCTTTTTCCGTTCGTGCCCTGAGCTGCAGGCAGTCTGTCAAAAGGGGAGTGTTGGATTTGTACCCCTAGATTCCCCGAGACCCTTGAGGTGCCTTTGCCCAAATAGTTCCACAGAGGCTAAAAAGTTCATCCTTTCTGAATTGTCTTCCAACGACTCCTTTACAAAAGCCACCTGGTTTTTCTTCTCTATACATTCTTCTCCAGAGGGATGAATTTATAACCACCATGAATCATTTCCCGTGACAGTCTGTCTGAGTGGAAGGGAAATGACTTCAGACGGTCTCTCGAAAAGCCAAGAAAGAGAGAGAGAGAGAGAAATATATATATATATACACACACATACATATCAAGTTGCTATAGCTGCACAGCCATCCCCAAAATATGTTTCATGATCTCACTGCTGAATTTTGCAACCCGCAGAGGAAAAACCTTTAAGCGTTTCTCCAGCAACTACGGAAAGAAAAGAGGAGTTAACTCTTCTCTCCCCTCTGATGCTCCGGAGAAAAGAGATCTATTTTATTTTATTTTATTTATTTATTTTATTTGGTTTGTCCATCGCTTCCAAGATAATAGGTATAAGGAAAAACATAGTTATGAATACATGGATACATATAAGAAAAATAGAATAAAATCTAGATCTGGATTGCCAGATCTCAGATCAGAAGCGGTCCAGCTGAAGTCTTTCCAATACTGATCAGCAATGTACCTGGGGATGGTTGTGGGAATGTTGTTATTGGCTGCTTTCAGATAATCTTTTACTTTCTTTTTGAAAAGCTGCTTCTTCTGCATCCTGGTAACTTTCTCCTCCTTCTCTTTCTTCTTTCTCCTTCTTCTCCCTTTTTTTGTCTGTTTTCCTCCCCCCTCCTCTTCCTCCTCCTCCCGTTCTCTTTCTCCTCCACTCCGTAAACCCCACTCACTTCCAGCACTGATGATGTTACCTAGTTGGGTCATGAAATGTCTGCAAGGAACCAACCAAGCTCAGAGAGCACCAAGGACCCACACTACTACTAGTAGTACTACTTAGTCTTCTTCTTCTTCTTCTTCTTCTTCTTCTTCTTCTTCTTCTTCTTCTTCTTCTTCTTCTTCTTCTTCTTCTTCTTCTTCTTCTTCTTCTTCTTCTTCTTCTTCTTCTTCTTCTTCTTCTTCTTCTTCTTCTTCTTCTTCTTCTTCTTCTTCTTCTTCTTCTTCTTCTTCTTCTTCTTCCTCCTCCTCCACCTCTTCTTCTTCCTCCTCCTTCTCCTTCCTTCTCCTCCTCAAAACCCACTTCCTTCTATCGATAGCACTGATTATGTTTCCCATTTGGGTCATGAAACATCTGCAAAAAAACACCAAGCTCAGAGAGCATCAAGGATCTGACGGTCTTCGTCCTCCTCCACCTCTCTGCAAACCCTCCTCCCTTCCAGAACTGATGATGTTTCCTAGTTGGGTCATGAGTTGTCTGCAAGAAAGCAACCTATCTCCGAGACCAGCAAAAACCCCACAATTCCTCCTCCTCCTCTTTCTCCTCCTCCTCCTTGCAAACCCACCTCCCTCCTAGCACTGATAATGTTCCCTAGTTGGGTCATGAAACGTCTGCAGGAAAACAACCAAACTCAGAGAACACCAAGGAATCTCACAGTCCTCCTCACCCTCTTCCTCTTCTTCTTCTTTCTCCTCCTCTCTCCTACTTTGATTAGAGTCATGAATTAAGTCAGAATAGCAGGATAATTTAACAATAGAGTTGGAAGGGACCTTGGAGGTTCTGCTCAGGTGGGAGAACCTATCCCCGTTGCAGACAAATGGCTGTCCAGTCTCTTCTTGAAAACCTCCAGTGTTGGAGTACCCACCACTTATGGAGGCAGGTCGTTCCAAAGTCATGAAATTGCTCTCTGGCGGAACCCATTTTGTGGCTCACTGTCGGGCTGCAGCTGCTCCTGGATCTTTTTCAGCGCTTGGCTGAAGGACAGCCTGGATCCCGTGGTTGGGGCATTGGGTCGAAGGGCTGCAGCCATAACAGGCTTGAATATCCGGCACCCTTACGCAGAATACCTCCAAGTGGTCAACTACGGGCTGGGAGGCCACTACGAGCCCCACTTTGACCACGCGACGGTGAGTAAACCTGTTGCAAGCCTATTGCTTGGAGAACAGCTTTTCCATCCTCCGAGGCAAAAATAGCCAGGCTTCATTTCTAAGCAAGGATTTCCCCAAAAGGGAAGAACAAGACAGTGAGTTAAACACAAAAACCGGCTGGGTGTCTTTGGGCCCATCACCAGGAGATGGTGAGTTCTAGTCCCGCCTTAGGCATGAAAACTGGCTAGGTGACTTTCGGTCCAATCACCAGGAGATGGGGAGTTCTAGTCCCGCCTTAGGCATGAAAACTGGCTAGGTGACTTTCGGTCCAATCACCAGGAGATGGGGAGTTCTAGTCCCATTTTAGGCGTAAAAACCAGCTGGGTGACTTTGGGCCCATCACCAGGAGATGGTGAGTTCTAGTCCCGCCTTAGGCATGAAAACTGGCTAGGTGACTTTCGGTCCAATCACCAGGAGATGGGGAGTTCTAGTCCCGCCTTAGGCATGAAAACTGGCTAGGTGACTTTTGGTCCAATCACCAGGAGATGGGGAGTTCTAGTCCCATTTTAGGCGTAAAAACCAGCTGGGTGTCTTTGGGCCCATCATCAGGAGATGGTGAGTTCTAGTCCCGCCTTAGGCATGAAAACTGGCTAGGTGACTTTCGGTCCAATCACCAGGAGATGGGGAGTTCTAGTCCCATTTTAGGCGTAAAAACCAGCTGGGTGTCTTTGGGCCCATCATCAGGAGATGGGGAGTTCTAGTCCCGCCTTAGGCATGAAAACTGGCTAGGTGACTTTCGGTCCAATCACCAGGAGATGGGGAGTTCTAGTCCCGCCTTAGGCATGAAAACTGGCTAGGTGACTTTCGGTCCAATCACCAGGAGATGGGGAGTTCTAGTCCCATTTTAGGCGTAAAAACCAGCTGGGTGTCTTTGAGCCCATCACCAGGAGATGGGGAGTTCTAGTCCCGCCTTAGGCATGAAAACTGACTAGGTGACTTTCGGTCCAATCACCAGGAGATGGGGAGTTCTAGTCCCGCCTTAGGCATGAAAACTGGCTAGGTGACTTTCGGTCCAATCACCAGGAGATGGGGAGTTCTAGTCCCGCCTTAGGCATGAAAACTGGCTAGGTGACTTTTGGTCCAATCACCAGGAGATGGGGACTTCTAGTCCCATTTTAGGCATAAAAACCAGCTGGGTGTCTTTGGGCCCATCACCAGGAGATGGGGAGTTCTAGTCCCGCCTTAGGCATGAAAACTGGCTAGGTGACTTTCGGTCCAATCACCAGGAGATGGGGAGTTCTAGTCCCATTTTAGGCGTAAAAACCAGCTGGGTGACTTTGGGCCCATCACCAGGAGATGGTGAGTTCTAGTCCCGCCTTAGGCATGAAAACTGGCTAGGTGACTTTCGGTCCAATCACCAGGAGATGGGGAGTTCTAGTCCCGCCTTAGGCATGAAAACTGGCTAGGTGACTTTTGGTCCAATCACCAGGAGATGGGGAGTTCTAGTCCCATTTTAGGCGTAAAAACCAGCTGGGTGTCTTTGGGCCCATCATCAGGAGATGGTGAGTTCTAGTCCCGCCTTAGGCATGAAAACTGGCTAGGTGACTTTCGGTCCAATCACCAGGAGATGGAGAGTTCTAGTCCCGCCTTAGGCATGAAAACTGGCTAGGTGACTTTTGGTCCAATCACCAGGAGACGGGGAGTTCTAGTCCCATTTTAGGCGTAAAAACCAGCTGGGTGTCTTTGGGCCCATCATCAGGAGATGGTGAGTTCTAGTCCCGCCTTAGGCATGAAAACTGGCTAGGTGACTTTCGGTCCAATCACCAGGAGATGGGGAGTTCTAGTCCCATTTTAGGCGTAAAAACCAGCTGGGTGTCTTTGGGCCCATCATCAGGAGATGGTGAGTTCTAGTCCCGCCTTAGGCATGAAAACTGGCTAGGTGACTTTCGGTCCAATCACCAGGAGATGGGGAGTTCTAGTCCCATTTTAGGCATAAAAACCAGCTGGATGTGTTTGGGCCCATCACCAGGAGATGGGGCGTTCTAGTCCTGCCTTAGGCATGAAAACTGGCTAGGTGACTTTCAGTCCAATCACCAGGAGATGGGGAGTTCTAGTCCCATTTTAGGCATGAAAGCAGTCTGGGTGTCTTTGGGCCCATCACCAGGAGCCAGTGAATTCTAGTCCTGCCTTAGGTATGAAAGCTGGCTAGATGACTTTCGATCCAATCATCAGGAGATGGTGAGTTCTAGTCCCGCCTTAGGCATGAAAGCCAGCTGAGTGTCTTTGGGCCAATCACTAGGAGACTGTGAGTTCTAGTCCCGTCTTAGGTGTCTTTGGGCCAATCCCTTTCTCTCAGCCCAACCCACCTCACAAGGTTGTTGTGAGGAAAATAGGAGGAGGAGGGGGGAGTACTGTGTATGTTAATCACCTTATTTATAAAAAATAATAATAAAGGTGGAGAAAAACCATTAAAAGTCTAAGTTGGGCATCTGCGCAGGCAAACGATACAGGCGTTGTAAGCTCCCTGGCTGATCTTGCCACAAGCTGCTCTCAGTTCAAAAAAATAAATAAATCTCCTTTTCTTTTTCCTTCTGATCCAGTCGAGAAAAAGCCCCCTGTATCGGATGAAATCCGGAAACCGAATAGCTACGCTGATGGTCTATGTGAGTTTTTGGTCTCTTTATCTTCCCTTCTTCCTCGAACATCCAGGGCAGAATTGAACTTGGGTGAAGGGTGCAAGAGATTGCCGAACCTGGCTCTGGGTTCAACCAAAGCACGTGCTCACCAAACCGGTTGTTATGCCGGTAGGATCCCACCCCTGGTTGTGGGTAGTTTATCCCTGGAGGCTTTCAATAAACTGTTGCTGGGCAACCATTTGTCTGATGTCCACCTATAGTACCATTGAACAGGAGGTTGGACTAGAACAGGGGTCGCCAACCTTTTGGACCTCAGGGACCACCAAACTCATCATTTGTAGATCCCAGGGACCACTAACCGGTTCTGTGGGCATGGCCTAATTTGTGGGTGTGGCTTGGTGGTCATGTGACTGGCTGGGCATGGCTTGTATGTAAATATTATAAATATTTATATAAATATTGAATTTTTTATAAAAAAAAGAGCAACTTTTACCCAAAATCAGGCCAAGCAGGCAGGCAGATTGAGTTGCTCACAGAATCACAGATTCATTCAGAAATCTATCTATCTGCCATCGGCTAGCTCAGTCTGTCACATAAAATTTGCTTGCAAGCAAACTCATAAAATTTGCTATCAAGCAAACTCACAAAATTAACTCACAACACATTATGCATGTAAATATTGAATTTTTTATTAAAAAAGAGCAACTTTTACCCAAAATCAGGCAAAGCAGGCAGATTGAGTTGTCCACAGAATCATTCAGCGATCTGTCTATCTGCCATCGGCTAGCTCAGTCTCTCAAATTTGCTTGCCGTGAGTCTGCACTGAATTTGCTTGCAAGCAAACCTTCAATCCTAAGGCAGGTTTGGCTGTGCTTAGCTAGAAAGCAAGAAATCCAACCATTTCCTGCTTCCTAACTAATCTAAATCTCCCGGCACAGCAGAACAGATGATGGTCGGAAAAAGGAAAAATAGCAACTTAGCAGACAAGTTTGCCGGGCAAGGAGTGAGTGGGTGGGGAGGGTTCCCGCGGGCCATGTGGGCTGAGCAGCCTTGTGTTTCTGCGCAGCCTGGATTAATTGCTTTGGGGGGGTGCTCTGGGGGTGAGATTTCTCTGCGGCCCACCAAAATATTCTCACAGCCCACCAGTTGGTGACTGCTGGACAAGAAGACCTCCAGGGTCCCTTCCAGCCTACTATGTTTCTCACAAAATAAGGCCGGACCTTATTTTTTTTTTGAGCCCCCAAAAAACAGCTAGGCTGTCTTTTTGGGGGTGAATTAATTTCTCCCCCCACCATCAGCGGGTGGAAGGCAGCGGTGTGGATGTCGGCTTTGGCAGGGCATTTTAAATTGCAAGACCTTCGGCGCCTGCCGCTGCTGCTTCCTCCGCCGCTCTTGCTTTTCTTTCGCATTCCTCCACAGCCGCCTCCATGGCTTCCACAGTTCCCGCCGGCGTTGGCGCGAGAACAGCGGCAGCGCCAGTGGAACCATGGAAGCGTTTCTGCTGCTTCTCGGACGGGGAAGCCACCTCCATGGCTTCCACAGTTCCTGCCGGAGCGAGAACAGAGCCAAAGAAGAGCCAGCACTGTCCGAAGACGTCTCCGTGGTCACGTGTGGTCAGCTGTGATGACCAGGGGCGTGGCACAAAGGCAACACATGACAGATAATCAACAAGAGTCCCTTTATTAACTCCAACTTTGCTCCCAATGTCCAGGTTACCTTCTGGCTGGAGAAAAAAACTCTCCCAGGAACAGCCTTTAAATAACTAGAAAATTCAGTCCAAAACAAGGTACACACAAACTGTAACTTAAATATTTATATATATTTTTATATATTTTATTAAACTTTTATACCGCTCCCTCTCCCAAAAAGGGACTCGGGGCGGTGTACAGCCTACTAAAAACATACAATAAATACCCAATAAATACAATTAAAATAAATTAAACCAAATTGATCCGGCTGTTTATCCCAAGAATTCAGTTAAAAGTTAAAAACTAATAAAACCCCAATTAAAATTAAGGTAAAACCAAAATACAGTTACTGGGCCAGGCCAGCCTGTTTAAAAAATAGGGTTTTCACTGCGCGCCGGAAGGTCAGAATATCCGTCATAGCCCGTATCTCCGGGGGGAGATCATTCCATAGGGAGGGGGCTCCCACAGAGAAAGCCCGAACTCTCGGGGCCGCCAGCCGACAACAGTCAGGCGGCGGCACCCCAAGTAGGGCCACCCTGTGGGAGCGTACTGGGCGGCGGGAGGTTCTTGATGGCAGCAGGCGGTCCCGTAAGTACCCAGGTCCCGAGCCATGGAGCACTTTAAATACCGTCAGTACCACCTTGAATCGAATCCGGAAGGCCACAGGAAGCCAGTGCAGCCTGCGGAGAAGCGGTGTACGTGGGAGCTCCGAGGAGCACCCACAATCTCCCGCGCGGCTGCATTCTGGACTAACTGCAGCCTCCGGAGACTCTTCAAGGGGAGCCCCATGTAGAGAGCATTGCAATAATCCAGGTGGGAGATGACGAGGGCGGAAGTGACTGTGCGAAGTCACTTAAAGTCCAAAGAAACCAAACCGAAGGGTAGGAGCAGGAATTTCAGACTTGAAAGCAGGGCAAAACACACACAGTTGGGAAGACGCCAGGAACGCAGATAAGCCACGATGATACCGGATAAATTCAAGTTTGTTGCACGCAACTTGTCTTTTTTATACACTGTTCTCTGATGCAGATAATGAAGGGAATCAGGGCCCTTTCCCTTTGTAGGGAAGCCGCCTGTGTGGCTTCCACGGTTCCCGCCGGCGCTGCTGCTGTTCTCTCGCCAGTGCCGGCGGGAACTGTGGAAGCTACGGAGGCAGCTCTCCCGCCCGAGAAGCGGTTGAAACGCTGCCGGTGGAGGAATGTGAAGGGAAAGACCCTGTTTTTTTCAACAGGCTGGCCTGGCCCAGTAACGATTTTTAAGATTTTTAAATTTGGTATTTTAAATTTTTTATCAGTTTTATATTTGTTAATTGTATATTCGGCCTCCAATTTAATCATTTTAAATTTCTTTTAATTGTATATACTGTCTCTGTTTTAGTTGGCTGTACACCGCCCCGAGTCCCTTTTTTGGGAGAGGGGGCGCTATAGAAATTTAATAAATAAATAAAATAAATAAATTAAATAAATAAATAAATCAAATAAATAAAATAAAATACAATACAATACAATACAATACAATACAATACAATACAATACAATACAATACAATACAATACAATACAATACAATACAATACAATACAATACAATACAATACAATACAATACAATACAATACAATAAATAAAATAAATAAAAGCAAGAGCAGCAGCAGGCGCCGGAGGTCTCGCGATTTAAAGTGCCCTGCCAAGGCCGACATCCACGCGCCGCCACCTGCCCTCTGACCTGAGCGGCTGGTGACGAGGCGTGGCTGCCCGCGGGGCACTTTTAAAGGCCAGTTTCCCCTCCCCAGCCCCCACCCCCCCAATTTCGCATGTTTTAAACTAGGCCTAAATTTGGGGGGAGGGGCTTAATTTCATTTCATTTCATGCCTAGAAAACATGCTGTGTCTTCCTATTGGGGGGGGCGGGGGGGCGCGTATTGTTGGAGAAATACGGCAGGTGTGATTCTATCCGTCTTCCCTCTTTTCTCTGGTCTTTTTTTCCGCTTAGCTGAGTTCGGTAGAAGCCGGAGGATGCACGGCCTTTATTTATGCAAATCTGAGCGTGCCGGTTATCAAGGTGAGCCCCTTCCGGTTTGCAATTCCCCTCCCGGCTGGATTTCTTCTCGCTGGACAAATCCTGACTTCGTTCTCCTCTTCCTTTTTGGAATAGCCACCCCACCCCTCCCCACCCCCAAAAAAAGAAATATTGCAAACAATCAAAGGATGGACCAGGCTTGTAATGTTATTTTGGCCTCCCTAAATACAGGAGAAAGAATGCTGGGTTTAAGATCAGCCCCCAAACTGGTCTTGATTTATGAGTGTCATTGAGCCCGCAGTTGTGGTTGTGGCGGTCATTTAAGTGGGTCATTGTGTGACCGTGACTGGTTTTGGGGCAGTTGTTTTATTCACTCACATATTTATTCATTCATCCATTCCCTCACTTATTCATTCCTTCACTCGTTCATTTACTCATGCACTCATTCACACATTCATTCGCTCATTTGTTCGTTCATTCATCCATTCCTTTATCCACTAACTCACCCTTTCTCTCCCTCCCTCATTCATTAACTCATTCATCCATTCTCTCATTCATTCCCTCGCTCACTCATCCATTCCCTCACTCATTCATTCATCCATCGATCCATGTACTCACCCATTCATTCACCTAGTCAGTCATTAATTCATTCACTCACTCACTAACTCATTCATCCATTCTCTCATTCATTCCATCACTCATTCATTCCCTCATTCATTCAGTCACTCATCCATCCATTCATTCATTCATCCATTTCCTCATTCATTCATTCTTCATTCATCCATTCATGCATTCCATCACTCATTCATTCATACATTCATTCATCCATTCACTCATTTATTCCTCCATTTCCTCATTCATTCATTCATTCAACCATTCCCTCATTCATTCATTCATTCATCATTCATTCATTCATTCATTCATTCATCCATCCATTCTCTCATTCATTCCCTCGCTCACTCATCCATTCCCTCACTCATTCATTCATTCATTCATTCATCCATTGATCCATGTGCACACCCATTCATTCACCTAGTCAGTCATTAATTCATTCACTCACTCACTCATTAACTCATTCATCCATTCTCTCACTCATTCATTCCCTCCCTCCCTCATCCATTTGTCCATTCACTCATTCATCCATTCCGTCACTCACTCATTCATTTCCTCACTCATTCACTCACTTGCTCATTCATTTCCTCACTCACTCATGCATGCATTCATTCCCTCATTCATTCTCACATCCATCCATCCACTCACTCATTCACTCGCTCCTTGAATGCTTATGCTATCCCTCGCCCTGCCTGGGCTGGGGGCCATTTCTGAGTGGACTCCCGCTTCCACCACCTCCCCTTCTGGTCTCTTCCCAGAACGCCGCTCTCTTCTGGTGGAACCTGCGGAGGAATGGGCAAGGAGACGAGGCCACCCTGCACGCCGGCTGCCCAGTCCTTGCTGGAGACAAGTGGGGTAAGCAAGTGGGGTACCCCCCTGCCTCCCCCCCCAAAATCTGTTTGTGCATCTACGGAGAAAAGGGCTCGGGCCAGAACCTCTTAATGATGCTTCTGAACTCATTCACACATTCATTCCCTCATTTGTTCATTCATCCCTTCATCCATCCATTCACTCACTCACCCTTTCCCTCACTCATTCATCCGTTCACTCATCCATTCCCTCATTCATTCACTCTCTCACCTTTCCCTCATCCCTCCATTCCCATTCCCTCATTCTTTCATTCATTTATCCATTCCCTCATTCATTCACTCATTCATTCATCCATTCCCTCATTCATCCGTTCCCTCATCCATCCATTCATCCATTCATTCATTCATCCATTCCCTCATTCATTCATTCTGTCACTCACCCATTCATTCATCCATTCCCTCATTCATTCACTCATTCATTCATCCATTCCCTCATTCATTCAGTCACTCACTCCCCCATCCATCTATCCATCCATCCATCCATTCATTCAATCCATTCCCTCATTCATTCAGTCACTCATCCATCCATTCATTCATTCATCCATTTCCTAATTCATTTTTCATTCATCCATTCACTCATTCATTCCACCACTCATTCATTCACACATTCATTCATCCATTCACTCATCTATTCCTCCATTTCCTCATTCATTCATTCATTCCCTCATTCATTCATTCCCTCATTCATTCATTTCAGTCAACCATTCCCTCATTCATTCAGTCACTCATCCATCCATTCATTCATTCATCCATTCACTCATTCATTCCATCACTCATTCATTCACACATTCATTCATCCATTCACTCATCTATTTCTCCATTTCCTCATTCATTCATTCATTCATTCATTCATTCATTCATTCATTCATTCATTCATCCATTCCATCACTCATTCATCCATTCCCTCATTCATTCATGCATCCGTTCATTCGTTCACTCACTCACCCACCCACCCACCCATCCTGACCCTACCCACGCCTCCTCTCTCCACAGTGGCCAACAAGTGGTTCCACGAACACGGGCAGGAGTTCCACAGGCGGTGCAGCATCCACCCGGAGGAATAGCGACACCCCCCTCCCAAGCAGACTCGGTGGGGCAGTGACAACTACGAGGATGCGTCTTGCAGCTGGGCTGGGGGTGCCCAGAGGAAACCTGAACATCTGGCCCCCCTGCAGAAGCCTCGACGACGCAGGGATGGTTGGAGCACCAGCCAGTGTCCAGATGTGTCCCAATTTTATTTATTGAACGTTTTGAGGATTGACAGGCTGGGGAACCAACCCCTGGGCCGCAAAGGAGAAGCACCCCCTTGAGTGGGCAAGGCGATAGAAGTGTCATTGCCGCCATTGCTGCCCCGAGACGAGGTGCAGGAAGGAAGAGCCGGGGAACGGTTGGGATATTATGGGATGTGCCCACGAAGTGCTGACAAGTGATAGTATTTGACTTACGACTACAACGGAGCCTGGAATTTCTGTTGCTAAGCAAGACGGTTCTTAAGAGAGTGGTGTTCCCTTTTACGGCCTTTTTTTGATTTGCCACCGTTGTTAAGTGAGTCACTGCAGTTGCTAAGTGAATCCTGAAGAGGGGGGCGGGATTGTGTGGTCCTTGGTGCTCTCTGAGCTGGGTTGTTTTCTTGCAGATGTTTCAGGACCCAAGTAGGGGACTTCATCAGTGCAAACCTCACTCCCTTCTAGCATTGATGACGTTACCTAGTTGGGTCATGAAACATCTGCAAGAAAACCATCAAGCTCAGAGGGCAACAGGGACCCCATAATCCTCCTCCTCTTCCTCCCTCCGCAAACCCCCCTCCCTTCTAGCACTGATGCTGTTCCCTAGTTGGGTCATGAAACACCTGCGAGAAAACTACCCACTCAGAGAGCACCAAGGACCCCATAATCCTCCTCCTCCTCCTCCCTTGGCAAACCTCACTTCCTTCTAACACTGATGATATAACCTAAATAGGTCATGAAACGTCTGCAAGCAAACAACCCAGCTCAGACAGCATCAGCCACACAGTCCTCCTCTCGGCAAACCCCCGGCCTTCTGGCACTGATGATATTTGGGGTAAGGAAACATCTGTAGGAAAATTAGCGGGTCCCCTTATTTTCCGAATGCTTATATTATTATAGGGCAGCTTATGGCCTGTAAGAAAATAAGGGGTGGGGCTCAGCAACTAAGACGCTGAGCTTGTCGATCAGAAAAGGCCGGCGGTTCGGTGGTTCGAATCTCCAGCACCGCGTCACGGAGTGAGCTCCCTTGTCCCAGCTCCTGCCAACCGAACAGTTCAAAAGTACGTAAAAAATGCAAGTAGAAAAATAGGGACCCCTTTGATGGGAAGGGAACAGCGTTCCGTGCATCTTCGGCATTAAGTCATACCAGTGTCATGCCCATTGAGTCTTGATTCGGAGGAGGAAGACAAACAGCCGACAGGAAGTGAGAGTGTGGCTCCGTTGGCTGAGGAAACTGGGGAAGGGTAAGATCCACCTCGGCAGAGCAGGGAAGAGGTAGAACAAGGGAGAGGGAGTTCAGAGATAGAGCCAGGCCCACCCACCCCCCTCTTCATCCTAGGGCACACAGGGAGGAACGGAGAAGGGAGCAACGTGGGTTGGGTGGCTTACGGGGGAGGAAAGGGCCCTGATTCCCTGCATTAGCTGCCTCTGAGAACACAGTGTATAAAAAAGACAAGTTGCGTGCAACAAGCTGTTGGGAGCAAACATGAATTTCTCCGGTATCATCGTGGCTTATCTGCGTTCCTGGCGTCTTCCCAACTGTGTGTGTTTTGCCCTGCTTTCAAGTCTGAAATTCCTGCTCCTACCCTTCGGTTTGGTTTCTTTGGACTTTAAGTTAGTTTGTGTGTACCTTGTTTTGGACTGAATTTTCTAGTTAAAGGCTGTTCCTGGGAGAGTTTTTTCTCCAGCCAGAAGGTAACCTGGACATTGGGGGCAAAGTTGGAGTTAATAAAGGGACTCTTGTTGATTCTCTGTCTTGTGTTGCTTTTGTGCCACGCCCCCGGTCATCACAGCTGACCACACGTGACCACGGAGACGTCTTTGGACAGTGCTGGCTCTTCTTTGGCTTTGTAACGGAAATGAGCAGCGCCCTCTAGAGCTGGAAACCAAGAGTACGGATGCGCGAGGGGAGCCCTTTATCCATTCTCCAGAAGTTGTGGGTATTCCATCACTGGATGCCAAAGGAGGAAGCCAGGTTCATTTAACAACCACATTGCTAACTTACCCACTGCAGGGATTCATTTAATGCCTGGGGCGAGAAAAGCCGTAAAACAGGGGCAAAACACGCTTTACAAACGTCTCGTTTAACAACAGAAATTTGGGGCTGAATTGTGGTCGCACGTCGAGGACTTCAAGACACCTGTCCTAGAAAGGTGATGGGCGCCTAGTACACCGTTTCCTTTCGTTGGGAAGATCTGTACCGCCAAAAATCGGTATATTTATAGTTGTGGCCTAAAGCTTGAGGTTTTAAGACAAGATCCCCTCCCTCCAATAATATAGAATCATCATCAAATAATTAATAATAATCTGCAATACCATGAAACATCCAGATCTGCCTTGGAAAAAGACTCCCTTGGTAGATTAAAATGCCAAATTCAGTGGGAATACCTGTCCAGATCGTAATCATCTATATATATAAAGCCACCAAACTTGATATTTGGCCCCTGGGATCCTCTCGGCTTCTAGGGACTCACTAAGAAAGGATTTCTCGAAATGACCATCAGAGGATTTAGCGCAGTGGTAGCCAACCTGGTCCCTACCGCCCCCTAGTGGGCGTTCCCGCTCTTGTCCCCTACTTTATAAATCGCCGTTACTGTGGAACCGATGGTGGGCGGTTAGAAAAATTTTTACTACTAACAAAGATACAAAAGTGAGTGGTAGGTATAAAAAGGTTGACTACCCCTGATTTAGAGTATTTTCTATATTTATTATTATTATTATTATTATTATTATTATTATTATTATTATTATCACCCTCTGATGCTAAGGAGTTCTGCTCCCCCTCCCCACCTGGAAAGAAATCTCTTCCAAATGCAAAACACAAGCAGAGGAGTTTCAGTTTCATAGCACCAAGCAGCTTTAGTAGAGAACAGTCGAGCTAAGCCACGCCCAGGCTCCTTGCTGTCTCCTCTTTGCTCACACAGCAAATATGGTTTCACTTTCCAAACAGCCCTCAGCTCCCCTCACACACTTGACAGGATGCCAGCCAGATGAATACTGATGGGTGCTGGTAGGCAGAGGCAGAATTTATTTCCCCCTTATTTTCCTCCCCAAAAACTAAGCCCTAACACATAGTTACGTAGCAAAGTACAGGGATTGAGCTAGTTAATAGTAATCTGCCACACCAAGAAACATCCATATCTGCCTTGAGA
Organism: Bungarus multicinctus; assembly: GCA_023653725.1. Taxonomy (NCBI): domain Eukaryota; kingdom Metazoa; phylum Chordata; class Lepidosauria; order Squamata; family Elapidae; genus Bungarus; species Bungarus multicinctus. The sequence goes on from CM042850.1 coordinate 2,550,422, forward strand.
AAGATTCATGAGCCATAGGTAGATTAAAATGCCAAATTCAGTCGGAACATCTGGCCGACCGTAGTAGTAGTAGCAGTAGTAGTAGCATTTTAAAAAAAAACCAGAAACTTCTTTGCAGATTCTTTCCACTTTATTTAAACTCAAGGCACCACTCCCCGAAAAACGGTTGGTTTGGCCACCGGAGGTGAAGAACAAGAAAAAAACAAACTCCAAAACTTTGGGGAGGGGAGGGGAGTCTGCAACCACCCCTGAATTGTGCCTCTCCACAACCCCCCCTCCCCAATTTCCCCCCCCCCACCTTCCCTTTCCTTGTTCCCAAATAAAAGCGTTGAAGACAGATTCGGAAAGGGACGAAGGCGTTTGGGCTGTGATCTCCCAGGGACAGCCAGGAAAACATCTGGAAACCTTTTGTGGCCCGCGGGAAAAAAAACCCATTTGGTTGCATTCCTGGATCGGGATCTAGAAGGGAGGGGATCATCTGGATGGAGGATCAGGCAAACGATTTAAGCAGGTGGAGGTTCACCCGGACAGCTTCCTTCCCCCGTTGTGCTGTGCAAGACTTCCTAATAAAGAGTATTTGTCAACCTTGGCGGCTTTAAAGACACGGGAACGGACGGGCTAGAACTCCCAGAATTCTGGGAGTTATAGTCCATCCGTCCGTCCCCCGTCTTAAAAAGTCACCGAGGTGCACAAACACTGCAGACACACAGAAGGCAATTCACCAGGGTGAGACTAATCTCACCTTGGCACGGTTCAGACATGCTGGGCGGGGTTGCAAGCGAATCGGTGGCTAGCTAGCCATGTTGGAAACTGCGCACCGGGTGTGTGTTCGGGTGGTGCTGGGTTTGGGAAAGGCCGCCCCTTTCATGCGTGGGAGAATAATGCCTCGGCTGTCGGGAAACGGTGGCCACATACACACAATTGGAGAGAGTGAGCGAAGCGAGGAAGCTTGGACAAAATCCCCCCCCCCTCCCAAAGTTTACCCAACATCCCGGATTAGCCGCCGGGAGCCATTTAAGGAAGAAACAAGCCAGGTTCTCTTGATGATCTCGGGGGAAGGAGGGGGGGAAGGAGGGGAGAGTGAGCCAAGCCAGGATAAAGTGGCGGGAGGAGAAACAGAAAAAAAATCGAGCGGACATCCGGTTTCTTCGCGGTGAGATTTGTACCGATGGGTCGGAGGCGGATGATGGGGAAGAGACGGGACATGCCACGATGCGTCCGATGTTGGTTTATTTACAAGAGGTGCAGATGGGACCGTCGGAGGGGAGGTATTAACAAGCAGGAAAAACACTGCGAAAGAAAAGAGAAAAAAGGGGAGACGTGTTTATTAGCTGGTGCACCTCGATTTAGCGTTGCCGCCTTGTGTGACAACGCCCGCCGTGGATACCAGATAGTCCTCGACTTACGACAACTGAACACGAAAGTTTCTGTTGTGGCGCGAGTTTTGTTAAGACCGTCGTGAAAAATGAGAGTTTGCCCCTGTTTTACGACCGTTTTTGCCCCGCTTGTTGAGGGAATCGCCGCGGTTAAGTTACTTAAGACGGTCGCTAAGTCAACCAGATTGACTTAACAACCGTCTTAAGTAACTTAACCGTTGTCGGTCGCAAAAAGGGATCGCGTGACTCCGGGATGCTGCGACCCGTCACAAATATGACCCGGTTGCCAACCGAATATAAATCACGTTGACGACAGGGAATGCTGCAACGGTCGTTAAGTGTGAAAAAAGGGTGGTAAGTCAGTTTTCTCAGTGCCATAGTTTCAGTCACTGAACGGTTGTAACTTGAGGACTATCCGTACAGTTCTTCACGCCAGCCTTGTCCCTCCAAGCTCCCCTGTTATCATGGGGGGAGAGGGGGGGGCAATTTCAAGATTTCCTTCCCCCCCCCCGCACCCCAACCCCAATCTAGCAGCTCAACACATCTGGAAGCTCCCCATTGGTGACCGCAACCGCCGCCGGCCTTACCATTGAAATCCGCCGATGGGCTCTGTGAACCTGTGACGGATGAGGAACGTCGCCACGGCTTCTGCTACCTGGAAGAGAGAGACCCGGGGGGCCGGGGGGGGGAGGGTGTTGTAGAGATGAAGGAGGCTCTCCCCCTTTTCCCTGGAACAGGCCCTCCCCAACCAATTGGGAACCCTGCCTTCTGCACTTTCCTTGCTCTCGCCCAAAGGAGCCATTCGGTCAGGCCTTGCCGACTGGAGCGCTGAGGGTGGTTTCCAGAGAACATTAACCGAACTAACAACAGAGTTGGAAGGGACCTTGGAGGTCTTCTAGTCTAACCCCCTGCTCAAGGAGATCCTAGGGCCTAGGCCATTCTGGACAAACGGCTTGCCAGTCTCTTCTTGAAACTCTCCAGTGATTAAGTACCCACAACGCTGGGAGGTTTAAGTTGTTCCATTGATCTGCCTGTCCATCAGTCATCTATCAATCATGTCTGTCTCTGTCTAATCAATCTATCAATCATCTATTTAGCTATCTATCCTCTCTCTCCCTCCCCTCATCTTTCTCTATCATCTCTCTCTCCATCTCTCTTTGTCTCTATCTGACCTGTCTATCATCTCTTTCATCTATCTATCCATTCATCCATCCATCCATCCATCCATCCATCCATCCATCCATCATCTATCTTCTCTCTCATATCTATCTACCTATCACTATATCTATCCATCCATCCATCTCTATCACTTATCATGTCTCTCTCTCTCCACATCTACCTTTGTCTCTTGTCTATATAACCTGTCTATCTTCTATCGTATGTATCTTATCTATGTATGTCATAGAATCTTAAGGCCGGAAGGGACCTTGTAGGTCATCTAGTCCAACCCCCCGCCCAAGCAGGAGACCCTACACCATTTCTGACAGAGGACAGTCCAGTCACTTCTTGAAAGCCCCCAGGGATGAAGCCCCCACAACTTCCGAAGGCAACTTCCATGGGTGGATTGTTTTCACGGTCAGGAAGTTTCTCCTTATTTCCAGGTTGAATCTCTCCTTGATCTGTTTCCATCCATTATTCCTTGTCTGGCCTTCGGGCGCTTTAGAAAATAGCTTGACCCCCTTCCTCCTCTCTGGGGCAGCCCCTCAAATATTGGAAGACCGCTATCATGTCTCCCCTGGTCCTTCTCTTTACTAAACTAGCCAGGCCCAGTTCCTGCAACCGTTCACCGTATGTTTTAAGTCTCCAATCCCCTCATCCTCCTGGTTGCTCTTCTCTGCACTCTTTCTGAAGTCTCAACCTCTTTTTTATCTCATGCCAATCAAAACAATGGCCTTGCTGGTTAGGGAATTCCGGGGGCTGAAGGGATACACCCCTCTTGGGAGAGAGGCGGGGGGCAACCAGCTTAGCCTCCCCCCTTGAACAAAGCCTGACACAGAAACCTCGTTTCGAGTCCAGCACGGCGAAGGCGAAACGACCATGCCAACTCACTTTCTCTGGAGCATCCTCGTGGACCGCGTGGCCGCACTGTGGGAGCACCTGGATCTGGAATTTCCCTGCAGGGAAAGGGAGAAGAGAGCCGGGTTGGGGGCCGGGGGTTAAGGCTCTGGTCCAGGAGGTCGCGAATTCGAGTCCTGCGTTGATCCCACCCCAGCCAGCGGAGTGACTTTGGGCTGGTTTCAGGCTTCCCCGACTTGGGGAAGTCGCTGCTGTTAAGGAGGGCACCTTTTGAATCATCTGAGAATCCGGCTAATGCACCAGAAAATAGCCTGGGTGGGTTCACTGAATGAAGGGAATGAAGGCGTGGATGTCTACAGTCATCGGGGGAAGAAGGCAGCCTCCTTAAACCCTCATCCTGGACCGGAAAGCTGGAGATTTTTACCTTGCATTTGGCCAATGGTGAGATCTTTATCCAATCTGTCAACACCTAGAAATGGAGGGGGGGGGAGGGAGGGAGAAAAGAGGAGAGGCCCTGAGATGTTAATCCAATGCTCTTGCCAACTTCTGAATCCATTCTTTGCATTTCAGAATTATGTACCTGACGGTATCTTATCGATCTCTCTATTTATCTCTACCTACCTACTTACCTACTCCTATCGCTTCTTTTTCTATCTATTCCTATCTCTATCTCCTATCTTTCTTATCTATCTATCCTCTACCTACTCCTATCTCTATTTCTTCTTTTTCTATCTATCTATCTATCTATCTATCTATCTATCTATCTATCTATCTATCTATCTATCTCTCTATCTCTCTCTCTCTCTCTCTCTCTCTCTCTCTCTCTCTCTCTCTATCTATCTATCTATCTATCTATCTATCTGCCTATTCCTATCTCTGTCTCTTCTTTTTCTCCTATCTGTCTGTCTACCTATCCATTCTTATCATCCATCTTTCTCCACTCAATATCCATCAAGTCCTCCCTCCCTCCCTTTCTTTTCCCAAATGGTTGTAACTTGGGAACTACCTGTACACACTCACGTATAAACCCATCTGCAAAATACCTTTAAACATTATTGGGATCCAGTTTGGCCTAGTGGTTAAAGCGCCAGACTAGAGAGTGGGAGACTGTGAATGCCGGCTGGGCGACTTTTGAGCCGGTCCTTCTCTCTCAGCCCAACCCACCTCCCAGGGTTGTCGTTGTGGGGAAAATAACAGGTTGGGGGGACGATGTGCTGGATACGTTCGCCTCTTTGCATTATTTGTCAAAGGAAACTAATAAATGCATAAATAAATAAGTCTCAGGGACGGAAGTTGGACAGCGGCTTTTGGCCTCTTCCGAAAGAGGAGTTCACAAAGGGAGTAGATAAATTCCTGGAAGGGGGAAAGGAAGATCTGGGGAAGGGGGAGAGGGCAACTCCACCTACCTGCTAAAAGCAGCAGTTTGGGGACAGGACAATTGAGAAAGAGGTTGGAGAGACCCCTGAACCAGCCTTCCCAATATCTCTCCGTTTTGGCCAGTTCAATCCGCCAGGTGTAGGCGGCTTCTTTCTTGGTCTGCGGAGAGAAGGCGGGGGGGGGGGAGGAGGAAGAAGGAAAATATGCAACCCAGCAAGAGGCTGACGATCAGGATGTCAACTCATAAAAACATGCCTAAGCCTCTTTTAGTAGTTGTCGTAGAACAGGAAGGAAAGCCGAAGTGCATTCCAACTCTTTATCTTTAAAAGGTTGTAACTAAACTACCAGGGCTTTTGCCTGCAAATAGATTTAATTGTAGAACGTGATTGATGACACCCACCCCGTGAAGGTGCTCAGTTGGGAGAAGCTGATTTATGACACACCCAGGGGAGGGGGGAAACAGGGTCACAGGGGACTTATGGTGGCCACCTACCGCCACCATCGGCCTCCCGCCGGCCAGTGCGTGCCCACAGGGGGGGGGCCTCCTCGGGGTGCTGCCAGCTGGCGGCTCCGAAGGTGCGGGCCTTCTGTGCAGGAGCACCCTCCCTCTGGAATGAATTACCCCCGGAGATGCGAGTCATTATTGACCTGCGAACCTTCCGGCGCGCACTAAAGACCCACCTTTTCCAGCAGGCCGGTCTGGCCTAATGTTCTTAGAAGGGGTTTTAAATTTGCAACTTTTTAAATTTCTTGTTGGATTTTATTGGTTTTTGTATTTTAATTCAGCCACTGTTTAATAACTGTTTAATCTATTTTAACTTTTATTGACTGTATTTTTATCAACGGCTGTTCACCCCGATTCCCTATTTGGGGATATAAATGCAATCAATCAATCAATGAATCAATCAATCAATAATAAATAAAAAAATAAAATAAAATAAATAACAGGGGACTGGAAATGACGTAGGCCAGAGTTGGTTTCCTACAGGGCAGGGCCAGGATGTCGCCTCTAATGAATCCTTGGAAGTTTTTTGAAGTTTGGCTCGAGGATCATGATTGAATTAGGGTGACACCGGAGCATCTCCGTTTCAGATGCAAAGGACCAGAAAAGGGGAAAAATATGGCTGGGAAGAGTTTCTCACTGTTCTGACCGAGGCTTCCCAAAATCACGAAGCCGACTCCTCGTCCTGACAAAACCCCTTTTATTTAGACTAAGGTGAATCCCTCTCGTTCACATCCAGCAAAGTCAGGCTAACAGTCTTTCAAGGGTGAATTACAACCACAGACCTTATCAGGCTAGGAGAGTTACCAGACCGATAGCTTCCAAACGCCACGCTGTAGCAGCAATTACTTGGCAAGGAGTTACGAACAAATCTTCACCCTAATGAATTGAACTAATTGTCTCCTGCAAACCCCACTCTCCTTTCATTCCTCTTTTATTCCCTCTGGGAGGGGCCATTCCCCATCCATTGAACCCTTACTCCCAAGTCAACCCTTCTTCCTTAACCGTTCCCTTCTCCTGGCAGCTCTGTGCATGTGCATAGTGGGAACAGGCTCCAGCTGTTCTTGTTCCCTGCTGTTATCCGACTCCGAAGGCAACCACCCCTCCCCTTTCACTCCTCTTTTATTCCTCTGGGAGGGGCCATTCCCCATCCAACTGAGCCTTTACTCCTGAGTTGACCCTTGTTCTTTAGCTGTTCCCTTCTTCTGGCAGCTCTGTGCTGGGAACAGGCTCCAGCTGTTCTTCTTCCCCACTGATTTCCAACTCCGAAGGCAGCTGATAACTGTCGGACGGCCCTGGACCCAGCTCTGCCTCCAACACAGAGCCCTCATCCGAGTCTCTCCCAAACTCCAGGACCGGCCCAAGTTCCTCCCCAACCTCCTCTCTGTCCCAGACTGCTGACACTTCCGTTGACCACTGGTGGGCCGCCAACACTCACCTCCACGTCGTCATCTTTCTTCTTCTTGTTGAGAGACTCCCCGTTTTCGCCTTCCTCTTCCTCTTCTTCCTCCTCTTCTATAATCCCTTCCACGATGGCTTTGGGGCCGCCGGGGCTCGTGGCCTCTTCGCACCTGATTTGCAAAGTTTGCAAAGAAAATGAGATTGAAGCGAAGGCCTCCCAGATTGACAAGCTGAGAAAAACCAGGAAAGTTCTGGAAAGGTCTTTAGTGCGAGTGAAAGGAATGTGGACGCCATCTTAGAATGGCCTGTCGCAGCAATTCTCCAGGCTAACGTATGCCTAGCGTGGTTAGGAATGTTTTTGGTAATGGCCGGGGCCTCCTTCTCCATGTTTCCGGAGTGTGTTATACATCCCATCACAATAAAGGAGGATATTTGCCAAAATAAGGTTGAACTGTGGGACCCTTGGTGCTCTCTGACCTGGGTTGTTTTCTTGGGAGACGTTTCATGACCCCACTAGGGAACATAATCCGTGTTAGAAGGAAGTAGGGTTTGTAGACAGTGGGACAAAGAGAAGGGGGAGGAGGAGGAGGACTGTGGGACCCTTGGTGCTCTCTGAGTTTTCTTGTAGATGTTTCATTACCCTACTTCGTTACCCTACTACATCATCAGAAAGGAAGGGCTTTGCAGACAGTACAAAGAGAAGGGAGAAGGAGGAGAAATGTGGGGTCCTTCGTGCTTTCTGAGTCTGGTTGTTTTCTTGTAGACGTTTCATGACCCAACTAGGTAACATCATCAGTGTTAAAAGGGAAAGGGTTTGCTGAGAGGAGGAGGAGAAGAGGAGGAGGAAGAGGAGGAAGAGAAGAAGAGGAAGAAAAGGAAGAAGGGGAGGAGGAAGAGGAGAAGAAGAAGAAGAGGAAGAGAAGAGGAGGAAGAGAAGAGGAAGAAAAGGAAGAAAAGGAAGAAGGGGAGGAGGAGGAGAAGAGGAGGAAGGAGGAGGAGGAAGAGGAAGAAGAGGAGGAAGAGGAGGAAGAGAAGAGGAAGAGGAAGAGAAGAGGAAGAAGAGGAGGAAGAGAAGAGGAAGAAAAGGAAAGGGAGGAGGGAGGAGGAAGAGGAGGAAGGAGGAGAAGAGGAGGAGGAGGAAGAGGAGGAGAAGAGGAGGAGGAGGAGGAAGAAGAGGAAGAAGGAGGAAGAGGGGGCGGCTCTGGGTCCTTGGTGCTTGTTTTGCTTGCAGACGTTTCTTGACCCAACTAGGGAACATCATCAGTGCTAGAAGGGAAAGGGGGGAGAAAGGAAGAGAAAGAGAGGCGGGAAGAGGAGCCCTGCGGCCTAGCTGGGTCATGCAACATCTGCAAGCAAAGCATGAACTCCGAGAGACCACCGACAGCTCCACACCCCCAGAATTTTCTAGCCGGTGGAAGTCCAGGCGCTTTAAAGGACTTTTAACGTTTGACCAGCACCGCTCTGCAAGGAAGGGGTTTCCCAAAAGGGCCAAAGGATTTTCATGTACGTAAGAAGGCAGGAGAAGAAGGCAGTTTTAAAAAGCCGACGTACTCTTTGACTTGGCCGATCATGGACACTCTCGCGGATTCGAGATTTCTGATCTGGCCACTCTTCACACTGAGAGAGAAAAAAAACCAACAAGTCGTCACCCACACGGAATTCACAAGCGCCGTTTTCACGTTCCCATTGTTGCTACTTTGCCGTGCCGTTGTTGGGAGCCCGTCTGTGCGATCCTCTTACAGCAGACACCCAGAGGGTCCCCCGTTTCTTCAGCTTCTTCGCCGAGGCGGCACTTGCTGTCTTTTTAACAGAATTAACAGAGCCACAGAGCAGGGAGGGACCTTGGAGGTCTTCTAGTCCAACCCGCTGCTCAAGCAGGAGACCCTATACCATGTTGGACAAACGGCTCTCCAGTCTTTTCTTGAATTCAGTTAATGGAGAACTCACAACTTCTGGAGCACTCACAACCATGCCACTGGTTAACTGTAATTCGTTGTTAATTGTATTTTTGGTCTCTAGCTTATGGTTTGCAGCAACGATGAGCGGCTAGATCCAGAGACGGAGAACAAAGTTGGCTTATTGCAGTGGTGGCTAACTTTTTGGGCCTCCTGTGCCAAAAATTGTGTGCACGCTCTTGCTCCTGCACTGCGCCTCACAGCTGATTTTCGGCTTCCCAGAGGCTTGAGGAAGGCCTCTGCAGGCTTTGCAGGCCGAAAAATAGGCCCATTTCATCACTTCTGGTATTTCCGGAAATACAGGAAGTGACAAAATGGGCCCATTTTTTGACCTGAAAAGCCTGCAGAAGGCTTCCTCAAGCCTTTGGAAGGCCAAAAATGGCCTCAAATGGGCCAAGAATCAGCTGTGAGGCGTGCGCAGTGAGGTAAGTTTGCCTGCGTCTCGCACGCCGGCACAAATGGCTGTGCGTGCCCTAGGTTCGCCATCACGGGCTTATTGGGATGGGATGCCCAACATGGTTCTAACATTACCTCCATTCGATGGCATTTTCCAGAGATTTGAACGTCTTCGGGCGACTCCGAAGGAAATTCTGCATGCTGTTGAGGGCATCCATAGCCGTCCCTGCACCAATGAGAGAGGGATACACCCGGTGTTACCCTGTTTCCCCAAAAATACAACCTACCCTGAAAGTAAGTCCTAGCTTGATTTTTACATGTACGCCCAATATAAGCCCTAATGAAGATCCTGCTCACTCCAGGGTGGACGGGTAGAGATTAAGCTAGGGTGGGGATGGAGTTTGTGTGGAGCTGCCCAACTACTTCCCTTTGGACAGTTGTAGCCAGGCCTCGCACACCCCGATACCTGCCTGGCCGGCCCATTTCTTCTGCAGCCGGCAAAGCTGGCCTGGCTTTCCTGAAGGCCTCTGGAGCTGAGAACAAAGCTCAGGATCGATCCAGAGCTCAATTATCGGCCTCAGAGGCCTTCAGGAAAGCCTTGTCGGCCACAGAAGGAGAAGTTCCTGAAGGCCTCTGACAGCGAAAAGGAGGCCAGGTGGCGATGCACGCAAGTGAGGTTAGTCAGTGGATGACGTCCCCTGAAAATAAGACCTGGTGCCTTTTTTGGTGGCAAAAATTATATAAGAGAAGTGTCAATTCATAAAATATTTCGATGGTCTTTTTTAAGAGTTGCCAACAGAAAGGGAGGGGGGAGCATTGAGGCAGCTTGGAAACCGAAAGCGCATTCCATAAATGTTTTCAAAGATAGTAACTAGGCGACTGAAGTTTCCGCCGTGCAAAAGTCTAACTGGAGAGCCTGATTGAGGACTCTGAGCTATGGAGGTGTCCCATTGGAGGATATGAATTAGGATACACCCAGGGGAGTGGAGGGGAAAACCAGGGTCAAGGGTGACAATGAATGATGACAATGATTACGGGACCGCCACCTGCCACCATCGGCCTCCCACCGGTCAGTGCGCTCTCACAGGGTGGGCCTCCTCGGGGTGCCACCAGCTGGGCGATGCCGGCTGGCGGCCCCAAAGGTGCGGGCCTTCTCTGCGGGGGCACTCTCCCTCTGGAATGAATTACCCCCGGAGATGCGGACTATCCCCGACCTGTGAACCTTCCGGCGCACACTGAAGACCCCTCTTTTTCAACAAGCTGGTCTGGCCTAGTATTATTGGAATGGTTTTAATTTTTGTAATTTTTTACCCTGTTTTATCATCTTATATGAGTTTTAATTTTTCAGCCTTTATTTAATTCATTTTAATCTATTTTTAAATTTTATATTTGTAATTGTATTGTTTTTAGCTGGGCTGTACACCGCCCCGAGTCCCAACTTGGGAGAGGGGGCGATATATAAACTTAATTAAATAAAATCAATAAATAAATCAAATGTGCCTCAGAGTCGGCGGCACCCAAGCAGTGCCAGCATGTTAACTCCCAATAAATCCTTTGGAAGTTTTGGAAGTTTGGCTCGAGACTCAGGATTTAAATGGGATTAAGGGTCTTATTTTCGGGGAAACAAACTGACATGTTATCGTGGATGCTGCAAGCTTAGGAAAGGCTGATGCAGAGGAGAAAATTTGGGGGGGGAGGGGGGCTTACCTTCCACAACGTCGATCATACAGAGGCCCAACAAGCTTGGCACCAGGTTGGACGCTGCTGTGTGGACCGCAATGGCTCCTCCCATGCTGTGTCCAATCAGCATAATGGGAGGGCAGAGGTCCCCATACATGACTTCCACCACGTTGCCAACGTCTCTGGAAGAACAGGAGAAGGTAAGCCACGTCCTGCTGGATGGGACCCCTGGCCCATCTTCCTTGTTCTCCCAGTGCCCAACCAAACGGACAAGGAACCCCACTGGTCTCCTAGCACAGGAGTATCCAAACTTGACGACTGAACCCCGGTGTCATGCCCCCGTCGGAGCCTGAATCTGCGGGGGAAGATGAGCTGGGACAAGAGCCGACAGAGATTGAGGGGGGGGGCTGTAGGGGAAAATGGGGAAGGGCAGGGCCAGTCCAGGCAGGGCTTTTCAGGATCAGAAAGGTTTGCAGACAGGGAGGAGCAGGAGAGAGCGAGCTCAGGCGAAGAGCAAGGACCACCCCCTCCTGATCTGAGAGTACGGAGAGCAGAGAGATGGCGAGAACAACGCAGACTGAGCTGGCTACTCGGGAGGAGAGCGCCCCGCCCCTCTTCAAGGCACACCTGGGGACTGAGATGTAAGGAGGTGCTGGTGGGAGGGGCCTTTGTCGGGAACAAGCGTTGAATCTGTGGAGCCTCGTGCGCACTTGCCGATGCCTGGAGAGATACTCTCTCTTGTGAGGCTTGGTCAGTTTGCCTGCTTCGCTGAACTTCTTGCTCCTGGTTACTGTTTGGCTAAACCTGGCTTATTGGATTGCTGGCCCTGTTTGGCTAACCTGGCTTACTGGACTGCTGGCCCTGGTTACTGTTTGGTTGAACCTGTCTTATTGGACTGCTAGTCCTGGTTATTGTTTGGCTGAACCTGGCTTATTGGATTGCTAGTCCTGGTTACTGTTTGGCTGAACCTGGCTTATTGGATTGCTAGTCCTGGTTACTGTTTGGCTGAACCTGTCTTATTGGACTGCTAGTCCTGGTTACAGTTTGGCTGAACCTGTCTTATTGGATTGCTAGTCCTAGTTACTGTTTGGCTGAACCTGGCTTATTGGACTGCTAGTCCATGTTACTGTTAGACTAACCTGTCTTATTGGACTGCTAGTCCTGGCTACTGTTTGGCTGAACTTGGCTTATTGGACTGCTAGTCCATGTTACTGTTTGGCTAAACCTGGCTTATTGGATTGCTAGTCCTGGTTCCTGTTAGGCTAACCTGTCTTATCGGACTGCTGGCTCTGGCTACTGTTTGGCTAACCCTGGCTTACTGAACTACTCACAGTCAGAGGCTGCTGAAGATGCGTGTGAGAGCTTTCCTCCAGGACTTGTAGTAAACATGGGGATGTTTGGGGACAATAAAGGGGAATTGGACCTGTTCTCTGGCTGTGTTGCTTTCAGGCCACGCCCCTTTGGGTCCTCACACCCAGGTTCTTAACTTCAAAACACGCCCTTCCCCCCAAATATGAGGCCACCTACTTGGACATGGTCTCCGCAGAGAGATCTTCGGGATTCCGCACTTTTGTCTCACCTGCAATGAAACCGGGACAAATTTAAAAAAGCGTTCACCTGAATTAAGAATGATTCTCCTCTCTGAAGTTATCAATCAACCAAAACTATAACAGAAAGACAAAATATCTTACATTACATATATTAACAGCAGCAAGAATTTCATATGCTCAGTAATGAAAGAAAAACTCCATACCACCCGAAGGCTTAATAATAATAGAAAAATTAGAGTGTGTGGAAATTGATAAATTAACTATGGAATTAAAAGGGAAAGCAGACACAGAATACAATGCAGTATGGGAAACATGGTTTATTTGGATTGATAATAGATATAATAGAAAATGTAAATAATGCATATAATAAATAAGAGGGTATAAAAGTATTATGTATTGTAAATTTTGATAGGACACATAAATGTATATATAATGTCACAGCGCTGTTTAATAACTACCGGTATTATGTATAAATGGAAAAAAACTCAATAAAACATTATTAAAAAAAATAGGTAGAATCAAATAAAGCTCACCCTTAATTGTATTTTTTGACATGATTCCTAACAGAAAGCATTCTGGTACATGATTTAATTTAAAACCCAACATTTCCTTCAGCCAAAACTCTTGCGCCTTTTTTGCAACTCCACCACGCATGGTAATATGTTCCCATTCCACTGAGCATTTCCAGCAATTCGGGGACTGGGTTTTATATATCGTAGCCAATCTGGCTGGTGGAAGATGCCATCGACAAAACATTTTAATGGCAGCCTTAAGGTTTAATCTTCTTTTAACTTTTGTAAAGTGGAATGTTTTATAGTTGGCTGTACACTGCCCTGAGTCCTTCGGGAGAAGGGCGGTATATAAATGTGTAAATAAATAAATAAAAAATAAATATAAATTTTGAGCAAATTTTCCTTATATGCAGTGGCCAGGGTGCTCTTCTTATTCCTGTCCCATATTTTTTGCCATTGGTCCAAATTAATACTACACCCCAAATCTCTACCCCTTATACCACCATCGTCTCCTTTACCTGTTCTTCCTCTAATTTAATCAACCAATTCTTGATTACATCTGAATTATATCAGCTAAAGGGGAAGTCATGGGTCACGCACAGCAGGTATCTTCCGTTCTAGGGAAAGAACCATCGTGGTTATTGTGGCTCATGGCGCAGCCAGCCAAATGTTTAGACTGGATTCGGCATTTTTTTGGTCCCCTTATCAAGCCCTTTCCAGGGACACCAGATAGGCAGGTGTGGATGTTTTAACACCATCGCAGGATGTCAGCTGTTCCAAGCCAAGCTGCCTTTTTTGCAATTGACCAATGGGGATTTTTTTTGTCAATGCCGATAGTGTTCAGGGATGGGATTCAGCTGGTTCGGCCTGGTTCGAGCGAACTGGCTGTTAAATTTACATCTGGTTCGCTGAACCAGTAGTTGAACCTACCAGCTGGCCCCGCCCCGCCCACCCCACCCCTCCCAGGAGTCTCCACGCGGCCTGTTTTGGATGCAAACCGGTTGTTGGGATTTTTGAATCTCATTCCTGGATGTTCCAGATGTTCTGGGATTACACCCAAGGTGCCCATCCCTATTGGAACTGCCTGTTGGAAGGCTGGAGGCGAAGCCAAGAATCCGTGACTAAATATCCTAAACCTGCGGGAGAAAACTTTGCAGGTGTCCATGTTTACCGGGGTGAACCTGGGGAGAACTTATTCCCAACGGACACTCCCGAAGGACATCTGTCCAAGTTAGAGATGGGGACGTATGGCTCTTTTAGGACTCGAAGACTTCAACTCCCAGAAGTCCTGAGCCCTGGGAGTTGAAGTCCACAGGTCCTAAAAGGGCCATAATTCCCCATGGCTGGCTCAGGGATTCTGGGAGTTGAAGTCCACAGGTCGTAAAAGGGCCATAATTCCCCATGCTGGCTCAGGGATTCTGCGAGTTGAAGTCCACTAGTCCTAAAAGGGCCATAATTCCCCATGCTGGCTCAGGGATTCTGCGAGTTGAAGTCCACTAGTCCTAAAAGGGCCATAATTCCCCATGTTGGCTCAGGGATTCTGGGAGTTGAAGTCCACAGGTCCTAAAAGGGCCATAATTCCCCATGTTGGCTCAGGGATTCTGGGAGTTGAAGCCCACAGGTCCTAAAATGGCCATAATTCCCCATGTTGGCTCAGGGATTCTGGGAGTTGAAGTCTACAGGTCATAAAAGGGCCATAGTTTGCCACCCCTGATTCAATGGATGCACTCCTATGACCGGCCTTCATTGTTATCCCTATTGTTGTTTTTGGCAATTTCAGCATCAGCTTGTCTAATGAATTGTGCGCGTCCAGCAAAATGTTACGTGATGAATGGTCAAACCGAAGCATTTCCAACCCAGATTGCTGAGTTGCCTTAAATGGAGGCCCAATGATGTGAACTGACCGGTCCAAATCTCTTTTTTTTAAAAAAAAATCTGCTGTTTGTCCTCAATTTACAACCATTCATTTAGTCAACATTCAAAACTCCCACGGCTACTGGAAAAAAAAATGTACGACTGTTTTCACACTTACAACCGTTGTAGCATCACCACGATCAAAATTCAGACGCTTGGCAACTGACTCAAATTTATGACGGGTTCAATTTCCCGGGACTCACGCGATCCCCATTTTGCAACCTTCGAACAAGCAAAGTCAAAGGGGAAGCCGGATCCACTTAATGACCGTGTGACTCACTTAATAACTGCAGTGATACACAAGGCTCAATGAACGCCTGACTTACCAACAGAAATTTGAAGCTCAGTTGTGGTCGTAAGCCGAGGACTACCTGAGTTGCATTGGTATTCGTGCTGCGTATTACAATATTAGATTCATATTGATGTTTCTCAAATAATTAATACATTCTCGGGATAGAAATCTACCTGGATAGGCATACGAACACATCAGGATGGGCTCAATAAGACTCAGCCAGCTTCTATTCAGATAGTCCTCGACATATGACCACAATCGAGCACAATATTTCTGTTTCTAAGTGAGACGCAATGTGATGACTCGGGGCGTGACACAAAAATAACCAAGTCATGGGGCTCTCCTTGAAGAGCATCCGGAGGCTCCAGCTGGTGCAAAATGCGCCCACGTGGGTGATCTTGGGGGCTTCTCGGAGCGCCCATGTTACACCGCTCCTGCGCGAGCTGCATTGGCTGCCAGTGGCCTTCCGGGTGCGATTCAAGGTGTTGGTGACCATCTTTAAAGCGCTCCATGGCTTGGGACCTGGGTACTTGCGGGACCGCCTGCTGCCACCATTGGCCTCCCGCTGGCCAGTGCGCTCCAACAGGGTTGGCCTCCTCGGGGTGCCGCCAGCTGGACAATATCGGTTGGCGGCCCCGAGGGTGCGGGCCTTCTCTGCGGGAGCACCCTCCCTTTGGAATGAACTACCGGCGGAGATGCGGGCCATTGCTGACCTGCGAACCTTCCGATGCGCACTCAAAACCCATCTTTTCCAACAGGCCGGTCTGGCCTAACGTTATGAACAGGTTTTTAAATTTTTAATTCAATTTTAAATTTTATGGGGTTTTTTATTGGCTTCAGCCATTTATTTAATCAATTTTAAACTCTTTTTTAACTTTTGTAATTTGTATGTTTTATTGTGGCTGTTCACTGCCCCGAGTCCCTTTTTGGGAGAGGGGGGCGATATATAAACCGAAATAATAATAAAATAATAATAAAGTCACAAAAATAGAAAGTCCCTTTAATGCCTCCAACTTGACCCCAATGTCCAATTATCCTCGGCTGGATATCAAACTCTTTAAAGAAAACAGTTTATGGAGGGAGTCAATGCAGTCCACACCCAAAGTAAAGTTAATTCGAAATAAAAAACCCAACACCACCACACTGAAGGAATTACTAGGCAGGTGAGGATGATAACGCAGCAACCACCGTTGGGAGGAAGCCAAAACACAGATAAGCTCCAACAAGAATAATACACGCTTTGCTTCCAGCAACTGTGCCATGCGCAGTTTGTCCTTTTAAACAGTCCTCCCAGCTGCAGCCCATGAAGGGGATCAGGGCCCCTTCCTCCCCCATAAGCCATGCAACCCAAGTTGCTCCCTTCCTCCCCGCATGCCCTAGGATGGAGAGGGGATGGGCCTGGGTCTTCCTCTGACTTTCCACCGGCCTGTGCCCTTCCCCAGTTTCCTTCCCAACCACCGGAGCCACACTCCCACTCCCTGTCGGCTGTTCCATCTCTCCCTTGGAGTCAGACTCCAACAGGGGCATAACACGCATTAAGTGAATTTGGCTCCATTTTACCACCTTTCCTGCCAGAGTTGTTAAGCACATCCCTGCAGTTAAGTTAGTTCCTACGGTCGTTAAGCAAATCGCCATTGACTTTGCATGTCAGGAGGTCGCAAAAGGGGACCACGAGAGCCCGGGGACACTGCAACCGTCATAAATACGAGTCGATTACCCAAGCATCTGATTCTTGGATCGCGTGGCCACAGAGAGGCTGCCACTGTCGTAAGTGTGAAAAAACGGTCCTAAGTCCCTTTTTTCAGTGTCGCTTGTAACTTTGAACTGTCACTAAACGCACTGTTGTAAGTCGAGGACTACCTGAATTCCTGCTGAGAAAACTTCCCTGGTTTCTTGTGAAATCCCAAAGAATCAAGTTCGACTCCGAAGAGAACGGGCTTGGAACGGCTTACCGTGTCCTCTTAGATCCAAAGCTACGATCCTGCACTGGATACGGTTGACGATGGTAGCCTGAAGAAAAGAGATAAAATGACCCAAATCTCTTTAATTATAAAAGCAAAAATGCCCCTCACGCATCATCACAAAATCTCCAGAACCGTAAAGCCTACAAACTTGAAATTTGGCCCATAGGTTCCTCTTGGCTTCTAGGTCTGTGATGGCGATACCTGTGGCACGCAGAGCCATTTGTGCCGGCATCGAGCTGCAGGCACAGCTGATTTTCGGCTGGTTTGAGGCCTTTTTCGGCCTCCCAAAGGCTTGAGGAAGGTTTCTGCAGGCTGAAAACTAGGCCTGTCGCATCACTTCCTGTTTTCCCGAAAATACTGGAAGTGACTGTTAGGAATGATAGTCACCTAATAGTTGAGTTGGCAATATATAAATATTGTCTTCATACTGTCTCTTTAAGAGAATGCTGTCATTGTAATGGGGTGTGGTTCCTCCAACGGCCATAAGATGGAGCCAGAAACCTGGTTTGTTCCTTCTTGCATTTTCCCTATTGCCTGTTGCCTGATCGTCCTTCTGCTCGGATTGCTGTGAGTCTTGCAACTGTTAGCAAATTACGTTTTACTGAACTTTGTTTATGATACTGGACTTTGTTTTTGGATTATTCCTGGACTGAATACTGACTGCTTTAACCATGTATGAAGACCCACCTTTTTCAGCAGGCCGGTCTGGCCTAGTATCATTAGAATTTTTAATAACTAGGTGACCAGGTTTCTTAAATTTTTTAAATTTTAAATTTGTATTAGTTTTATATTTTAAATTGTATTTCGGCCTCTGATGAAATTGTTTTAATTTGTTTTTAATTGTATACATTGTTTATTTTTAGTTGGCTGTGCACCGCCCCGAGTCCCATTTTTGGGAGAGGGGGCGGTATAGAAATTTAATAAATAATAATAAATAATAATAATAGTTTAATTTTTTTTAACTTTTTACCCTGTGTTTATAGTCCTTTTGTAGTTTTAACTTCAGCCATTAGTTTAATCTTTTTAAATCTATTTTAAACTTTCTGTTTGTAACAGTATTGTTTTATTTGGGTTGTACACCGCCCTGAGACCCAATTTGGGAGAGGGGGCGGTATATAAATAAAATTAAATTAAATTAAATAAATAAATGACTTGGACTGTTTGCTGGACTTTGCTTACCTGTTTTACTGGACGTAAAACCTACATTTTACTATTCAGTGTACCTGTGTGCTGGTTGCGTGCTATTCATCACCACTCTCACTACGTTTCTCCTAACGGGGAATACCTCAACAATGACGAAACGGGGCTAGTTTTCGGCCTGCAAAACCTGCAGAAGCCTTCCTCAAGCCTCTGAGGCTAAAAAAGGCCTCAAACCAGCTGAAAATCAGCTGTGAGGGGTAGTGCAGGTAAGGGGGCGGTGGAGGTGGGTGGGTGGGGATTGCGTGCGCATGCGTAGGAGGGGCACGCATTGCCTTCAGGGTGCAAGCGTATGCACAATTTTTGGCACAGGAGCCCCAAAAGGTTAGCCACCACTCTTCTAGGGTCTCACTGAGAAAGGATTTTTCAAAAGGACCGTCAGAGTATTTAGTATTTCCTATATTATTATTATTATTAACACGCTCTGATGCTAAGGAGTTCTACTCCCCCTCCCCACCTGGAAAGAAATCTCTTCCAAATGCAAAAACACAAGCCCTTATTAAGCCCAAAATAAGCCTTAATTAAGATCCTGCCCATTCCAGAATGCATGGGGGAGGATGGAGCTGCCCTACTACTCTACCTTTGGACAGTTGTGGCCAGACCTCGCACCCCCTGACACCTGCCTGGCCGGCCCATTTCTTCTCCTGGCCAGGCTTTCCTGAAGGCCTCTGGAGCTGACTACAAAGCTCAGGATCAATCCTGAGCTCAGTTACAGGCTGCAGAGGCCTTCAGGAAAACCTTGCTGGCCACAGAAGTAGTTCCTGAAGGCCTCTGACAGCAAAATGGAGGCCGGGGGCAACGCGTGCAGGTGAGGCTAGTCAGTGGAGGGTATCCCCCGAAAATAAGACCTGATGCCTCTTTTATATATAAATATATACAAGAGAGAGATGTCAACTAAAAAATAAAACAAAATAATACTCCTTTGCTCTTTTGAGCTGCCCGAAGAAAGAGAGTGGGGGAAAGCATTGCATTCCGTAAATGCTTCAGATAATTGCTAGGCAGCCGAAGCTTCTGGCACGCAAGATTATTACTGGAGAGCCTGATAGATGACTCTGGGCCAGAGATGTGTCCCATTGGAGAATAGACATCCAGGTGGGAGGAAGACCAGGATCAAGGGGGAAATGAATGGTGTATTTTAGTGTCGGCTGCACCCAGCTAACGCCGACACGTTCACTCCTAATAAATCTTTTTTTTTTTTACTCTGAGAGATACGGCTAGAGACTTAGGATTTGAATGAGGGTGGATTTGTCGGAGCCCTGACAACCGGGCCTTATTTTCGGGGGAAACATGGTATATATATCGCTGCCACTTAGCAGTTTTTATATTTATATTTTAGATTTATATTTTGTATTTATAACACTTAGCAGTGTGATTTGGGGCCCTGCCACGATGAAGCGGCATTTCTGCTGAGAGGCCGTTTTAAAAATAGGTTTTCGTTGGGAGACCAGGTGACCAAAACAACAACAAAAAAAACCCACAAAACCCCTCACAAAAAAGCTTTTCCAGTCCAAAAAAACCCCGACAGCTGGGCAGGGGTTGCAAACCGATGGAAGCTCCCCTGGCCAAACGACATGCCCCAAGGCAGAATTTACAGATAGTCCTCAACTTATGACAGTCCATTTAGGGAACGTACGGCGTCCCTGGGGGAAAAAAAAGTGACTTAAAAGGACCGTTTTTCGCACTTACGACCGTCGGAGCATCCCCCGTGATCCAAATTCAGACGCTTGGCAAGCAAGGGGGAGGGTGTTTCCTATTTACGACGGTCCCAGGGCTCACGCGATCCCCTTCAGGCGACCTTCGGAAGCCGGATTCGTTTAATGGCCGTGTTACCGACTTAAGGACGATTTAAGCGATTCGCTTCATCACCGTGGCAGGGAAAAGTCGCAGAATGGCGGCGGGGGGGGGGGGGGGGGGGCAGAGTTCCACTGAAACAAATGTCTCGCTTAGAGACACAAGAAACGGGTTGAGGGTCGTACGCCGAGGACTGCCCTGTATATAAGTCCTCCCGCCGCCCAGTACGCTCCCATAGGGTTGCCCTACGTGGGGTACCGCCGCCTGATCGCTGTCAGTTGGCGGCCCCGAGGGTGCGGGCTTTCTCTGTGGGAGCCCCCTCCCTGTGGAATGATCTCCCCCCGGAGATACGAGCCATGACAGATATCCTTTCCTTCCGGCGCGCAGTTAAGACCCTATTTTTTAAACAGGCCGGCCTGGCCCAGTAAGGGTCTGTGGGGTTTTAAATTTAATAAGGGTTTTAACTTTTAATTGGATTTTAAATCTTTCTATCCCGGATTTTAAATATTTAATTATAGTTGGACGGGATGCAGCCATATATGTATTTAATTTGGTTTTAAATTCTATTTAACTTGTATCTATTTTATGTGTTTATTAGGCTGTACACCGCCCCGAGTCCCTTTTTGGGAGAGGGAGCGGTATAGAAATACGAAAAATAAATAAATAAATAAGTCCGACATGCCCCGGAGTCGCTCTGTGGGGTTTTAAAAATCTAACCCAGAAAGAAACCAACAAGGAAGGGACTTACGGTGAAGACGGCCCAGGAGAGCGCAGAATGACCTCCTCCGTGAAGTAGGAACAACACCGGGCCTTCGGACCCGCTCTTGTAAACTCGAAAAGTGTATGAACAGTTAAGGAAAGGGACAACCTTCCTGGGAAAGACTTGAGGTTAAGGGGGAAAGGAAAAGGAAGGCAGAACATGTTCAGAGTTACGCAGCGTAAATTCAGTGCCAGGAAAGTAAACACAGAGGGCTGAGGCTTCGTTTAACTTCTTTATAAACATATAAAGTAAATTTTACAATACCAGTTGCAGATTTCTCCAACGTGGAGCCAACTCAAATGGAAACAGACCTCAGTTTCACTTTAGTTCAGCAGGCAAGCAAGACACACAGCAGAGGAGAGAGAAGTAAGTTTCATTTTCAATAGACAAGACTCGGAGCTTAATATAGAGCCATAGCCTAGGCTACATCTAGTTTCAGTTTCCAAACAGTCCTCACTGGCTGACTTAGTTGCTATGCCTATTCATTGGCTGACCTTGTTACCAAGCCCTATTCCAGTTCATGAACATACTCTGACAGAACACTACTATATGGAATCATAAAATCCTAGGGCTGCGAGGGACCTTGGAGGTCTTCTAGTCCAACCCAATCTGCGTGAACAGAGGGACAGAATCAAGATCACGTGAAGGGTTAGTACCGCTTTATCAGGCCTTGGTAAGGCCACGCCTGGAATACAGCATCCAGGTTTGGTCACCCCAATGTAAAAAAAGATGTTGAGACTCTGGAAAGAGTGCAGAGAAGAGCGATAAAACAGATTAACAGAGTTGGAAGGGACCTTGTAGGTCATCTAGTCCAACCCCCTGCCCAAGCAGGAGACCCTACACCATTTCTGACAGATGGGAGCCAGCCTCTTCTTGAAAGCTTCCAGGGATGAAGCTCCATCAGTCATCTATCAATCATGTCTGTTTCTGTCTAATCAATCTATCAATCATCTATTTAGCTATCTGCTATCTATCCTTTCTCTCCCTCCCCTCATCTTTCTCTATCATCTCTCTCTCCATCTCTCTGTCTCTATCTGACCTGTCTATCATCTCTTTCATCTATCTATCTATCCATCCATCTATCCATCCATCCATCCATCATCTATCTTCTCTCTCTCATATCTATCTACCTATCACTATATCTATCCATCCATCCATCCATCCATCTCTATCACTTATCATGTCTCTCTCTCTCCACATCTACCTTTGTCTCTTGTCTATATAACCTGTCTATCTTCTACCGTATGTATCTTATCTATGTATGTCATAGAATCTTAAGGCCGGAAGGGACATTGCAGGTCATCTAGTCCAACCCCCCCCCCCACCCAAGCAGGAGACCCTACACCATTTCTGACAGAGGACAGTCCAGTCACTTCTTGAAAGCTTCCAGGGATGAAGCCCCCACAACTTCTGAAGGCAACTTCCATGGGTGGATTGTTCTCACGGTCAGGAAGTTTCTCCTTATTTCCAGGTTGAATCTCTCCTTGATCAGTTTCCATCCATTATTCCTTGTCTGGCCTTCGGGCGCTTTAGAAAATAGCTTGACCCCCTTCCTCCTCTCTGGGGCAGCCCCTCAAAATATTGGAAGATTGCTCTCATGTCTCCCCTGGTCCTTCTCTTCTCTAGACTACCCAAGATGGTTAGTGGGCTGAAAATGGGTCCAGGGACCTTAACTACAAAGAATTGCTAAGTGACTGGTCCTAATGAGAGGACAACCTGTATTAATCAATAGAGGCGACTTATAGCTTTCTTCTTTTTTGGTTTCAAAAATAGAAGTGATGGCAGTTGTTTTTACATTTTTAATTCGAAAGCCATCTAAGCAAGAAGATGTGCGTGTTAAACCAGAGCTCTCCAACCTTGGCCACTTTATGACTTGTGGACTTCAATTCCCAGAATTCCTCAGCCAGCTGGCTGAGGAATTCTGGGAGTTGAAGTCCACAAGTCTTAAAATGGCTGAGGTTGGAGACCTCTGCTTTGCTGGCTGAGGAATTCTGGGAGTTGAAGTCCACAAGTCTTAAAATGGCTGAGGTTGGAGACCTCTGCTTTGCTGGCTGAGGAATTCTGGGAGTTGAAGTCCACAAATCTTAAAAGTGGCCAAGGTTGGAGACCCCTTTGCTAAAACTAGAGCTGGGAGAACCCTTAGCTTCAAATATTAACCGCACAATCAAGATTAGGCAAGTGGAATAAATACACCCAGAGACCGAAAGAGAAGGATATATCCTTGCCAGAGTCAGTCTCAACCACAACATCTTCCATAGATTCAAAATATTGGTTCCAAGAAACCGGACTAAAATCCCGCTTCCTTCCAGGCCTGAAAAAGAAAAGGAAGTGTTTAATTTTTTTTTTACAAATTTTCATCTGATTCCACCCATCATCAAAGGATAAGGGAGCTATTAGATTTAGATTTAGAGAGAGGGAGGGAGAGAGAGAGAATGAATGAATGAATGAATGAATGAATGAATGAATGAATGAATGTATGTATGTATGTAAAACAGACCTGGGCATTTTTATGGTCTCCAGGCTAAATTTGAGCCTTTGGCTGGCTCTGTCCAGGTCCCCTCGGATTGCTTTTGTTTTGAAGGCAACAATTAATTTTTGCCTACACAATTTCACACACCCCTGAATGGTTCGGCCCTCCACAACAGTTCAAATTTCTCATGCGACCCATTGAGAAAATTAATGGAGGTGGACTGTGGGGGTCCCTGAATGCTCTCTGAGCCGGGTTGTTTTCGCGCAGACATTTCATGACCCAACTAGGGAACATCATCAGTGCTAGAAGGGAGGAAGAGGAGGAGGAAGAAGAGAATGGTGGCTCCTTGGTGCTCTCTGAGCTTGGAGATGTTTCATGACCCAACTAGGCAATATTATCAGTGCTAAAAGGGAGTGGGAGGAGAAGGAGGACTGTGGGGGGGTCTTTGATGCTTCTCTGAGCTGGGTGGTTTTCTTGTAGACGTTTTATGACCCAACTAAGTAACATCATCAGTGCTCAAAGGGAGTGGGGTTCTATTATCAATAAAGGCAATAAAAGCAATGTTATCAGTGCTCAAAGGAGGAGGAGGAGGAGGAGGAGAAGGAGGACTGGTGTTTTCTGAGCTTGTTTTCTTGTGGAAGACAGCCTTTTCTGGTTGAGTCATGAAACATCTGCAAGAAAACCACCCAGCTCAGAGAGCCCCAAGGACCCTACAGTCCTCCTTCTCCACCTCCTCTTCCTCCCTGAAAACTCCCCTCTCTTCTAGCACTGATGATGTTACCTAGCCGGATCATGAAATGTCTGCAAGAAAACAACCAAGCTCAGAAAGCAGCAAGGACTCTGCAGTTCCCTTCCTCCTCCATCTCCTGCCCTCCTCCTTTCCCTTCACTCCATAAACCCCCCCCCCTTCTAGCACTGATGATGTTACCTAGCTGGGTCATGAAACGTCTGCAAGAAAACCACCCAGCTCAGAGAGCACCAAGGTCTCTTCCACCTTTTAGCTACAAGCTACCAACATTCTCTCCCTTCAGATATCTCAACCTCAGGATAATCCAAGCCAAATTTGGAAGATTGGGAGAGTTTAGAAAGCAGAGGCCGGAAACATTTGGCAAGGAAAAAAACCCAGCACAATGTCTTTTGTTTCAGAATCCAACCTTCATCTACCTATTCCAAACCCCCGCCTAAAACCCCGTCACAAAATGAATCTTGTAAAGAAGCAGGAAATTATCCGTTTTGTCCAAAAGAATCTAAATAATAAATAATAACAATCTAAATAATCCATTTTGTCCAAAAGAATCTAAAGTCCCAGAAAGTCAATTCTGGGTGCAATACCCCTCTGGCAGAAATGTTGCCACCTCTGCCAGTTGTAATACACATCTGGGCATGCTGTGCAGATGTGCAAATGATACACATCTGGGCATGATGCACAAATGTCTTTTAATACCGTAACTTTTCAGGGCTCAGATTTGGAGTCATTGGTTGTTGCTGTACAGATAATCCTTTACTTACCACAATTTATATTATGGCCCAAAATATATACTGCTAAGCCAGACAGTCATTGAGTTATGCTTATGCCCCTTTTTTAACCCCCTTTTCATACCAGTCATTAAGTGAATCACTGCAATTCTTAAATTAGTAACACGGTTGTTAAATGAACCTGGCTTCCCCTATTGTTCATCGGATGGTCGCGAAAGGGGATCGTGTGACTCTTCGACCGTCATAACTATGAGCCAGTTGCCAAGCACCTGAATTTTGATCACGCAGCCACGCTGCAACGGTCACAAGTGCGAAAAACGGTCATAAGTCTGAAAAACGACCGTTAGTCCCTTTTTTTTTCCAATGCCACCACAACTCAAAGAAGCTGTTAAGTTGAGGACTACGTAGCTGCATTGAAAGGTTAGGATAGGGTTTGTCAACGTGTGGACTTCAACCCCCAGAATTCCCCTGGCTGGGGGAGCCTGGTAGTTGTAGTCCACCCCTCTTAAAAATTGCCAAGGTGGAGAAACATTATTGGAATCTTTTTTTTTTCTGTCTTGATTTTACTTGGTGGTCCCAGAATCAGAGTCTTCCTTCCGTTTCCACCCACTCCCCTTTTTGGAAAACAGTCAGAAAAACATCCTTCCTGGATCCCCCATCAAAACAATGGGGGCAGCTCTGCTTCTTCCCCCCCATCTCCAGCTGAAGGGGTGCTGCTTTGCCCCCAGCCCTCTGCAGACTGAAATCCCCCCTCCAACTGCATTCCCCAGAAGCTGCCCCCACCCCACCCCTCCCCACCATCCATCCTCCAGGCCTCCTTCCCTCCCTCCCTCCTTGCAGGCTGGAGGGGCTGGGAGTCCATGGGTGGGTGGGAGCTGTATCCCTGGTGCTGGCTCTCCTAGGGATCTTTTTTCCCTTACCTTGCCCCCCCACTCCTTCCCTTGTCAAAGGGAGCCTGTCTGGGGTCTTAGAACACTCCCCCCTCCCATGATTGGCTGGGGATGATGGGAGAGGGATGCCAGCAGGGTAGGAGGAGGATGGGAGTGGGGGGTGGGGAAGCAAAGGGGCGGTCTTTCAATGGGGGGGCAGTTAGAAGGGATCAGGCACCCAAGGAGGCAAAAATGGGCTGTGGTCCAGATGGGGTGGGGGGAGACCCTCCCCATTATCCAGCTGGGAGAGACCCCATTGTCCAACTGGGAGGGATCCCATTGTCCAACTGGGGGGGTCCCATTAACCAACTGGGGAGAGATCTTCCCCATTGTCCAGCTGGGGACACCCCATTGTCCAACTGGGGGGGGGGAGACCCTCCCTATTATCCAGCTGGGAGAGACCCCATTATCCAGCTGGGGGGGATCCCATCGTCCAACTGGAGGAAAACCCTCCATAGATTAATCTCTAATTAATGGGCGGCTGATCAAGGAATGAATCAAATTCAGTGTGATTTTGGGCAAGGTAATGGGAGGCAACGCCCTAACCGGGCTGGCTGGGGAGGATGATGGGTGTTGTAGTCCCGCATCCTCGGCGGGGCACTGGGTTCATTCGCCTCCCCTTTCCCCTCCCCCCACAAAGCCTCCTCTACAACACCCCCCCCTCCTCCGTGTCCAACTCCAAGCGCCGATGACGTCAACGCCGGTCTCCCCTTCCCGCCGTGACGTCACCGCCCGTGACGTCACCGCGGCCGGTCTCTTACCCCATGCGCATCTTGGGAGGGGCCTGGCCGCTGCCACCGGAGGGGCCCGGAGGGCGAGGGGGCAGGCGGCCGAGCTGCAGCTGCTTCTCCAGGGCGGACATGGCGAGGGCGAAGCGGGCGAGCGGGCCGGCGAGCAGCGCAGCGGCCGAGGGGCGTGGAGGATGCGGCCCCCGCCTTCCCAGAAAGGAGCCGCCCGCTCGCCGGAAGCCCCTCCGCGCTCGCCGGAAGGGAGGAGCTCCCATCCCCCGAGGCACGACGGGAAAGGCAGTCCGGTGGGACGCCGGCGAGGCACGCTCCGTGCCGGAAATCGCCGAAAGGCACCCTGGGAAACGGAGTATTGAAACGCATTACTAAATTGGAAGGGAAAGCTGGTCGGCCAAGAGAGGCGAGGAGGAGCCATAGAGATAATAATTAGAGTGATGTACCCTCCTTTTCATTTTTAATTTCAGGGCTTATTTAACAGGCAGTCCTCCTTGCAACCTTAATTTATTTATTTATTTATTTACAAGATTTATATACCGCCCCCTCTCCCTGCGGGACTCGGGGTGGTGTACAGTCATTAAAAATACAATAATACCGGTATTAGGTGATTGAATAAATAAAAAATGAGAAAAGGATTTATAAATAAGGATTAAAACCAATTTAAGACCGAATTTAAAACCCCATAAAACCCTAGGCCAGACCCCCAAATGTCTGTTGCTAAGAGAGAGGTTGCGAAGTGAATGTTGCCGTATTTTACGACTTTTCTTGTCACAGTCGTTAAGCGAATCACTGTAGTTGTTAAGTGAGTCCCACGGTCGTTAAGTGAATCTGGCTTCCCCATTGACATTGCTGGACTAGATGATCTACAAGGTCCCTTTCCAACTCTGTCCATCTGATGCCCACAAGGTTTCGTATCTCTACGTTCCCTCGCAAAGCCTTCTGGGGGTGGTAGTTGAAGCGGCAACCGCTCGATGCGGCGGCCCTCCCGCCATTTTCCCAGCAGTCAGCGCGCGGCGGCGGCGGCGCCCGTTGCTAGGCAGCGGCTCCGGGCCTGGCGGCGAGGATGAAGCCGAAGAAGAGTAAAGGCGGGACGGGACGGGTCGCGGCCGTCCGTCGTCGAAAGGGTGGGTGAGGGAGGTCGAGGCCGGGTTGGTCCTTCCCTCTCCCGCCTTCCCACAACCCCGGGGGTGGGAGGGGCAGAAGACCTTAGGAATAGATGCTTCGTGTTTTTTTTTTTATCTCTCTGTCCTGCTGTTGCTACAAGAGATGGATGAGGGACCACCAGGAGATCCTAGAGAGGAAGGTGGTAGGAAACCACTTGGGGAAAAATGGCGTGTTTTTAATGTACTACGAAGGGGAGCCTCCTGGATGTAATGGGGAATGGCAGCAGGCTGCTAATGGATTTCTGGCACAAAGAGATGGATGGGGGACCACTAGGAGATCCCAGAGGGGAAGAGAATTGGAGAGAGTCTCTAGAGGAAGGTGGTGGGGAAACCACTTGTGGAAAATACCGTGTTTTTATGTACTGCAAAAGAGAGCCTCTTTGATGTAATGGGGAATGGCAGCAGGCTGCAAAGGATTTCCGGGATGAAGAAATAGATGGGGGACCACCAGGAGATCCCAGAGGGGAAGAGAATTGAAGGGAGTCTCTAGAGGAAGGTGATGGGAAACCACTTGTGGAAAATGACATGTTTTTATGTACTATGTAGGAGAGCTACCTTGATGTAATTGGGGAATGGCGGCAGGCTAGATACCAGAACTTCCAGGACTGGTTCTGGGTTCGAGTTCTGCCTTGGGGACAAAATGAGCTGGGGGGAACTTACTGTCGATGAAGGCAGAAGAGGTGGGAGCAGACAGAGGCGTGGCTATGTCTCTCCTGCTGTTGCGGCAAACGGTTTCTCGGTTGAAGAGATGGATGGGGGACCACCAGGAGATCCCAAAGGGCAGGAGAATGGGAGGGAGATCCTAGAGGAAGGTGGTGGGAAACCATTTGCGGAAAAACAGGTTTTTTTTTATGTACTATGAAGGAGACTCAATTGATGTAATGGGGAACGGCGGCAGGCTAGATCAGAACTGGTTCTGAGTTGGAGGAGACAAAGCGAGCCTAGGGGAATCCCCTGTTGATGAAGGCGGAAGATGTGGGAGGAGAAACTCTGCCTTTCTTCTCCCGCTGATGCAAATGGTTTGTCAGTTGGAGAGGTGGATGGGGGACCACCAGGCGATCCCAGAGGGCAGGAGAATGGGAGGGAGACCTGGGCCTGGAGGAAAGTGGTAAGAAACCCATTTCCTAATTTGTGGGTCCTTGTAACTACCCAAAAGATACAACCTACATCTCAATGAATCAGATCCTTGGCTTATTTATTATTTAATCTTTAATAATTTATTACTTCACCTTTTTAATTTTAAGCCGTTTGTACTGCAGGGGGTCCTTGACGTATGACCACAATTGAGCCCCAGATTTCCACTGCTAAAGGAGACGTTTGTTCAGTGTGTTTTGCTCCATTTTACCATCTCTCTTGCCATAGTTATTAAATGAATTCCCACAGCTGTTAAATTAGTAACCCAGTTGTTAAGTGTATCTGGCTTCCCCAGTGCGTTTGCTGGTCACAAAATGGCAAAAAAGGAATCACACAACCTGGGGACACTGCAACAGTCATAAATATGAATCCATTGTGAAGTGTCCAGATTTTGACTATGGGGATGCTGCAACGGTCGTTAATGTGAAAAACGGTCATAACTTTGAATGGTCATTAAACAAACAGTTGTAAGTAAAGGACCACCTGTACCTTTATTTAATTATTTTTACTTTTTATTGCGCTGTAAGCTACCCAGAGTTGCTGTAACATTGAGGCAGGCAGCATATAAATGAAAGAAATAGAATTCTTTATCGGCCAGGTGTGATTGGACACACAAGGAATTTGTCTTGGTGTCAATGTTCTCAATGTACATAAAAGAAAAGATACATTTGTCAAGAGTCAAGAATCATAAGGTGCAATACTTAATAATAGTCACAGGGTACAATAAGAAGAGAAGTGAAAATAGAACAGAAAGCAGAATGGAATGGAATGGAATAAAAAATAGAACAGAATAGAAAATAGAATAGAATAGAATAATGGAATGAAAAATAGAATAGAGAATGGAATGGAATAGAATAGAATAGAATAGAATTCTTTATTGGCCAAGTGTGATTGGACACACAAGGAGTTTGTCTTGGTGCAAATACTCTCAGTGTACATAAAAGAAAAGAAATATTCGTCAAGAGTCAAGAATCATCAGGTACAACACTTAATAGTCATAGGGAACAATAAGCAATCAAATCATACTAGGAAACAGTCAATAAAAATCGTAAGGATACAAGCAACAAAGTTACAGTCACAAGTGGGAGGAGATGGGTGATAAGGAGTGATGAGAAGGTTAAGAGTAATAGTAGTGCAGACTTTGTAAATAGTTGGACAGTATTGAGGGAATAAGTTGTTTAGCGGAGTGATGGCTTTCGGGAAAAAAACTGTTCTTGTGTCTAGTTGTTCTGGTGTGCAGGGCTCGATAGCGTCATTTTGAGGGTGGGAATTGAAACAATTTATGTCCAGGATGTGAGGGGTCTGTAGATATTTTCACAGCCCTCTTTTTGACTCGTGCAGGATACAGGTCCTTGATGGAAGGCAGGTTGGTAGCTATTGTTGTTTCTACAGTCCTGATTACTCTCTGGAGTCTGTGTCTGTCCTGTTGGGTTGCAGAACCAGACCAGACAGTTCTAGAGGTGCAGATGACAGACTCCATCATTCCTGTGTAGAACTGGATTAGCAGCTCCTTGGGCAGTTTAATCTTTAATCTGATTTCGTGCTCTTTTGTTGCTCTGCAGCTTTCAGCGATGTGTCCCCTTCTACCAGTTTACCACCTCTTGTGGAAGGACAACTCCGCTGCTTCCTCAAACTGACTGTTAGCAAAATTGTATGGATGGTCGCCAAGCCGCCAGCATCGTCCCTTGTCCGTCTGAGATGGTGGGGAGAAACTAGCAACGGCACCGTCTTCGTTCCCCAGGATGCTTCCCAGCCAGAGCAGAAAATTCTGAACACCACCACCTGCTACCCGGTGCGATGTGGGCCCAAACAATTTGCCTCCTACTTGACAGGTACAGCTGTCTCTTGGCAATTAAACAGGCTGAATGGATGTGCCCAGGATGTGGTCAGCACACAGAGGCCTCCTCGGGAAATGGCCCACAAAATTGCTCTTTTTAGGGTGAAAAAAAATAGAAATGATTAAATACAGTTGAGAACAGTCATATTCGCTTATGGGGGTCCTTGGAGTTCTCTGAGCTTGATGGTGGTTTTCTTGCAGATGTTTGATTACCAAACTAAGGTGATATCATCAGTGCTAGAAGGGTGTGAGGTTTGCACTCAATTTATATTCTAGCCTAGAATATAAATTGAGAGCAAATCCCGTCATCTTCTGGCACTGGTGATGTTATCTAGCTGGGTCATGAAATGTCTGCAAGAAAACCAGCAAGCTCAGAGAGCAGCAAGGACCCCACAGTTCTCCTCCTCCTCCTCCTCCTCCTCCTCCTCCTCCTCCTCTCTGTAAACCCCACTTCCTTCTAGCACTGTTGATGTTCCCTGGTTGGGTCATGAAACGTCTGCAAGAAAACTACCAAGTTCAGAGAGTACCAGAGACCACAGTCTTCCTCCTCCTTCACCTCCTCCTCCTCTTCTTCTCCTTCTCCCCCTCCTCTTCCTCCTCCTCCCCTTTTCCTGCCCCTCTACTTTGCAAACCCCATCCTCTTCTAGCACTGATTATGTTCCTTAGTTGGCTAATGAAACGTCTGCAAGAAAACCAGCAAGCTCAGAGAGTACCCGAGACCACAGTCTTCCTCCTCCTCCTCTCCTCCTCCTCTCTGTAAACCCCCCTCCCTTCTAGCACTGATGATGTTCCCTAGTTGGGTCATGAAACTTCTGCAAGAAAACCACCAAGCTCAGAGAGTATCCAGGACCCCTCAGTCCTCCTCCCCAAGCCCCGTTCTCTTATATCACTGATGCTGTTACCTAGTTGGGTCATGAAGCGTCTGCAAGAAACCAATTCAGAAAGCCCCAAGAACACCACAGTTCGACTCCGACCCACAGATACTCTCCGCGTTCAGTATGTTGCTCCGTCATGGTGGATGGAAGTGGGCAACAAAAGTTTGCATTTAGGGTGCCTTAAATAACGGAACGTTGGGTTTTTCACCCCCCACTTTCTGAAGTAGAATTAACACCCTGACAACGTGGTTTACCCAGCTGGTCCTCTCTTCTCCGTCTGTTTCTTTGCTTGCTTCCTGCAGACATGGGGGCCCTTATCCTGGAAGTAATGACCAAGTCCAATCACCTTCCCATCGGACAGGTTCAAATCAAGGGGCTGGCCCTGCTCTCTCCCAGCCACCCAATCAGTGGGTTTTTCCCCATCGTTTCGCCGACCTCTGAAAAGATGGGAGAGCTGCAGGTATTTCAGATTTTTTTTTTCCTTGAGTAACGTTTCCCCCCCCCCCCCCCGTGACCCATCCTCCACTCCAGGTATTGCAAACTGGGATCCGTTTGAAACCCACCCAGTGCTATCAGTAATGGTCTGGATGCTCTCAAGCAATCTTGTGGGGCTGTGGAGGATTTACAGAGGTTTGCTTAGTGACGGTTCAAAGTTACAACAGCACTGAAAAAAAGGGACTTTAGGACTATTTTTCACACTTATGACCGTTGCAGCATCTCCATGGTCAACATTTGGACACTTGACAATCGATTCATTTTTTTATCTATTTATTTTGCAATACATTTTTTTTATTTTTTATTTTCTATCTTCTACAAACATACCGTGAACAGTGTGGTTACAGGGTATTTTACATTTTAGAACAAATATGAC
Source organism: Bungarus multicinctus (assembly GCA_023653725.1). NCBI lineage: Eukaryota > Metazoa > Chordata > Lepidosauria > Squamata > Elapidae > Bungarus > Bungarus multicinctus. The sequence goes on from CM042850.1 coordinate 2,582,603, forward strand.
AAGGGTTTCATATTAAAACTGTTAACTTCATAATTAATATTACTATAAATATAAATTGTCTGTCCTGATTATTCCAAGTTCCCATATGTTGTTTTTATGTCAATCTCTATATTCTTAACATCACTTCTTTTATTGTAAATATATATTACTGGTCATATTAATTTGTATTTTTTTCTTAATCTGTCCCCTTTTTAATTCTTAGCTGTGCCACTAGCATGTTTAAAACAAAGTCTCTTTCTGATTTCATTTTAGTACAAACAACATAATATTCGTCCTATTTACATTTAGCAAATTATTCTAGCAATAATATAAATCATATTTGATACATATTTACGATGGCCGGAGTGTCCCAGGGTCAACTTTCGCAGTCACCTTTTGTGATCAAAATCCAGACGATTGGCATCTGACTCCTATTTATGAGGGTCGCAGTGTCCCTGGATCACGTGGTCCCCTTTTGCAACCTTCAGACGAGCAAATTCTACATTCTCTTCCCAACCGTTTTGCTAACTTAATAACTGCAGTGATTCGCTTAGCAACGGGGGCAAGAAAGTTCGTGAAATGGGGCAAAACTGACTTCATGAACGTTTTAACAGATAACAGATAATCAGAGTTGGAAGGGACTTTGTAGATCATCTAGTCTAACCCCCTGCTTAAGCAGGAAGACCCTACACCATTTTTGACAGATGGGAGTCCAATCTCTTCTTGAAAGCCTCCAGGGATGAAGCTCCCACAACATCTGAAGGCAACTTCTGTTCTATGGGTTGATTGTTCTCTCACTGTCAGAAAGTTTCTCCTTATTTCCAGGTTGAATCTCTCCTTGGTCAGTTTCCATCCATTATTCCTTGTATGGCCTTCAGGTGCTTTGGAGAATAGCTTGACCCCTTCCTCCTCTCTGGGGCAGCCCCTCAAATATTGGAAGATGCTCTCCTGTCTCCCCTGGTCCTTCTCTTCACTGGACTAGCCATGCCCAGTTCCTGCAACCATTCTTCATATGTTTTAGTCTCCAGTCCCCTAAAATCCTCCTGGTTGCTCTGCTCTGCACTCTTTGTAGAGTCTCAACCACTTTTTAATAGTGTGGTGACCAAAACTGGATGCAGTACTCTAGGTGTGGTCTTACTAAGGCTTTATAGAGTGGTATTAGTACCTCCCTTGATCTCGATTGTATCCCTCTGTTAATGCAATTTAAGATCGCATTGGCTTTTTGGCTGCTGCTGCACACGGCTGGCTCCTATTTAGCTGGTTGTCCACTAAGACTCCGAGATCCCTCTCCCAGTTCCTGCTATTGAGCCTGGTTTCACCCAGTCTATATGTGTCCTTTGGGTTTTTCTTGCCTAAGTGTAGGACTTTCCTTTTCTCTACATTGAATTTAACTCTGTTAGATAGGGCCCAGTGTTCTAGTCTGTTCTAGTCTGTCGAGATCCCTCTGGATGTTCAGCCTATCTTCTTGGGTGTAGCTATTCCTGCCAGCTTAGTATCATCTGCAAATTTGGTAAGTTCCCCTTCTATTCCCTTTTGCTTCACAACGTTTCGATGCTTGACAACTGACTCACAGGAACGACGGTCGCAGTGTCCCTGGAGGTCATGCGATCCCCTTTTGCGACCTTCTGACAAGCAAAGTCAAGAAGGGGGGGGAACCAGATTCACTTAACGACCGTATTACTAATTTTAATAATTGCAGTGATTCAAGTTAACAACGCTTAGCAGGAAAGGTCCTAAAATGGGGCAGGACTCACTTATTTTATTTATTTATTTCAACATTAACGCATTTCTCACTTAGCAACAACAGTTTTGGGCTCAATTGTGGCCGTAGGTTGATGAGGACCTATGTCAGATCCGTATGTGGGAACAGGGACGTGTTCTTACACAGGCCTGCTCACAATGACATCTTGCAGATATCCCTGTTCCTGGAACCTCTCTCCGACGTGTACGAATGCAGCCACACCGTCCACAACACAAACACGAACAAAGAGGCTGCAGATTTGAGCCCCTCCCTCGCTCCGTCCCAGCTCCACAGATCTGCTGGCACCCACGTCCACGGAAGAGAGTCTCTGGGCAGCAGCAGAGCGAGTACTCCAAGGTTTGTTTTTGATTTTTGATTTTCTGTCTATTGGGATTAAAAAAAAAAAAATCAGCCCAATATCTCCAAAATGTCTATTTGCTATCTTTGGGAAAAGAATTTGCCTGCTTCATAAGGATAGCTCTGCTTTTAATACGTATCTATGTGTGTTGTGTTATAGTTTATGTTGTGTTGTTACGTTGCACTGTTGTAAATTATTTAGCCACGGTGGCGCAGTGGTTGGAATGCAGTCCTGCGGGCTACTTCTGCTGCCTGCAATTTGGCAGTTCGAATCTCACCCAGGCTCCAGGTCGACTCAGCCTTCCGTCCTTCCGAGGTCGGTAAAACGAGGACCCAGATTGTTGGGAGGACAAGAGGCTGACTTTGTAAACCGCTTAGAGAGGGCTGGAAAGCACTGGGAAGCGGTATATAAGTCGAAGTGGTAATGCTATTGGGAAGGGAGGGAGGGAGAGAAGGGGAAGGAAGGAGGAATGGAAAGGAATGGAATAGGAAAGGAAGGAAAGGAAAGGAAAAGAAAGGAGGAAGGAAAGAAGGAAGGAGCGCCACAGTTAGAATGCAGCATTGCAGGCTAATTCTGCCCATAGTCTGGAGTTCAATCCTGACCGGCTCCAGGTCAGCTCAGCCTTCCATCCTTCTGAAGTTGGTAAAACAAGAACCCAAATTGTTGGAGGCAAAAGGCTGATTCTGTAAACTGCTTAGAGAGGACTGTGCTGTCCCAGCCAGTCTATGGGAATGGGTTAGTTACTTAGGAATTGTGAGCTGTCCCCTTAAGGGAATGCATCATGGGAAATGTAGTTCATGTCATGTGGCCACATCTGTAATCCTGATTGGCCACTAAATTGACCCTCGAGGGGTTGAAGGAGGTTGCCCTCCATTCTTACTTGCACTCATTACTGATAACATCGTTTCCTTCTATTGATACGAGATGGGTTAGGAGATTAACTATTTTCCACGTGCAAGGCAGATATACAAAGGACTATAAAAGCACTGTGAAGCAATATATAAGTCTAAGGACTATTACCCTTCCTTCCCTCCCTCCCTCCCTGCCATGGTGGCTGACTCTAAACTGCTTAGAGAAGGCTGGAAAGCACTGTGAAGCAGTATATAAGTGCTATTGCTATTCCTTCCTTCCTCCTTCCTTCCCTCCATCCCTTCCTTCTTTCCTTGCTTCTTCTCTTATTCCCTTTCTCATTCTCCTTCTTGGTGGCACAGTGGTTAGAGTGAAGCATTGGAGGCTTAATTCTGCCCACCGCCAGCAGTTTGATCCTGACTGGCTCAAGTTTGACCCGGCCTTCCATCTTCCCAAGGTGGGTAAAACAAGGACCCAGATTGTTGGGAGGAGAAGAGGCTGACTCTGTAAACCACTTAGAGAGGGCTGGAAAGCACTGGGAAGCGAGGTATAAGTCTCATTGCTATTACATATACATATTTTTATTTATTTTTCTTATATGTATCAATGTATTCATAACTATGTTTTGACTTATACCTATTATCTTGTAAGCAATTGACAAATTGACAAAATAAAAAATAAATACATATACCATGGACAGCCAGAGAGGTGCTGAATCGTATAAAACTAGACATACCCATTCCCAAAGGTGCTTTTTCAAGAGGCACATGGTTTTTCTTTTGAAGACGTTTCTCTTCTCCTCCAAGAAGCTTCTTCAGCTCTGACTGAATGGTGGGGAATGGAAGGATTGATACTCCTTGCAGACAGCTGGTCATTTGCATCTTTTAGAGGGTCATTGAGGCCGCTTGGAGGTTTCTCTGTCTCCTCAGGGTCACCTTAGTATGCTCCTGGTTCCTGCAAATTTTTCCTCTGGAAGTCCATTCCTATTCCCACACCATTCAAAGGGTGTTCATCCAAAATTATATATCTAAAAGTCTGTCACTTAGGTCAGGGTTGTCCCAAAGGTGCTTTCTTTTTCAAGAGGCAACTGGGCTTTCTTGTTTTTTCTTTTGAAGACGTTTCACTTCTCATCCAAGAAGCTTCTTCAACTCTGACTGGATGGTGGGGAAGGGAAGGATTTCTGCTCCTTGCAGACAGCTGGTCATTTGCATCCTTTCAGAGGGTTGTTGAGGCCATTTGGAGGTTTATCTGTGTCCTTAGGGTCGATAGGATAGGATAGAATTATGGAATAGAAGAGGAAAGGAGAGAATAGGAGAGAAGGGAAGGGAATTTTTTATTGGCCAAGTGTGATTGGACACACAAGGAATTTGTCTTGGTGCAAATGCTCTCAGTGTACATAAAAATAAATGATACATTCATCAAGAATCAAGAATCATAAGGTAAACACTTAATGATAGTCATAGGGTACAATAGAATAGAATAGAATAGAATAGAATAGGAGAGAATAGAATAGAATAGAATAGAATATAGAATAGCATAGCATAGCATAGAATACTTTATTGGCCAAATGTGATTGGACACACAAGGAATTTGTCTTGGTGCAAATGCTCTCAGTGTACATAAAAATAAATGATACATGAATCAAGAATCATAAGGTAAATACTTAATAATAGTCTTAGGGTTCAATGAACAATCAAATCATATTAGGAAACAGACGATACAAATCGTAAGGATACAAGCAACAAAGTTACAGTCATACAGTCACGTGGGAGGGGATGGGTGATAAGGAGTGATATAGATAGGTATAGAAGATAGATAGATAGATAGATAGATAGATAGATAGATAGAATTCTTTATTGACCAAATGCTCTCAATGTACATAAAAGATACATTCATCAAGAGTCAAGAATCATAAGGTACAACACAATGGTAGTCATAGGGTACAATAAGCCATCAAATCATACTAGGAAATAGTCCATATAAATTGTATGGATACAAGCGACAAAGTTATAGTTCTACAGTCACAAGTGGGAGGGGATGGGCGATAAGGAGTGATGAGAAGATTAATAGCAATAGTAGTGCAGACTTTGTAAATAGTTGGACAGCATTGAGGGAATGAGTTGTTTCGCAGAGTGATGGTGTTTGTGAAACAACTGTCCTTGTGTCTCGTTGTTCTAGTGTGCAGTGCTCCATAGTGTCGCTTTGAAGGTAGGCATTTACGTCCAAGATGTGAGGGGTCTGTAGATATTTTCCCAGCCCTCTTTTGGACTCGTGCAGGATGCAGGCCCTCCATGGAAGGCAGGTTGGTAGCCTTTGTTTTTTTCCCCCATTTCAGGGGGAAAGATCACTTATACTTCCAGGAGACCTCGGAGAACATCCAACGAAGCATGGGTGGATCTCACCCACACTTGAATTACATCTTGAGCGCCAAGGATCCCAGGCCACCAAAAATGTTTTCTAACCCCTCTGATCCAGACGCACAAATCAAGCCAGGCAAGGAAAGCACGAGGCCCGTCCGTGTTCTTCCTTGCAACAGCCCAGCTACGAAAGATCTCCTTGCAGGTAAGCTGGTGTGGACCTTTGCTGTACAGGTAGTCCTTGACTTACATCCATTCATTTAGCGACCGTTCGAACTTAAGAACTGACTATGACCGTTCCTCAGACTTAACAACCCTTTCAGCATTCCCTCCCCTCCCCCCCCCCACGGTCACGTGATCAAAATTCAGACACTTTGGAAACTGGCATGTACTTATGACGGTGGCAGCATCCCGGGATCTTGCAGTGCCCTTTTGTAAGTTCCTGGCAAGCAAAGTCAATGGGGAAGCCAAATGTCAACTCATAAAATATTGCTAAGGTCTTTTTAGAGTTGCCAACAGAAACGGAGGGGGGATTCCAACAGTTCCCCCCACCCCCCAATTAAATCCTGAGTTTCGAGCCAACCTTCCAGAACTAAAAGGATTTATTGGGAGTTAACATGTCCGGCACTGCCTGGGTGGAGCCGACTCTGAGGCACATCATTCATGGTCACCTTTGACCCTGGTTTTCCTCCCACTGCCCCTGGGTGTATCCTAATTCTATCATAACATCTGCCTGACCCATTAGAGCAGGGAGGCAGGGAATGCTGTGGGTCCCACCCCTGAGGGAAATACACCTGGTGGGACGCCAAAAAGAAGGGCCTTCTCCCTGGTGGCTTCCTCTCTCTGGAATGTCATTCTCCCAGAGATTAGAATGGCTCCCACTCTAGCAGTCTTTCAGAAGGCCCTGAAGACTTGGTTCTGCCAGCAGGCCTTGGGAACCCAGAGCGGGATGGAGCCCATCAAATGGCTCGTGCGATCTGCTCTCGTTGGAGCAGAATGGGTGGGAGTTGGGAGTGTGTGTGATTTTTTTTATTTTTATTTTTTCCAGATTTTGTTCTGTTGTGCTTTATTAATTTATTTGATTCTTTTTGTTAGTTTTTATTGTATTTTTTATTTTTTGTTTTAAATATGGTATTACATTGTGTAATGAGTCACCACGGGCGAATAGGCAGCAATAAAAATAAAATAAAATAAAATATAAAATAATAATTCATATTCTCCAATGGGACACCTCCGTAGCCAAGGGCCATCAGTCATGCTCTCCAGTTAGATACTTGCCCGGCAGACACTTCAGTCACCTAGTTACTATCTTTTGAAAAACCATTTGCGGAATGCACTTTCCATTTCTGAGCTGCCACACTGCTCTCTCGAACCCCCTTCCCCCCTCTTTTTTAATGGCAACTCTAAAAGACCATTGAAATATTTTATGAATTGACATTCGGCTCCCCTCACTTCTTGAAGGTGACAGATTCGCTTAATGATCGTGCTACTCACTTAACAACTGAAGCGATGCACTTAACTATGGCAAGAAAGGCGGTAAAATGGGGCAAAACTCACTTAACAACTGTCTTGCTTAGCAGTGGAAATGTTGGGCTCAATTGTGGTCATATGTCGAGGACTATCAGTATTTTTTTTTTTTTAAAGGCCATATTGCCTTTGATCCTAAGAAGAGGATTGCAGTCGGGCAGAGTGGATGGTTTCTTCATTTTTATTTTTTTTTCATCTGGATTTCCTTTCTCTTCTTTCAAGACCTTTTGGATCGAGGGAACCGGTTACGAAACGCCATGGCTGTGTCTGTCATGACATCGAATCCGGATCCCGTCATCGAACGATATGAGGCTCAACTTCCTGTAAAGCCGGGCCTCTCCCAACAAGTTGGAAAGTGAGTTTGGGTAGGCAAGAGGGGAGGGTTTGCGTCCCCAAGAAAATGGGATGCGTTGCGTCTCCAGAGTTTAAAAATTGTGACATTTTAGTTTAATTTATTGTCATTGCACCTGGTGCAACGAAATCAAACACCATCTTTAGAGCACATCATAACCATGAAAATAAACACAAACTCACATCCTTCACACTCCACACATTGAATGGAAAACCCCTGATATTGCATGAATATTGCCCTACACAGTAGAATTCAATAGAGTTACTGTCCTGGGATAGAAGCTGTTTTTCAGCCTGTTTGTCCTTGTTTTTATTATTGTCCTGTACCATCTGCCAGGTGGTAATAGTTCAAAAAATAAGGGGTACCCAGGATGAAATGGATCTTTGAGGATGTTTTGAACTTTCTTAAAGGTCTTCCAAAGAGGGGAGAGGGCAATCAAGGATCCTCTGGGCAATGACATTAACCCTCTGGAGCGCTTTCCTATCTTCCCCTGTGCAACTGGCAAACACTACACAGGTGTGCAGTAAGTTAAGATGCTCTCTCTGGGGCAGCGGTAGAAGGTCACCAGCAGTTCTTCATCCAGTTGTTGTTTCCTGAGAAGCCTCAGGTCGTATAATCTCTGCTGGGCCCTTTTGACCAGGGCTGCAATGTGGGCACCCCAGGTTCAGGTCCTCTTTTAGGGTAACACCCAGAAACTTAAAACTGGCCACTTGCTCCCCTCGGTCTCCCTTGATAAGCAAAGGCTGGAGATCTGATCTCTTCCTTCTATATAGTCCACTATCAGCTCCTTGGTCTTATTGGTGTTAAGAACCAAGTTATTTTCAGAGGGACTTGAAGTCAAGGCAAAATCAATCTGTCAGTTTCTGCTATCGACTTACAGGCATTCATTTATTGACAGCTCAAAGTTTACAACAGCACCAAAAAGAGTGTCTTGTGACCAGTTTTCACACTTAGCAACCATTACAAGATCCCCAGGGTCACGTGATTAGAATTTGACCGCTTGGCAATTTGCGTGGATTTAACTGAGAGTTGCAGTGTCCCTTCCTCAAATCTGAATGTCTTTGGAGATTCTCAGCCATCTAGTTCAGTGGTAGGGAACCTTGGCTCTTTTATCACTTATGGACTTCAACTCCCAGAATTCCTGAGTGAGCCATAAAAGTTTCCCCATCCCTGGCCTAGTGGTTTTTCAGTTGTGAGGGAAATCAATTTTTGACTTGAATGGGACTGTTTAATATACAAATGTAGGACATATAAAGAATATTGATCATTCAAGTCAAAAATTAGGACATTTGTATATTGAACAATCCCATTCAAATCAAAAATTGATTTCCCTCACAACTGAAAAACCAGTAGGCCAGGGATGGGGAAACTTTTATGGCTCACTCAGGAATTCTGGGAGTTGAAGTCCATCAGTGATAAAAGAGCCAAGGTTCCCTACCGCTGATCCAGCTGATTGGTTGTCCCAAAGGTGCTTTTTTTTCAAGAGGCATTTGGACTTTCTGCTTTTTCTATTGAAGACATTTCGCTTCTCATCCAAGAAGCTTCTTCAGCTCCGACGGTTTGAAAGAGGGGTCCAAGAGGCCATCTATGTCAAAATTGAGCAGCCCTCCTTCAACAGAGGGAGAGGGATATAACACCACCTATCTCCAATCTACAACACAGATCCTTTCAGCAGTTCCAAGAAGGCTCCACGCCTATTTGCACCACTCAGGCGACATCGAGGACACAGATAAAACTCCAAGTGGCCTCAATGACTTTCTCAAAGGATGTAAATGACCAGCTGTCTGCAAGGAGGATCCATCCTTCCCTTCCCCACCATCCAGTCAAAAGGCTCCACATCCATCTTATTCCATCGCTGACCATAGGAGGAGAGACATTATCCCCTGTGGAAAGGGCACGTAACTTGGCTGTCCTCCTGGATGTGCAACTGTCTTTGGAAGACCATATTGCAGCCGCCACCAGGAGTGCTTTTTATCAGATTCGTCTGATCTACCAATTGCGACCCTTTCTGGATCTGGACGCACTTCGCACAGTCACCTCTGCCCTTGTCATCTCCCGTTTGGACTACTGTAATGCTCTCTACATGGGGCTCCCCTTGAAGACTCTCCGTAGGTTACAGTTAGTTCAGAATGCAGCCGCGCGGATGATCATGGGCGCCCCGCGGGACGCCCACATAACACCTCTTCTCCGCCGGCTGCACTGGCTTCCTGTGGCCTTCCGGATTCGATTCAAGGTGGTACTAATAGTATTCAAAGTGCTCCATGGCTCGGGACCTGGATACTTACGGGATCGCCTACTGCCACCAACAATCTCCCGCCGCCCAGTGCGCTCCCACAGAGTCGCCATGCTCGGGGTACCACCACTAAATCACTGTCGACTAGCAGCTCCGAGGCTACGTGCTTTCTCTGTGGGAGCCCCATCCCTCTGGAACTGTCTCCCCTCAGAGATACGAGCCATGTCAGACATCCTGACCTTCCGGCGCGCAGTTAAGACCTTACTGTTCAAGCAAGCCGGTCTAGCCAAATAAATCATTGGGGTCAAATTTTAAATTTAAATATTTTCTAATAATGATTATTCTTAGCCATTTTAGATATTTATTTTCATTCCCGTTATTTGTATTATCTCGTTTGTTGAATGTACACCGCCTCGAGTCCCTTTTTGGGAGAGGGAGCGGTATAGAAGCATGAATAAATAAATAAATAAATAAAATCCATTTGCACCACTCAGGTGACATCGAGGACACAGATAAAACTCCAAGTGGCCTCAATGACTTTCTCAAAGGATGCAAATGACCAGCTGTCTGCAAGGAGGATCAATCCTTCTTTACTTTTACTTTACTTTATTCAAATTTATATACCGCCCCCTCTCCCAGAGGGATTCGGGGCGGTGTACAGCCAGATAAAATATACATATAAATACACATACAATAATTAAAATGAATTAAAAGAATTAAATAGATTGGCCATTATCAAAAGATTAGGGGATTAAGAAAGCTAAAACCATTTCAAATCAAATTTAAAACCCTACACGTAACTCTAGGCCAGACCGGCTTGATGGAATAAGTGGGTCTTCAGCGCGCGCCGGAAGGTCAATAGGTCGGGGACGGTCCTCATCTCCGGGGGTAATTCGTTCCAGAGGGAGGGTGCTCCCAAAGAGAAGGCCCGAACCCTCGGGGTCGCCAGCCGTCCAGCCGGCGGCACCCCGAGGAGGCCCGCCCTGTGGGAGCGCACTGGTCGACGGGAGGCCGACGCCCCACCATCCAGCTAGAGCTGAAGAAGCTCCTTGGGTGAGAAGCAAAATGTCTTCACAGAAGAACAAGAAGGTCTAGTTGCCTCTTGAAAAAAAAAAGGCCCCTTTGGGACAACCGTGATTTGGATGACGGAGAATCTCTACAGACTTTTAACTGTACAATTTGGGATAAAGACCCTTGGAATGGTGTGGAAGGAGGAAGGGATTCCCAGAGTAAAAATGGCAGACTACAGGAACCATTTGCGCCACTCAGGTGACTCTAGGGACACAAATAAACCTCCCAGTGGCCTCAACCACCCTCTCAAAGGATGCAAATGACCAGCTGTCTGCAAGGAGTAGAAATCCGTCCCTTCCCCACCATCCAGTCAGAGCTGAAGAAGCTTCTTGGATGAGAAGTGAAACATCTTCAAAACAAAACAAAACAAAAAAGTCCAGTTGCCTCTTGAAAAAAAGCACCTTTGGGTTCCTCAAATCTAGAAAATTGTAAATGTTAAAAAACAGTCTAAATAATTAAGACTTTAATTTATATCCCATTCCCTATGTAGAAGCCCCTTTGGCTTCGGTTGCCCTTTTTCCTGGACAGATATTGATAGGGCTACTACACTGAAAAAAATCCTATTAAAACTATTGGGTGAATTATTGTTCTTAACCTCCACAAAATGCTTTTGGTTCTGATAGGTGTTTGATCCCTCACATCTTCCTTTCTTTTCTTTATTCTAATACTCTATCCAGAACTCTGAAGAACCCTGGCCTTACGCGTGAAGATTCTTTTGAGCCGTGGCGTGAATGTTCAGAATTCGATTTGGATGCTGAAAAGAAAGCAGTCGAGCTTCTGCTAGGCAGGTGAGATATACTGTATGTTGGTCTGGCTCCCATTTGAGGCTGGGGCGAGGGGGGCGGGAATTGCCTCAGGAATTTTCCAAAATTTAATATTTCCGGGGTAGGCCTCAACTTACAACCACAATTGAGCCCCAAATTTTCTGTTGCTAAGTGAGGCAGTCGTTTAAGTCAGGGGTTGCCCACTTTTTGGACCTCAGGGACCACCAAACTCATAATTTTAAATCCCGCAGACCAGAGACCCTGGGGAAATCCCCCCAAAAAGTCTGCAGGAAAATCCCCCACCCCGTTTTCCTACCGATCGATCGCTCTTTATTTGGGATTGCAGGATACCGTCTCCAGCTCCGTTCTCGGGGTGGAGAGAGAGAGAGAGACTTTTGGCTTCGTGCAAGGAAAGCAGCAGAAGCAGCAGAAGTCTTTCTTTCTCTCCCCCAAACTCTGCCAGAAATGAGTCTTTGCTGACACAGCCTCTTGGAGCAGGAGGCCTTGCAGGGTCCCAAAGACTCATTTCTGGCGGAGTTCGGGGGAGAGAAAGAAAGACTTTGGCTGCTTTTCTTGCGTGCAGCCAAAAGCAGAAGAAGGAAGAAGCGGAAAGAAGCAGCCAGGTGGCCAGGCAACCACTGGTTTAAGTGATATGGCTGACCAAGGAATCCTGGGAGTTGAAGTCCACATGTCTTAAAAGTTGCCAAGTTTGGAGGCAATCCTGCTTTAAACAGTCACTAAATGAATGGTTGTAAATTGGGGATATAATTAATGTAATATAATATAATATAATATAATATAATATAATATAATATAATATAATATAATATAATATAATATAATATAATATAATATAATATAATACAGAAGGTAAGTCCTACCAGCCTTTAAAGTTCCTGTGGAGAACTTTCCATCTTTCTATCTCTACAGTTCTGATTTATCCCCGGATCATCTCGTGGACGGGGCCGGCTCCCCTCCCGGATCTCTTTCCCCTTCGAGTCACTTGTGTGACAGTGAATTGAATGACCCACACTACGACCAGAGTCTCTTGGAAAATTTGTTCTACGCAGCTCAGGTGAGTAGAAAAGATGTGTTGACAGGGGAACCCCTTTACTGTGGTAATATTCTTAGACAACCCTCCATTATTACCAAGTCATCTCTCTGGTTAGAAAAGTCTTACTTTCAACACATTGGAATACATTAGGGGGTCTCCAGACTTGAGAACTTTAAGATTTGTGGACTTCAACCCTCAGAATTCCTCATCCAGGATCTCCAAACTTGGGCTTGTGGGTGAAGCTGTATCAGATGTCTGTATTTCAGGGCTCCAGTATCTTTTGCCAATTGGCATAAAATAAACTAACATAAACTGACAAGCCGACATACGCTCCATTAATTCCTGTTTGGGTTAACATTGGATTTGATGGAGCTGGTTGGGTAATGCTGGGAAATCAGGAAGTTCCTTTGTCTACTGCTGGTAGAGGGATTGGAATGGATGCCAGAAAGTCTGCTCCACAATTTTTCTCTGCCTTGTTTAAATGTATAATCATGTTTGTTTTGTGGTGTTCTCTGGGCTTGGCTGTTTTCTTGCAGATGTTTCATGACCCAACTAGGGAACATCATCAGTGCTAGAAGGGAGTGGGGTTTATAAGCAGAAAGCAAACCCCTCTCCCTTCTAGCACTGATGATATCACATAGTTGGGTAATGAAATGTCTGCAAGAAGAATAATCAAGCTCAAGAGAGAGCATCAGACCCCACAGTCATTGTCCTCCTCCACCTCCTCCTCCTCTTCCTCCTCCAACCCCACTCCCTTCTACCACTGATGATGTTACTTAGTCGGGTAGTGAAACGTCTGCAAGAAAATAAGTAAGTTCAGAGAGTATTAAGGACCTCACAATTCTCTTCCTCCTTCTCTTCCTCCTCCTCCTCCAACCCCTGGGCTTGGCTGTTTTCTTGCAGACATTTCATGACCCAAGTAGGGAACATCATCAGTGTTAGAATGGAGTGGGGTTTAAAAACAGAAAGCAAACCCTTCTCCCTTCCAGCACTGTTGTTGTTCCCTAGTTGGGTCATGAAACATCGGCAAGAAAGCGGACAAGATTAAGGAGCCCCGAGGAGCCCACCACTTAGCCCTGAGCTACAAGTATTCTCTTGTAATGTTTTTTTTTCTTGATTATTTTCTTCAGAAATCGGACGGCAGCTTCAGCGACGTTTTTAGTGATGATGAAGAGGAGGAGGAGGCCAGAAAACTAAGTCAGCCTCAGGGCCCAAAACTTCAGAGGTCACCAAAGGCTTTAGAGTCGAGTCCTCACCGGCGGAGAAAGAAGGCCTTGGAGACAAGAGCCAGGTAAAATAGTTGCTTCTGGACTCTCTTCCAGCCATGGGGCAGCCTCTGGTTTTGTTCTTGTGCACCAGTAAAGGCTCAATTCGTATCCCATCCTTTAATCGAAGCGTTGCATATTTTCAAAATAAAACCTTTGCTGGTCAGTAAAGAACACAACTTCCCCCAGGTCTCTCTTCTCATCTCTTATTTGAAGCCTGTGCCCAAATAGGTTGAATTGCCTGTTTCAGTAGAAAAGAACCCAACATTTTGTAACAATACATAATAACAAGAGTTGGAAGGGACCTTGGAGGTCTTCTAGTCCAACCCCCTGCTCAAGCAGGAGACCCTATCCCATTTCAGAAAAAATGGTTGTCTAATCTCTTCTTAAAAGCCTTCCGTGATGGAACACCTGCAACTTCTGGAGGCAACCCATTCCAACGATTACAAGAATTACAAAATAATAGTTGGAAGGGACCTTGGAGGTCTTCTAGTCCAACTCTTTGCTCAAGCAGGAGACCCTATACCATTTCAGACAGATATTTGTCCAATCTCTTCTTCAAAGCCTCCAGTGATGGAACATCCATGACTTCTGGTGGCAAGTAGTTCCACTGATTAATTGTCATCCCTGGTAAGGAAATTCCTCCTGAATTCCAGGTTGCTTCTCTCCTGGATTAGTTTCTATCTGTTTCTTCTTATCCTGCCTTCAGGGGTTTTGGAGAATAGCTTGACCCCTCTTCTTTGGGGCAGCCCCTCCAATGTTGGAAGGCTGCTATCCTGTCACTCCTAGCCCTTCTTTTTCCTTAAACAGTATCAGAGTTGGAAGGGACCTCAAGAGTCTTATAGTCTACCCCACTGCACAAACTGGACACCCTATGTACCATTTCAAACCAACGGCTGTCTAATCTCTATTCTTAAAAGCCTTCTGGAGGCATGGAAAATAACAGTTCTTTTCTTTGGGTTGAAGTCAAGGTGCAACTCCCAGCCATGGGTGAAAACCGGCCCTAAGTCACTTCTTCTCAGGACCGTTCTAATTTCGAACGGTCGCTGAACAAACCGTTGTAAGTCGAGGACTGCCAGCAATGCACCTGATGAGGCTTGCAAGCACTTGAACAATGTTCTAAAGCTGTGGCGCTTAAAAGTTTCTGACGTTTCTCGTTTCTCTTGTCAGCCGTTCCCCTGCTAAACCCCTTCCTGGTGAGACCTTCCCGGAGACCCCCGACGAAATCCAAGCTGTCAATTTGAGCCTTGACAGGCTGGCCACGTTGGGCCGGATCCGCTTAGCCAGAGTGGTGATTGAGACCCTAAGAGGGGTCCCCCGCGAGGACAGCGCTCAGAGTACCCCCAATCAAAAGAGCCCCAGTGGGAAGCCCCCCAGGCCAGCTTTGGCTAAGAAGAGGTGAGAGTTTTAATCAACTTGTCCCCTTCCCTAGATTCCAGGTGAATTGTTCTTTTAATCAGAGAGCAGAGGGTTCCGTAAACCATAATGCAGGAGGAAGACCTCTTCCACAAACCATTTTTAAGGTGACTACAGATCAGTAGTTTTGGAAGGTTGCTCTAGTGGTGAAGGCACCAGAAGCCAGGAGATGTTGAGTTCTAGTCCCACTTTAGGTATGAAGGACAGCTAGATGACTTTGGGATAATCTCCTGGAAACAGTGAATTCTAATCCTAATAAGTAAGTTCTAGTTCTAAGGTGCTAGCCTAGAAACCAGGATTTGGTGAGTTCTAGTCCTAAGTGAGTTCTAGTTCTGCGATGCTGGCCTAGAAACCAGGATTTGGTGAGTTCTAGTCCTAAGTGAGTTCTAGTTCTGCGATGCTGGCCTAGAAACCAGGATTTGGTGAGTTCTAGTCCTAAGTGAGTTCTAGTTCTGCGATGCTGGCCTAGAAACCAGGAGATGGTGAGTTCTAGTCCCACCTTAAGCATGAAAGCCAGCTGGGTGACTTTGGGACAATCACCAGGAGACTGTGAATTCTAGCGCTGTGAGTTCTAGTTCTAAGGTGCTGGCCTAGAACCCAGGAGATGGGGTGTTCTAGTCCTGTCTTAGGCATGAAAGCCAGCTAGGTGATTTTGGGACAATCATCGGGAGTTGGTGAATTCTAGTCCTAAGTACTAGTTTTAAGGTGCTGGCCTAGAATCCAGGAGACGATGAGTTCTAGGCCTACCTTTGGCATGAAAGCCAGCTGGATGACTTTGGAGCAAACTCCAGGAATTCTAGTCCTAACTGAGTTCTAGTTCTAAGGTGCTAGCCTAGAAACCAGGATTCGGTGAGTTCTAGTCCTAAGTGAGTTCTAGTTCTGCAATGCTGGCCTAGAAACCAGGAGACGATGAGTTCTAGGCCCACCTTTGGCATGAAAGCCAGCTGGATGACTTTGGAGCAAACTCCAGGAATTCTAGTCCTAAGTGAGTTCTAGTTCTAAGGTGCTGGCCTAGAAACCAGGAGATGAGGAGTTCTAATCCCACCTTTGGCACGAAAGCCAGCAGGATGACTTTGGACCAATCAAGAGGAGGCTGTGAATTCTATGCCCGCCTTAGACAGGAAAGTCGGCTGGGTGATTTTGGACCAATCAACCAGGAGATTCTGAATTCTAGTCCCACCTTAAACATGAAAGCCAACTGGGTGACTTTGGGACAGTCCCTCTTTCTCGTCCCTGTCTACCTCACAGGGTTGTTGTTATTGCAGGTCATGAATTAAAGAATGAATTAAAGCTGCAAAGTTTTAGCCGGTCTTATTAAATAGACCGGATTTTGATGAATCCCCTCCACAATTTATTTATTTTCACAATTTCTTCTCTTCCCAGGACCTTCTTTGTCGAGTATCACTTTCCAGTAAGAACTTCAAAGAACGGGGCAGGCCAGATGGCCGTGACTACGGAAATGGTTCGCGTAGCTTCGAGTAGATACTCACAAGACGGTAAGACCAGGTGGAAAGGCGATCCATTTTTTCCATAATGATAGGTTGGATTGAGCGGAGTTTTCCACCCTGACCGTGACTGCAGAAGCAGCCCTTTTACAAATCCTGCAACTGAGCAACTCTCTACAGAAATGTTTTCATAGCGGGAATTTAAATATATAGATGGGCCTCAATTGGGAGAAATTGATAAGAGAAGCGGTGTTAAGTAAACCCTGTAAAATATTTGTAGCTCAGGGTTGAAATGAGGAACGCAGAAGTTTTATTTCCAAAACTAGGTAACATCATCAGCGCTACTTGATGTGCTAAGGGAGCCCTGTTCAATTTTATAACCATTTATGCCACGTGTCTGAAGATTCTCAGTCATCCAGGGTCATAGCTGAATCAAAATTGGATTTTTATTTTGAAAAGGCAACTGGGCTCATTTTCTGAGGGGAAAAAAAGACATTTGGCTTCCCATTTCCTGGAAGAAATCCAATAGAAGCAACCTAGAACTAAGGAGAAATTTCCTGACAGTGAGAACAATTGACCAGTGGAATAACTTGCCACCAGAAATTGTGGGTGCTCCATCAACTGGAGGTTTTTAAAAGGACAGCCACCTGCCTGAAATGGCATAGGGACTCCTGCTTGAGCTGGGGGTTATTTTATTTATTTATTTATTTATTTAATTTTTATACCGCCCTTCTCCCTAGGGACTCAGGGCGGTGTACAGCCAATCTAAAACCCCAACAATAATACAAAAGTTAAAAAAGATTAAATTGGATATTTGGCCGAATAAAAAGCCCACCCCACCCCCTTAAAACCCCCAAATTAAAATTACTGGAGACACATTAAAACCCTCTCTCAGCCCAGGCCGGCCTGCTCGAAAAGCCAGGTCTTCAACGTTAGACTAGAAGACCACCAAGGTCCCTTCCAACCCTTTTTATTCTGTTAAACGCTGGTTTTTGCCAAACCACCAACTGTTACTTTGGAAATTGAGAATTCATCTCTATCCTGGGTTTTTCCTGATTGGCCTTTTTTTGCTTTCTAAATAGTTAGTTAGTTTACTTTACTGTCATTGCACCTCGTGCAACGAAATCAAACACCATTTTCAGTGCACATCATGACCATGAAATAATACCACTTCAGAAATCTTAGCTTCTTTCTTGAGTCTTCCTCCACTGAACCCTTGAAATGTTGACATTAGAAAATCCTTTTGCTTTTGTGTCGATCCGATTCCCACCGCAGGGGTGAAGTTTCAGCAACGCTACGCATTCCCTGTCCACTTCAGTGGCTCCATGATCACCCATTGGTGGACGTCGCCCCTCGATTTTAACGTGTTTTTGAAAAAAGGCACCCAAAGGAAGGTACTGTCGTTTTCCATATTATCCTTCTGGGTGAAAACTTATCTGAAGAATCTGTCACATGGAAGGGGAAGGGGATTTAATTTATGATTCATCCCACGGCAGGACCAGAATGGAATGGGAATGGGAATAGGTATAGAATTAATTTGAATTAGGATAAGGATAGGGATAGGATGAATTAGAATGGAATGGAATAGGAATAGAATATAAAACAGAATATAGAATAGAATAGAAAAGGAATAGAATAGAATAGAAATATGGAATAGAATAGAATAAGGAAATAATAGAATGAAATAGAATAGGAATGGAATGGAAGAGAAGAATAGAATAGAATAGGAGAGGAGAGGAGTATAGAAGAGTATAGAATATAGAACAAGAATAGAATAGTAATAGAAGAATAGAATAGAATAGAAGAGGAGAGAAGAGAAGAGGAGAAGGAAGAGAAGAGTATAGAAGAGAAGTATAGAACAGGAATAGAAAAGAGAAGAATAGAATAGGAATAGAAGAGAATAGGAGAGAAGAGAAGTATAGAATAGAAGAGTATAGAAGAGAACTATAGAATAAAATAGAATGGAATGGAATGAAGAATAGAACAGAACAGAACAGACAACTTTATTGTCACTTTGAATGTACACGAATCGGCATACATTAAAGTGACATTTCATTGCATACAGAACCCCAGTGGGTTTAAAACAACACAGAATTGGTAGCTCAGGCTAGTTCAGTGTTTCCACATCTTGATAACTTGAAGGTGGCTGGCCCAAACCGACTTTAATAGATGTTGTTTGTGGGAGGTTTTAGCACACACCTTTCATGTCACACTTCCATGTGTTTTTTTTTCCTGCATTTTGATTCGCTTTTGGTAGCAAATTCAGCCCTTTTTTTCTTGTAAAACCGGGATTAAAAAGTTCTCAAATCATCGTCAAATCTTTATTCGGCCGTAGACTAGCATGTAGAAATCACAATTACAATAAAATACAGGTAGTTCTTGACATACGACCACAACTGAGCGCAGAATTTCTGTCGGTAGGTGAGACATTTGCTAAGTGGGTTTTGCCCCATTTTATGACCTTCCTTGCCAAAGTCGTTAAATGAATCACTGCAATTGCTAAGTTAGTAAACCGGTTGTTAAGCGAATCTGGCTTCTCCATTTGCTTTGCTCGTGAGAAGGTCACAAAAGGGGATCACCTGACCCCAGAACAGTGCAACCGTCATAAATATGAGGCAGTTGCCAAGTGTCTGAATTTTGATCACGTGACCACGGGGATGCTGCAACGGTCGTAAGTGTGAAAAGTGGTCATAAGTCACATTTTTCAGTGCCGTTGTAACTTCCCACTTAGCAACATAACTTTCGGGCTCAATAGCCATAAGTCAAGTACTCCTTATATAGAGATATATACAGATAGATAGGTAGGTAGGTAAATAGATAGATAGATAGATAGATAGATAGATAGATAGATAGATAGATAGATAGATAGATAGATAGATGATAGACAGACAGACAGACAGACGAAAGGAGAGCTAAGGAGAGAGAGAGAGATGAAAGGAAAGATAAGAGATAGATGGATGAAAGGAGAGATAAGAGAAATAGATGATAGAGATAGATGACAGATAAATAGACAGACAGACAGACAGACAGGTAGACAGACAGACAGACAGATAGATAGAAGAAAGAGCTAAAGAGAGAGAGAAAGAGATGAAAGGAAAGATAGAGATAGATGGATGAAAGGAGAGATAAGGGAAATAGATGATAGAGATAGATAGATAGATAGATAGATAGATAGATAGATAGATAGATAGATAGATAGATAGATAAAAAGAGATGATGAAAGGAGAGATAAGAAAAATAGAGAGATAGAGATATACACATACACACACATATATATGCATACACATATGGATACAGTATATACATAGAATATGTATAACATGTATACATACTGTATATACATACATATACAGTGTATACATTCTCCCTCTGGCCAGGGTATTTAATACAAAATGGAAATAATGACTCTCAGGGTGCACCTACATAGATGGGACTTCTGAAATATTATTGACTATTCTCCGTGATGCCTTTGACACCAGATTCTACTCTCCAACATCGTTAATGTTCTTTGTCAGTGTTTGGGCTCTTAAGTTTCAGCTTTGCCTTTGGTGTTTTGAGAGTCTGTCAGCCAAGTACTCCGGCCAGCTGTTAACCTCCCATGAACGCTCCAGCGACTGTGCTGTAATGTGTGCATTCTAAACATACGCAGCGTAGAACAGAGAATTCTGTGCAATACAGATTGTGTAACGTCAGCCAGAGAACCCTGCAGAATGATGCGACTTCTTCTCCTTGTGATCTTCAGCCAGCGCTGATCGGCGTAGCGGCCTTTCCCCTGCGCGACGTCCTTCGGTCTGAGGATTTATTTGTCAGCCGTGAATTGCCGGTGAAAGAAGATGGCGTCCCAGGCCCATTAGGGCCTTTACAGGTATGGAATATGCTTCCGACATCTTTATTTGTTTGTTTCTAAGCTCCTGGGCAGCAATCCTTGTTTAATCGTTCCACGTTTTTGATAAAGCGGTGCAGTTTTCATGTGTCAAAAGAGCAGGCCAGGATGTCATTGCCCAATCCCTATGTGGAGGATTTGTTCGTAAAGGTACAGGTGGGTCCCCTCACATCAGTGGTTGCCAACCAGTGGGCCAGGGACCCCTGGTGGTCCGTGAGAAAATTTTGGTGGTCTGCAGAGAAATGTCCCCCCCCAAAGCAATTAATCCAGGCTGCGCAGGAACACAAGGCTGCACCGCCCACATGGCCCGCGGGAACACAAGGCTTGCGTCGCTTGCATTGCAAACAACACGAGGGAGGGAGGGGAGGGAGGAAAGGGTGGAGGGGGGGAACATGCCCCACTCGCCCCATGCGCCTGGCCTGGCCACCGGGCTGCTGCTTTCCGCTTCTTCCTTCTTCTGCTTCTGGCTGCTCTCAAGGAAAGCAGCAAAAGTCTTTCTTCATCTCCCCCAAACTCCACCAGAAATGAGTCTTTGGGACCCTGCAAGGCCTCCTGCTCCGAGAGGCTGCGCTGGCAAAGACTCATTTCTGGCAGAGTTTATGGGAAAGAAAGAAAGACTTCTGCGGCTTCTGCTGTTTTCCTTGCATGAAGCCAAAAGTCTCTTCCTCTCTCTCTCTCTCTCTCTCCCTGAGAATGGAGCTGGAGACGGTATCCTGCGATCCCAAATAAAGAATGATCGATCGGTAGGAAAACAGGGTGGGGAATTTTCCTGCAGACTGTTTTTGGGATTTTCCCAGAGTCTCTTGTCCGTGGGATTTAAAATTATGAGTTTGGTGGTCTCTGAGGTCCAAAAGATTGGCGACCCCTGCCTCACATTATCCTTTTTTTTTAAAAAAAAAATTTTTATTGTATTTTCCAACAAATTCATCTTTCAGTTATACAACTGGTGTCAACTGGGTACATATATCTTGTGCCAATATTTATATTTAGTATACATTTCTTACTACGATTACATTCATATTAAAAACCACTCAACCTTATATATCTTATCATTATAACAATATTCATTTAACTTCTTGCTTTCTTTTCCAACCATTTATAAAATAAATCCCATATCATATATATCATTTTCTGCTTCTTCTTGTTCTTTAATTGCCAATGTTAATCTATTCGTTTCTGCACATTCCAATATTTTCATGATTGCCTCTTCCTCTATCGGAATCTTTTCATTTTTTCCAATTTTGAGCAAATATAATTCTAGCGGCTGTTAATATGTGTATGATTAAATATGTTTTTTCTTTACTATAATTTTTCGGGTCAAATCCCCAATAAAAATATCTCAGGTTTTAAGTCTATGTATTTTATCATTTTTTTCCAACCATGTGTGTATTTTTATTTATTTATTTATTTATAAAATTTTTATACCGCCCTTCTCCCTAGGGACTCAGGGCGGTGTACAGCCAATCCGAACCCCGACAATGATACAAAAGTTAAAAAGAAATTAAATTGAATATTTGGCCGAATATTTTTGTCCAGTATCTTTTAGCTTCATGTCCACCACATATGGTAATAGGTTCCAGATGTCTAGTGACATTTGCAATATTTAGCTGATTTATCTTTAAACATCTTTGCCAGTCTTGCCAGTGCAAAATGCCATCTATAAAAAAAATCTTATACAGATTTTTTTTTATATGCTGTTGACATTGTTAGTTTATTCTCACATTATCCAAGAGGCTTTGCCAAGTAGGCCTGGAAAGGTAACTTGTGCTTTCACAAAACAAGATATATCTACAGGAAAATGAATGGAAAATGATAGAAAGAGGTACAAGTAGCCCTTATTATATATAAGTGAACATTAGTACTATTATTATGACTGTTTTTATTAGTATTATTACTACTAGTAGTAGTGTTTTATTATTATTTGGTATAATTAAATTGATCCAGACAATACACTGTTTAATAAGCACTTATTTTATTTTATTTTCCAAATTTTTATTTTATTTTATATGTACAATAATTCCATTCCATTTCAACCGTGTGTCAACTAGGTACATATTTCTTGTGCTTACAGTTATAATTAATGCTTTGCTTACCGATATAACAATAATCACATTTTCTTGTAAATATTATCTAATATGTCTATTTTTTAACCATCTTATCGATTATATGCCCATCTTGTTCATTTTAATTTGTTTTATTTTCTAACCATTGATCCCGTACCATATAATATTCCGTTTCTTCTTTTTCTTTGATTACCAGTGTTAACCTATTCATTTCTGCACATTCAAATATTTTCTCAATTACTTTTCGCTCTATTGGTATCTTATCACTTTTCCAATTCTGAGCAAATACAATTCTAGCTGCTGTTAATAACATGTATGATTAAAATATGTTTTTCCCTTACTGTAACCTTCCGGTACCATTCCTAATAAAAATATTTCAGGTTTCAAATCTATGTGTTGTTTTATCATTTTTTCCAACCATGTGTGTATTTTTGTCCAATATCTTTTAGCTTCTATACAAGACCACCACATATGGTAGTATGTTCCCGGTGTTTGATGGCACTTCCAGCATTTACTGTAGCTGATTTATCTTTAAACATTTATGCTAATTTTGCTGGTGCAAAGTGCCATCTATAAAATACCTTATACACATTTTCTTTATATGCTATTGATATTGTTAATTTATAGTTTCTATTCCATAATTTCTGCCATTTATCTAGCTCTATAGCATATCCAAAAAAAAATTGCCCATGCTATCATTGTTTCTTTAATTTGTTCTTCTTCTAGTTTAACACCTAATAAATAACCATATATTTTTTTAATCAACTTATCTTCTATTCCTGCTAATATCTTGTTCAGTTCTGTCAACTCCTTGTAAACCCCTTCAGTTTTAATGTCTTTTTCATACCTTGATTGTATTTGCGTATATGAATACCAATGCATTTCCAACCCTTGTTCATTCAATTCTTGTTTTTTTAATGTTTTTATTTATTTTTTACGACAAACATACAAACATAACATAAAACCCTCTTTCAATTATTTGCATACAGTGTGTCAGTTGGTTGCAATCTTTTGTGCTATCCTTTTTTTTCCTCCCTTACTCCCGAGTTATATAAATTCTCACCTTACCAATCTAGCTTGTGCTTATATAATATCAATTATTAAACATTCGTTTGACTAAACTATTTTTCCATCATTTTATACGAGATATTCTAAATTTCATTATGGTTTAATCTTCCACATTCATCCGATGGTTATATTTTATATTGTATTCTATATCAGTCTATTAACTTTTATTGTAAGGCTTTCGAATCTATTTCTTTACCATGTCTTTTTGTCTAACCATTGATAAAATAAATCCCATATCATATAAAATCCTGAATTCTTGTTTTCTTTTGAGCTCAGCCTTGTCATTTAAAATGTCTTTGTATCTGGCAAGAGCTCCCATTGTGCAGACATTGGGGTATATAAGCATTTATGTTATTTTAAAGAAGACAAAAAAATGTATAAATAAAATAATTTTTTTTAACAAAGAAGAAGTTGGGTAGTAGCAGGTGTCCATTATCCTCTTGATGTCATTTTTCTGTCTTCATGTGACAGGTATCCGTGGAGCTTGTAGCTGCTAGCAAAGACGTCTCCAACATCAAAGCGAGCAGCGCGTCCCCAAGAGCCCCCGTCGGCTCCGTCAGAACCCAGGGCACAATTTTTCAGGACGCGGACAGGAGCCCCTGTTCCACCAGAAGCCCTCAAAGCCCCTGCAAAGCCCCAGTGAGAAGCGAAACTCCCTTGCCTCCCGCTTTTCAGACATCCCCCAAGGATGGGGCTCGGCCGCCGGTCCCTCAGCCCGTCTCCCGCAACCTCCTGACCCAGATGAGTGCCTCCTCAGAAGAGGAAGGGTTGCTGCTCCACGTCCTTCTGATGGTCTCGGAGGGGCAGGTCGCTCTTCCTCCCAACGGCGGGCTGGACAGCTCTTGCAACCTGTATTTAATCTGCAAGCTCTTCAGCACCGAAGAAGCCACGAGGTCCCCCATCGCCTGGGGGACCTCGCGACCCACCTTCCATTTTTCCCAGGCAAGTCCAGGGGTGGGAGTCCAATTTTTTTACTACTGGTTCTGTGGGTGTGGCAGGGGAAGGATATACTGCAAAATCCCCCTTCCCTCCCCACCCCGCTAACCTGCTTTCCAGCTCTGTTCTCCTGGGCAGGGCAACCAAAGGAGGCCCAGCCGATCAGCTGTGGGCGTGGCTTGGTGGGTGTGGAGTTCTGTGAGTGTGGTTTGGTGGCTTGGTGGACGTGGCATGGAGTAGCTTGGTGGGCGTGGCTTGGTGGGCATGGCAGGGGAAGGATAGTGCAAAATCCCCCTTCCCTCCTCACCCCACTAACCTGCTTTCCACCTCCGTTCTCCTGGGCAGGGCAACCAAAGGAGACCCAGCTGATCAACTGTGGGTGTGGTGTTCTGTGGGTGTGGTTTGGTGGCTTGGTAGATGTGGCATGGAGTAGCTTGGTAGGCATGGCTTGGTGGGCGTGGCAGGGAAAGGATATACTGCAAAATCCCCCTAACCTCCCCACCCCACTAACCTACTTTCCAGCTCCGTTCTCCTGGGCAGGGCAACCAAAGGAGACCCAGCCGATCAGCTGTGGGAATGGCTTGGTGGGCGTGGCATTCTGTGGGGCTGACTTAGTGGGTGTGGCAGGGGAAGGATACTGTAAAATCCCCCTTCCCTCCCCACCCCATTAACCTGCTTTCCAGCTCCCTTCTCCTTTTTCAGGGCAACCAAAGGAGACCCAGCTGATCAGCTGGGACTCGATGGGAGCCAGAGGAGAGATGGGGTTGGCGGGACCAGTCAGAGGCGGCATTGGCTGGTTCTCCCAACTACTCAAGATTTCCACTACTGGTTCTTCAGAACCGGCTGAATCCCACCTCTGGGCAAGTCGCAAGTAACCACTAATGTTGGGGAGAAAGTGGAAGGGAGGCGGAGAGAGTAGCAGAAGGAAGAACAGACATAAACCACCAAGGGATAAACGGAAAAGTCTTTAGCGGCTCATATCATCAGTGATAATTCGGCCCAGATAGAGAGAAGGAAGGGGAGGGGGGGAACACATTCTATCAAGAAAGGAGAATATTGGTAACTCAGAGTTATGAGGAGTCCGTGGCGCTCTCCGATTGGGGTTGTTTTCTTGTAGACGTTTCATGACCCAGCTAGGTAACATCTTCAGTGCTAGAAGGGAGGAGGAGTTGAGGTGGAGAGGAGGAGCAGAAGCGGGGAGGAGGAAGAGAAGGAAGAGGACTGTAGGCTCCCTGATGGTCTCTGAGCTGGGTTGTTTTCTGGCAGACATTTTACTTAAAGTTAAGTTAAACTTAAGTTTTAAGTTTAATTTAATTTATATACCACAAACTAGACTAGGCTAGCACTGATGATGTTATCTAGTTGGGTCATGAAATGTCTGCCAGAAAACAACGCAGCTCAGACAACACCAAGGACTCCACAGTCCTAGTCTTCCTCCTTTTCCTCCTCCTCCTCCTCCTGCCCACCTCCTTTTCTTCCACCCCCTTCTAGCACTGATAATGTTACCTAGTTCGGTTTTTAAACATCTGCAAGAAAACAACCAAGCTCAGAAAGCAGCAAGGACTCCACAGTTCTCTTTCAGCTCCTCCTCCTCCTCCTCCTCCTCCTCCTCCTCCTCCTCATCCCTCCACTCCAGAACCCCGAATCCCTTCCAGAACTGAAGATGTTACCTAGTTGGGTAAT
Organism: Bungarus multicinctus; assembly: GCA_023653725.1. Lineage (NCBI taxonomy): Eukaryota > Metazoa > Chordata > Lepidosauria > Squamata > Elapidae > Bungarus > Bungarus multicinctus. Next base: position 2,608,647 of record CM042850.1, read on the forward strand.
TTAACGTCTGCAAGAAAACCACCAAGCTCAGAGAGCAACAAGGACCCCACAGTTCTCCTTCTCCTCCTCCTCCTCCTCCCTCCATTCTATAACCCCAAGTCCCTTCTAGAACTGATGATGTTACCTAGTTGGGTCATGAAACGTCTGCAAGAAAACAGCCAAGCTCAGAGAGCACTATGGACCCCTCCAGACCTCCAATCATTAAAATAGCCTCTCAACTATGTTTCATACAGGTAGCCCTTGGCTTACGACCACACTCTGGAGCAGAATTTCCATTGCTAAAGCATGACGGTTAAGTGGGTCACGCCAAGTTTTATGACCTTTTGAGCCATCTTTTCTAGCTTCCGACAAGCAAAGTCAGTGAGGGAAACCGGATTTGCTTTATTGACCGCATGATTCATGTAATAACCGCCGTGATTCTTTCAACAATCACGGTGGGGGGAAAAGGTGGTAAAACTGCATGTGACTCACTTTGCAACTCCCTTATCTAGCAGGGGAAATTCTGGTCCCCGTCCTCCTTGGCAGTTGAACATCATATAGCGCCTCGGTGGCGCAGTGGTCAAAGTGCGGTACTGCAGGCTATGTCTGCTTGCCTGCCGGCTTCCTGCAATTTGGCAGATCGAATCTCACCAGGCTCCAGGTTGACCCAGGTTAATTCTAAGGGCTATTGCTATTTACCCATATATTTTTTTCAACCATAAGGTAATTAGAATAGAATAGAATAGGAATAGAATAGAAATAGAAGTGGAATAAGAAATTAGAAGAGAAGAGAATCAGGAATTAGAATAGATTAATATAGGAATTAGGAATAGAACAGAACAGAATACAATAGAATACAATAGGAAATTAGAAGAGAATCAAGAATAAAATAGAATGGGAACAGAACAGAACAGAATAGAATAAATAAAGAAGCTATTTTAATGATTTACCGGAGGGGATATTTTAAAATATACAGTTGATTATTTAATGGCTATTAGAAGTGTATAATGAATATTTTATTATGATTAAAGTAGGGGAATGGAAAATACCATGTGGATCCTAAATATATTGGCTTTATTCTATTTTTACTCTTTTTAGATTGTTTATTATATATCGGCTTAGAGAAAATTAAGGATAATAATAATGTGTAATGTAAAATAAAATAGATGGTAAGCTGAAAATGGAAATAATGGAGGTTAAAGAACTGAAAACCTATGTGTGGATGAAATGATATTTATACTGAATCAATGAACTGAACTATGAAATGCAAATATATTTAAAGATGAGTGAAATGGATAATAATATGAGCTGATAATATATAAGATTAATGGAAATGAAAGTATGACTGTAGAAGTGTTATAATCTGGAAACATGTTGCTCATGTGAAAAGAAGTGTAGAATTAAATAAAAAATAAAAAACTTTTTACAAAAAAAAAGAATAGAAAAGAAATAAGAATTAGGAATAGAGTAGAATAGAATTAGAGTAGAAAATATGGAGTTGAATGCACAGAAGAATAGAATAGAACTAAGAGTTAGGAATAGAAAATAGAATGGAATAGGAAATTAGAAGAGAACCAGGAATAGAATAGAATAGAATATCAGAATAAAGAATAAAATAGAAATAAGAATTAAGAATAGAATAGAATAGAATTCTTTATTGGCCAAGTATGATTGGACACACAAGGAATTTGTCTTGGTGCAAATGCTCTCAGTGTCCATAAAAGAAAAGATACATTCATCAAGAGTCAAGAATCATCAGGTACAACACTTAATGATAGTCATAGGGTACAATAAGCAATCAAATCATACTAGGAGACAGTCAATAAAAAGAATAGAAATAGAATAGAAATAGAACAGAATTCTTTATTGGCCAAGTGTGATAGGACACACAAGGAATTTGTCTTTGGTGCAGAAGCTGTCAGTGTACATAAAAAATACATCAAAAAATACATTCATCCAGAATCGTAAGATAGAAAATTCTTAGTGATAGTCATAGGATCTTCATCGCCCCTCGATTTAAAAGCTGAGAAGGTTCCTAGGCAGAATGATAACGGCTGCCTTGCCTCGCCTTCCTGGGGAATTGATCAGCCGCTCCACTTAACGGCCCAATCCTCCCTCTAGATCATTCCGGTTGCGTTGACATCGAAACATCTGGAACGGCTGAAGAACAACGTCATGGTGATCGAGGTGTGGAATAAGGTGCTCAGCCCCGGAGGGGACCGGCTGCTGGGACTGGCTAAGCTTCCCCTCCATCAGTTCTATGTTTCGTTCAAGTAAGAAACTGCCTTTGCTTTTCTACTTGCAGGGAGTCCTCGACTTAACGGCCACAGGGGAGCCCAAGTTGTATGTCGCTAAGTGAAAAAGTTGAGTTTTGCTCCGTTTTGATCACTTTTTGTGATGCATTTGTTAATTGAACAGCTGTTAAGTAAATAGTAAGACGTTAGCAAATCATGTGACCACAGGGAATGCTGCAATGGTCCTAAGTGTGAAAAATGGCCATAAGTCGCTTTTTTTCAGTGGCCTTGTAACTTTGATCGGTCACTCAACGGACTTTTGTAAGTTGAGGACTACCTGCCATAAATACATCATAAATACAGATATTTATCTACAGGTAGTCATGAATACCAAGGCAGCCCTTGATGAAAAAAGTGACATGACCGTTTTTTACACTTACACAGCCATTTCAGAATCCCCAAGGTCACGTGATCAAACTTCAGACCTTTGGCAGCTGACTCACATTTATGACGGGTTGCGGTGTGTTCCAGGGGTCACGGGTTCCCCTTTTGCGACCCCCTTACCAAACAAAGTCAATGGGTGGGAGAGCCAGATGTCAGCTAAAAAGATACTCCTTTGGTTTTTTTAGGTGCCAGAAAAAGGGACTGGGAGAAAACAGTGCATTCCTTAAGTGCCCAGATAATCACCCTGGCAGCTCAAAGTTGTCGGAGTGCAAAAATATTACCAAGAGAGCATGATTTATGGGGATGGATGTGTCCCATTGGAGAATACACATCCAGGGGGTGGAGGGAAGACCAGGGTCAAGGGGGAAATGAATGATGCATTTTAGTATCGGCTGCATCCAGCTAACACCAACCCGGCCACTTTTTAATTATTTATTTATTTATTTGTCAATTGCTTACAAGATAATAGGTATAAGTAAAAACATAGTTATGAATACATGGATAAATATAATAAAAATAGAAATATATATAAAAGAAACAATAGGACAGGGACGGTAGGCACGTTGGTGCGCTTATGCACGCCTCTTACAGGCCTCTTAGGAAAGGGGTGAGGTCAATAGGAGACAGTCTAAGGTTAAATTTTTTGGGGTTCGGGGAAGAAACCATAGAGTCAGGTAGAGTATTCCAGACATTAACCACTCTGTGGCTGAAGTTGTATTTCCTGCCATCAAGTTTGGTGCAGTTAACCTTGAGTTTGTATCTATAGTTTGCTCTTGTGTTGTTATGGTTGAAGCTGAAGTATTCATTGACAGGTAGGACATTGCAATGGATGATTTTATATATTATACTTAGATCGGACCGAAGGCGGCGTAATTCTAGGTTTTCTAGGTCTAGAATTTCGAGTCTGGTGGCATAAGGCGTTCTGCAACGAGTAGAGGAGTGGAGAACTCTTGTGAAATATTTCTGGACTTTCTCAACTGTGTTAATCTCAGATACGTAATGTGGGTTCCAGACTGATGAGCTGTATTCGAGTATTGGTCTAGCAAATGTTTTGTATGCTCTAGTTATTAGTGTAATATTACAAGAGAAAAAGCTACGTAAGATTAGGTTAACATCTCTTTAACGCCCTTTTGGCTATGTAGTTACAGTGGGCTCTAGCACTTAGATCATCTGAGATGAGTACTCCAAGGTCCTTGACAGAGTTTGGATTATCAACAAGGTCTTGACTATTCTGCCTGTATTTTATTTTCTGATTTTTTTTGCCAATATGTAGGACAGAGCATTTATTTGTTGAGATTTGAAGTTGCTTTTTGTTTGACCATTCTGATACATAGTCAAGGTCTTTTTGAAGGGTAGCAGTATTGTCTGTGGTATTGAACAGCTTTACATCATCAGCGAAGAGAACGCAGTTGCTCTTGATATGATCACAGAGATCATTTGTATGAAAAGAGTTGGTCCTAGAACACTGCCTTGGGGGACACCACTGTTGACAGGTACAGAACTTCTAATAAATCAATTTTCTTTTCTCTGAGATGTGGCTAGAGACTTATGATTTGAATGGGGGTGGATTTGTTGGAGTCCTGACACCAGATTCACTTAACAACCAGGTTACTAACTTAACAACGGTCATGATTCACTTAACAACCAGGGCACAAAAAGTCATCAAATGGAATAAAATTCACTTACCTTGTTTAGGAACTATAGAAATTTCAGGCTCCGTTGTCGTCATAAGTCGAGGACTACATGTAGAGAAATATAGCAAGCCAGGCCTGCTCATAGCTTCTGCTATGAACTCGTAAAGCATTCCTGGCTTGCTCTTGAGTTGCCGTAAGAAGGAGGGTGGAGGGATCTGAAGGAGCAGTTCGTTGCTATGATCAGAAGCACATTCCACACATCCCTTTCTTCAGCTTGTGTCCCAGGCTACCAAGCCCAGCTGGAGAGAGGAAAGTGCTTCATTGGAGAATGTAATTTATGACATCCTGGGAGGAGAAAGGAAACAGGGTCATTAGGTGGGCAGTAGCTTCGTTGGAGAATGTGATTTATGACAACACCCTGGGAGGATTGGGGAAACAGTGCTCATAGGTGAATAGTACATTACGTAGGGCAGAGCTGACTGCACTACTTGGGAAATGTGCCGACATGTTGCTCCTAATAAATAATTGGATTTCTTTTGAAACTTGGCTCAAGGCTCATGAACATCTGCAACCCTGACATCTGCCTCTTTTCCCCCTGCAGAGAGCCCAAGGTTTCCAGCCTGCTGCTCCAGGCTCAGTATCCGGTGCTGGCCGTGGACGGTCCCGTGCCGGTGGTTGACGTCTTCTCCGGCCAAAAGAACGGCAGCCTGAAGACCATCTTAGCCATGGGATCGGCCGACCAGGTGTTGGCGCTGCAGAGGGTCAAGAAGGATGAAGGGCCGGCATCTCCGGCTGTACTGCGCCCGCCACACGCCCTGGATCCTCTCCCTGCACCCTCTCCTGAGGTGGGTCCACGTCGTTATTACACCAGGGGGGGGCCTTGCCCTTTTGGGGGGCCACCTACGGGACCCGTGCGTTTTATCTTTATTTCTCCCAAAGATTCCAATGGCACAGGTAGCATTTTTTTTATCAATTAGAAAAAAAAAGAATAGGTGTCATGCCCCTGTTGGAGTCTGACTCCGAGGGAGAGATGGAACAGCCAACAGGGAGAGGGAGTGTGGCTCCGGAGGTTGTGGAGGAAACTGGGGAAGGGCACAGGCTAGCTGGGCATTCAGAGGAAGACCCAGGCCCATCCCTTCTTCATCCTAGGGCACGCTTGGAAGAGAGGATAAGGGAGAAACATGAATGATATGGTCTACGGGGAAGGAAAGGGCCCTGATCCCCTTTCATGGGCTGCAACTGGGAGGATTGTTTAAAAGGACAAACTGCGCATGGCCCAGTGCTGGAAGAAAAGCGTGGAAATATTTCTAGTTTCTCAGTATTTATCTGAGTCTGGAGTCCTTCCCACTTTGTGTATTTGGATATTTGTGGACGTCTTCAAGCCCTTATCCTGCCTTGTCTCCTTAATTGCTTCAGTGGGGTTTGTGTTGTTTTTTTTCTATTTATAGTTTATATGTATTTTGAGTTTGAACGACATTTCTTCCTTTTCGCAACTGTTTGTGGGGGAGTTTTTTCTCCAGTCAATGATAATTGGGCCTTTGAAGCCAAGTTGAAGGAATTAAAGGGACTTCACCTTCACTTTGTTGCTTTTGTATCCCACCCTGGGTCATCACAATAGGTCTTTGACGGAGAGTTCTTGTGCTTGAGTCTTGCTAGTTCTAATCCAGGGATGATTAGGATAACTTACAACATGCGTGCAAAGCTTTGGGGGTGTTTCTTGCAGACATTTCGTGACCAAACTAGGTAACATTATCAGTGCCAAGGGGATGGGGTTTGTGGAGGAGGAGCAGGAGCAGGACTGTGGGGTCCTTGGTGCTCTCTGAGCTTGGGGTTTTTCTTGCAGACGTTTCATAACCCAACTAGAGAACATCATTAGTGCTAGAAAAGAGTAGGGTTTACAGAGAGAAGGAGGAGGAAAATTGTGGGGTCCTTGGTGCTCTCTTGAGCTTAGTCATTTTCTTTCAGACATTTCATGACCCAACTAGGGAACATCATCAGTGCTAGAAGGGAGGGGGGTTTGCTGTCTATTTATATATTAACTTGTGGCTTGCTCTGTCAGCAATTTTACGTACAAGTTTAATGACCGTTCGAAGTTACAGCACCACTGATAAAAGGGACTTATGACCCTTTTTCACACTTACGACCGTTGAAGCCTCCCCAGGGTCACATGATCAAAATTCAGATGCTCAGCAACTGGCTTGTCTTTACGACGGTCCCAGTGTCCTGGGGTCCCGTGGTCCCGTTCAGAGTTACGCAGCATAAATTCAGCGCCAGAAAAGTAAACACAGACGGCTGAGGCTTCATTTAAACTTCTTTATAAACACATAAAGTAAAATTTTACAATACCAGTTATAGATTTCTCTAACATGAAGCCAACTCAAAACAGAAGCAGACATGTTACAGATTCAGAGCAGAGCAGCCACTCAGGAGCTCAGAAACAGTTTCACTTTAGTTCAGAAGGCAAGCAAGCAAGTTAGTTTCTCTTTCTTTTTCTTTTTTTAATTAAAATAAACTTTATTAAACATTAAAAATATATATGCATAGTACAGAACGTTTTGTAAAATATGAAACCAAAAAGATATACATAACCAATAAACATAGAAACATAAACATTTCTAATTGCTTAGACGGTGAGTTCTTATCAAACAATTTTCCAGTACTTGCTTCCTCTGTCTGGTAAATACTCCTATCATAACCTTTTTATATTTTCCTTCCCCCATCTGTTTACTCACTGGTTTCTTATCCAATTATACCAGTTTTCCCAAACTACGATACTTTGAGTCTTCCTTATCTTTGAACTTTTGGGTGAGTTTATCCATTTCCGCGCAGTCGTAGATCTTCTGGATTATCAAGTTATCCATTGGCATCTGATCACTCTTCCAACATTGAGCTAGTGCTATCCTTGCTGCCCTGATTGTATGAAAGATGAAATATTTTATTTCTTTTGCGATTTCACCTTTTATTGTTCCCAACCCCCCAAAAAATTTCAGCCTTAGGTTCTAATTGAATATTTGCGATTTTTGTCTTATCCATATTTGTACTTTTTTTTCCCCTGATACTTTTTTACTCTTCGGGCAAAGCCACCAAGCATGGAAGAAGGTACCCCTTGCTTGTTGACATTTCCAACAGAGAGGGCTTAAAATTTTGGATACATATTGGCCAACCTGGTCGTTGCCGGTTGGCGGCCCCGAAGGTGCGGGCCTTCTCTGTGGGGGCTCCCTCCCTTTGGAACGATTTGCCCCCGGAGATACGGGCCATTACTGACATTCAGACCTTCCGGCGCGCAGTAAAGACCCTGTTTTTTCAACAGGCCGGCCTGGCCCAGTAATGATTTTTGGGTTTTTTTAAAACTTGATATTTTAAATTTTTTAAATTTTAAATTTTTTATTAGTTTTATATTCTCAAATTGTATATTCGGCCTCTAACGTAATTGTTTTTAATTTGTTTTTAATTGTATATATTGTTTTTGTTTTTAGTTGGCTGTACACCGCCCCCAAGTCCCTTTTTTAGGAGAGGGAGCGGTATAGAAATTTAATAAATAAATAAATAAATCTCGAAGGTGCCAGATTTCTCTTTCACTTTAGAGATGAGCATGGAAGAGAGACAAACCAGGCTCAGATTCTCTCTTTACGGTTCAGCCCTCAACTCAGCTCTCATTGGCTGACCTTGTTACTAAACTGTATTCCAGTTCATGAATATACTCTGACATCGTTCCCCTTTTGCGACCTTCGGACAAGCAAAATCAATGGGGGGGGAAATCAGATTCCACTCAACAGCTGTGTGACTCATTTAAGAACGGCATCGATTCCCCTTGACCACTCGGGCAAGAAGAAAGATTCGTACAATGGGGCAAAACTCACCGAACGACTGTCTCGCTTAGGGGCGGAACCTTTGGGCTCCGTCGTGGTCGTAAGTCGAGAACCACCCGTAAGCCTTTTTTCCTAGAGAGCCAGTGTTGAAGAACGTGGCCCCCGAATGGGAGAAATACACAGGTAATCCTCAGCTTACAACTGTTCATTCTGTGACCATTCAAGGTTACAAACGGCACTGGGAAAAAAGTGACATGACCATTTTTTCACACTTACGACGGTGTCAGCGTCCTGCGGTTACGCGATCCGCTCTTCCGACCTTCGGACAAGCCAAGTCAGTTTCGCTTAACGACCGTGTTACTAACTTTTAACAACTGCAGTGATTTCACTGAACCACTGCAGCAGCAAGAAAGGCCGTACAAAGGGGACAAAACGCACTTAACAAATGTCTCACTTAACAACATGCATTTTAGGCCCAGTTTGGGGTCGTTAAGGCGAGGGCTGCCTGTCTACAGGTTGTAGAATTCGTAGGCGCTTCATCTTATGTGTTGCTTCTCTGAGACTGCCTAGTTCCGTGACAGCGAACCTATGGCACGCGTGACACAGGTGGCACGTAGAGCCATTTGTGCCGGCACGCGGGCTGCAGGCAAACTTACCTCACTGTGCATGCGCGCGCCTCACAGCTGATTGTCGGCCAGTTTGAGGCCTTTTTCGGCCTCCCAGAGGCTTGAGGAAGGCCTCTGCAGGCTGCAGGCCGAAAACTAGGCCCGTTTCGTCACTTCCTTTTTTTCCGGAAATACTAGAAGTGACGAAACGGGCCTAGTTTTCGGCCTGCAGAAACCTTCCTCGAGTCCCTGGGAGGCCGAAAAAGGCCTCAAACCAGCCGAAAATCAGCTGTGAGGCGCAGTGCAGGTAAGAGGGCGTGGGTGGGTGGGGATTGCGTGCGCATGCGTAGGGGGCGTGGGAGGGGCATGCATTGCCTTCTGGGTGCTGGCACGCAAGCGCGATTGTGCAAGCGCGTGCCCAATTTGGGGCCCAGGAGCCTAAAAAGCTTAACCACCACTGGTCTAGTTTTATGCCTGCAATGTATATCCCACCCGTCCTTCCTTCCCTTCTTTCACTCCCTTCTTCTTCCTTGCCTCCTTCAGCTGTCAAGCAGGGAAAAGGAAGGCCTGGTGGAACATACCTTTGAGGTCCACATTGAGGGGGTCCAAGGCCTGACGCCCCTCCAGTCCACCGTCTGGGGAGAAGCGGACTGTTACGTCCAGTACCACTTCCCGGTTCAGAAATCAGAATCCGAGACGCTCTGTGACGCAGAGTTAAGCGAGAAGGGTGAGTTGGTAAGAAAAGCCCCTGGTCCCTCTACTCTTTGTCAGGAGCAGCAACAAGAGTAACGGAGTTCTATTTCCTCTCTCAGACCTTGAGTTGAAGGCCTTCCGCACCTCCACCACTTTGTGCGTCCCTGATCCCACCTTCCGCGACGAGCACCATCACTCTCTGCTGGTCCCAGCTGACGTCCCAGTTCAGCGGCTGCTACTCAGGGCTTTCTCTGCCCAGAGCTTAGCGGGGGAAGGAGGAGGGATTCATTTCGAAATCTGGTGCAGGTATGTCCCTGTCACGCAACCCACTCCCAGGATTCGGCCTGGTTTTCTCTCCCTCCCTCCCTCTCTCTGTCTCTCTGTTTTCATCGCATGGTGCCTAGGATGTTGGGACACTCAAATAGAATAGAATGTGGAGTAGAGTAGAGTAGAGTAAAGTAGAGTAGAGTAGGAGAGAATAGAACTATGGAATAATAGAATAGAATAGGAAATGGAATGGAAGAGAAGAGAAGAGAATGTAGAGTAGAGTAGAGTAGAGTAGAGTAGGAGAGAATAGAAATATGGAATAGAATAGAATTATAGAATAGAATAGAATAGGAAATGGAATGGAAGAGAAGAGAATGTAGAGTAGAGTAGGAGAGAATAGAAATATGGAATAGAATAGAATTATAGAATAGAATAGAATAGAATGTAGAGTAGAGTAGAGTAGGAGAGAATAGAAATATGGAATAATAGAATAGAATAGGAAATGGAATGGAATGGAAGAGAAGAGAAGAGAAGAGAATGTAGAGTAGAGTAGAGTAGAGTAGGAGAGAATAGAAATATGGAATAGAATAGAATTATAGAATAGAATAGAATAGGAAATGGAAGAGAAGAGAATGTAGAGTAGAGCAGGAGAGAATAGAAATATGGAATAGAATAGAATTATAGAATAGAATAGAATAGAATAGAATAGAATAGAATGTAGAGTAGAGTAAAGTAGGAGAGAATAGAAATATGGAATAGAATAGAATTATAGAATAGAATAGGAAATGGAATGGAAGAGAAGAGAAGAGAATGTAGAATAGAGTAGGAGAGAATAGGAGAGAATAGAATTATAGAATAGAATAGAATTATAGAATAGAATAGAAAATTGGAATAGAATAGAATTATCAAATGGAATAGAATAGAATTAGAATACTTTATTGGCCAAGTGTGATTGGACACACAAGGAATTTGTCTTGGTGTAAAAGCTCTCAGTGTCCATAAAAGAAAAGATACATTTGTTAAGAGTCAAGAATCATCAGGTCCAACACTTAATGATAATCATAGGGTACAATAAGCAATCAGATCATACTGGGAAACAGTCAATATAAATCATAAGGATATAAGCGACAAAGTCACAGTCATACAGCCACAAGTGGGAGAAGGTGATAGGAGTGATGAGAAGATTAATAGTAATAGTAGTGCAGATATTGTAAAGAGTTGGACAGTGTTAAGGAAATTATTTGTTTTGCAGAGTGATGGCGTTGGGGAAAAAACTTTCCTTGTGTCTAGTTGTTCTGGTGTGCAGGGCTCTATAGCATCGTTTTCAGGGTAGGAGTTGAAACAGTTTATGTCCGGGATGTGAGGGGTCTGTAGGTATTTTCACAGCCCTCTTTTGGACTTGTGCAGGATACAGGTCCTCCATGGAAGGCAGGTGGGTAGCCATTGTTTTTCTGCAGTCCTAGTTATTCTCTGGAGTCTGTGTCTATCCTGTTGGGCTGCAAAGCCAAACCAGATACTTATAGAGGTGCAGATGACAGACAAATATGGCCAATCTCCAGATTCCTGTCCTATCTTCCCCCTCAATTGTCTTTTTCTGTAGGCTAAACCCACCCAGATATTTTAACTAGTCCTCAAAGGGGAAGGGGGAGGAAGAGGATGATTCTGAGGTCTTTGGTACTTCTGACCTGGGTTGTTTTCTGCCAGATGTTTCATGAGCCAACTAGGAAACATCAGTGCAAGTGAGAGTAGGGCTTGCTAGCACCTTTCTAGCATTGATGATGTTACCTAGTTGGGTCATGAAACGTCTGCAAGAAAACAGTTCAGCACCAAGGACCCTATAGTTCTCCTCCTCTTCTCCATAAACCCCCCTCCCTTCTAGCACTGATGATCTTCCCTAGTTGGGTCATGAAACGTCTGCAAGAAAACATCCAAGCTCAGAGAGCACCAAGGACCCCACGTTTCAACTCTGAGCCACAAATATCCTATCAGTTACTTTCTTACTGTGCTTTGCCCTTTGACCAAAACTGCCTCTTGTTTTCTCTGGCTGAACTGTAGCTTTGCAACCGTTTGTTGCCATCTCTTCCACAGGTACTACTACCCGAATGTCCGAGATCAGATGGTTGCCAGGGCGAGCTTGCCCCTCTCACGCCTCTGTGCCATGGTCACCATGCAGCACCGTCAGGAAGTGGGGATCCAGACTTTCCACCTGCCCGTCATGCCAAGAATCGGCAGCTCGGGAGAGCTCCATCCTCGGTCCTCAGGTAAGGGGAGACACCCGGTAGAATAGAATACAATAGAATACAATAGAAATATGGAATAGAATAGAATAGAATTCTTTATTGGCCGAGTGTGGTTGGACACACAAGGAATTTGTCTTTGGTGCAAATGCTCTCAATGTACATAAAAGAAAAGAGACATTCGTCAAGAATCATCAGGTGCAACACTTAATGATAGTCATAGGGTACAATAGAAGAGGAGAGGAGAGGAGAGAAGAGAATTCTTTATTGGCCAAGTGTGACTGGACACACAAGGAATTTGTCTTGGTGCAAATGCTCTCAGTGTGAATAAAAGGAAAGATACATTCATCAAGAGTCAAGAGTCATCAGGTACAAATACTTAATGATAGTCATAGGGTACAATAATAAGAATAAGAATAACAACAACAACAACAACAACAATAATAATAATAATAATACCGTGTTTCTCACAAAATAAGGCAGGGCCTTATTTTTTTTTGAGCCCCGAAAAAACGGCTAGGCCATCTTTTCGGGGGCGAATTAATTTCTCTTCCCCCCCCCATCAGCGGGTGAGTGGCAGCGGTGTTCCCGCCGGCACGACAACAGCAGCAGCGCTGGCGTGGAAGCGTTTCTGCCGCTGCTCGGGTGAAGCACACCCGAGCAGCGGCAGAAACGCTTCCACGTTCCCGCCGGCGCTGCTGCTGTTGTCGTATGGGCAGGAACTGTGGAAGCCATGGAGGCAGCTCCCCCGCCCGAGAAGCAGCAGAAACGCTTCTACACTTCCTGCTGGCGCGAGAACAGCGGCAGCGCCACGCAGGGCACTGTTAAAGGCAAGTTTCCCCCCCCCCCGCCCTCCCCCCCAGCACGTTTTAACCCCCGGCTTCCCCCCCCAGCATGTTTTAAACTAGGCCTAAATTTGGGGGGGAGGGGCTTAATTTCATTTTATGCCTAGAAAACATGCTGGGTCTTCCTATTGGTGGAGGCCGTATTGTTGGAGAAACGCAGTAATAATAATAATAATATAGGAAATACTCTAAATGCTCTGGTGGTCATTTTGAAAAAATCCTTTCTTAGCGAACCCCTAGAAGCCAAGAGGAACATAGGTGCCAAATTTCCATTTTGTAGGCTTTGCAAATCTGGAGATTTTGTGATGATGCATGAGGGGTATTTCGCTTTTATAGAGAGAGTGATTAAAATAAATAAACTAAAAATAAAACAGTCTCTTCCATCCTTATTCGTTCTGAGCCCCCTCTTAAAGGAGAAAAAAAAAACCCATTCAGATTTGGATAGCCTCCTTCAAGGTCAAATGGAGGTCATTCTGTAAAATTAGCAGGCCCCACAACTGAATAACTATTGATTAATGGCCAAACAATTAACCAGTGGAACGGGTTTATCACTAAAAGTTGTGAGTGCTCCATCACTGGAGATTTTCAAGAAGAGACCAAACAGCCATTTGTCCAGAATGGTATTGGGTTTCCTGCTTGAGCAGGGGGTTGGATTAGAAGACCTCCAAAGCCCCTTTCAACCTTGTTATTCTGTACTTATAGCAGTTCATTCAGGGACCTTTCAAAGTTACAGTGGAATTGGAAAAAGTGACTTATAACCATTTTTCACACTTACGGCTGTTGCAACATCCCCCATGGTCATGTGATCGACATTCGGATGCTCGGCAACTGCCTCATATTTACGACGGTCGCAGCATCCCGTGATCCCCTTTTGCAACTTTCCAGCAAGCAAAGTTAACGGGGAAGCCAGATGTCACTTAACGACCATGTTGCTCCCGTAAGCACCGCCGTGATTCATTCACAGCCCACCGTGGAGAGAAAGGCCCCCAAAATATGGGGCAGAAGTCACTGAACAAACGTTTCACTTAACCACATCAATTCTGGGCTCCGTGGCGGTCGTTGTCATGCCCTGTTGGAATCTGATTCCAGGGGGGAGGTGGAACAGTTGATAGGGAGTGGAAGTGTGGCTCCGGTGGCTGTGGAGGAAACGGAGGAAGGGCACAGTCTGGCTGGGCATTCAGAGGAAGACCCAGGCCCATCCCCTCTTCATCCTAAGGCAGGCAGGGAGGAATGGATAAGGGAGCAACGTGGTTTACGGGGGAGAAAAGGGCCCTGATTCCCTTCATTAGCTGCAGCTGGGAAAACAGGATTTTGAAAGGGTGTTTGTGCACAGCACCTTGCTGGAAGAAAAGTGTGCATTATCTTTGTCAAGTCTTATCTGGGTTCTGGCTTCCTCCCAACTGTGTGTGTTTCGTTATCTTTTGAAGTCTGCAATTCCTTATCCTGCCCTCTTTCGTTCATTGCTGCAGCAAAATTGGTTTGTGTTGGTTTTTATTTATAATTTAGATGTACTTTGGGTTCGGACTGAATTTCTTCCCTTTAAAAACTGTTCTTGGGAGAGTTTTTTCTCCAGCTGATGATAATTAGACATTGGGGGCCCAATTTGGAGGAATTAAAGGGACTTTACCTACTTTTGTGCCTTGGTTGCTTTTGTGCCACGCCCCTTTGGGTCATCACAGTTGTAACCCGAGGACCCAACTGTTTTTAGCACCTGAAAGCTGAACCCACCTTTTTCCACAGGTTTGTTCCAAGTGAGCGTAAAATACCGACGTAGCGTGAAAGTCACCGACAACATCCTAGAGCCTCAGACCATTCCCATCTCTGTCCAAATCCACGCAGCGGCTGGCTTGCAAGCGGCAGCCAGGTGAGAAGGAAGCGAAAGCTCCATACAGGTGTTCCTCGACTTACTACCGTTTCATTTAGTGACGGTTCGAAGTTACAACGGCACTGGAAGAAAGTGACTTTTATAATAGTTTTTCACCCAACTATTACAGCATTCACGTGGTTATACGATCAAAATTCGGACCCTTGGCAAATGTTTTGTGTTTATGACAGACGCAGTGTCCAGGGGTCACACCATATTTAACAAAATGAAATTCAATGTAGAGGAAAGTAAAGTCCTACACTTAGGCACGAAAAACCCATCTATAGACTGGGTGAAACCAGGCTCAATAGCAGGAACTGGGAGAGAGATCTTGGAATCTTAGTGGACAACCAGCTAAATAGGAGCCAGCCGTGTACAGCAGCAGCCAAAAAAGCCAATGCAATCCTAAACTGCATTAACAGAGGGATACAATCGAGATCAAGGGAGGTACTAATACCACTCTATAAAGCTTTAGTAAGGCCACACTTAGAGTCCTGCATCCAGTTTTTGTCACCACATTATAAAAAAGATGTTGAGGCTCTAGAAAAAGTACAGGGAAGAAGAACAACCAGGATGATTAGGGGACTAGAGGCTAAATGGGGGTGACTCCTGGAATCCTGATTCTTATTTTGGTCAGCTTGCAAATTAAATGAGGGAGGAAGATTTGGAGCCTGGCAGGAGTAGGTGAACATACTAAGTAAGGCATTTGCAGGCAGACTTCTTAACGAGAATTTAAAAAGCCACAAGCAGTTCAGTTGTGGCTTTTAATGGGCTCGACTTACGACCACAATCAAGCCCAAAGTAATCTGTTCTTAAGCGAGACATTTGTCTAGTGAGTTTTGCCCCACTTGAGGCAAGAGGGGGGGGGGAAGGGGCAAAAGAGCAGTGCAACAGTTTGGAAATCGAAACTGCATTCCATCAATAGTTTTTTCAAAGTTAGTAACTAGACGACTGAAGTTTCTGCTGTGCAAAATTCTAACTGGAGAGCCTGATGGATGACTCTGGGCTATGAATGTGTCCCATTGGAGAATAAGAATTATGATAGACCCATTGGGGTGGGAGGAAAACCAGGATCAAGGGTGACAGTGAATAATGTGCCTCAGAATCTGCTGCACCCAAGCAGTACCGGCATGTTAACTCCCAATAAATCCTTTGGAAGTTTTGGAAGTTTGGCTCGAGACTCAAGATTTAAATGGGGGTCACTGCGGGAACCCTGACAGTTTTCAGTGCCGTTGCAACTTCGAAGAGACCATGGAGATGCTGCAACGTCATCAGCGTGGAAAACATTCATAAGTCTCCTTTTTTTACGCCCATTGCCCACTTCGAACTGTCACTAAGAATATTGCCGTAAGTCAAGGACAACCTGTGTGAATAACTCATATAAAGATAAATATTTTCTTCTCGTCGCTTAGGGCCCTGGCTGAAAAGCACCCTCCGTTCCGATACAGTGCCGAAATCGGCCTCAATACTTACGTGTCGATACACCTCCCCTTCCTTCCTGGGGCCGAGCGGCGCAGGACACGGACCGTGGCTCGCTCATTCTGCCCGGCCTTCGAGCATCACGTGGAGCTGCCCTGCCATCTCGTGGTCCAGAGGAGCAATGGGGAAGCCTGCTGCCTTGGGGAACTCTTGCAGCGGTCGGAGGTCGTCTTCCACCTCTATCACCAGCCCCTGAACTCAGGTGCCACAAACGCATGGGGCCCGCTTGTCAAACGGCACAACTAGCCCCAAAGGCTGTGGGGAGGGAGGGAGGCAGGCATGGCTTCATCGATGCATCTTCTGTTGTGAACGTTGTGGTGCTTTTGCACAACAACTTCTCTTCACCTGATTGAGATATTCCTGTTCTGCTCTGTTCTGTTTTCTACTATTCTATTATATGTATTTCTGTTCTGTATTTCTATTCTGTATTCCTTTTTTATTCTATATTCCTGTTCTGTTCTCTATTCCTAATTCTTATTTTTATTCTATTCCATTCTACTCTATTTCTATTCTATTCTCTATTCTCTATTCCTAATTCTTTATTCTATTCTACTCTATTCCCTCTTCATTCTATTCTATATTCTATTATATTATTTTATTTCCTCTTCGTTCTATTTATATTCTATTCTATTCTATATTCTATTCCCTCTTCATTCTATTTCTATTCTATTCTATATTTCTGTTCTATTCTATTTTCCTATTCCTATTCCTGTTCTGTTCTGTTCTCTATTCTATTCTCCTTGTTCTGTTCTGTTCTATTCTACTTTACTCTACTCTGTTCTGTTCTCTCTTCTATACTCTAGTAAACTATACTATACTATACTATACGAATGATTGTAAATCAAGGACTACCTGTAGTTGAACAGCTTAATTTTATGCTGACTACTACAGATAGTACTCAAGTTACAACCATAACCACTGGCGCAGTGGTCAGAGTGCGGTACTGCAGGCTACGTCTGCTGACTGCTGGCTGACTGCAATTTGGCAGTTCAAATCTCACCAGGCTCAAGGTTGACTCAGCCTTCCCTCCTTCCGAGGTGGGTAAAATGAGGACCCAGATTATTGGGGGCAAGAGGCTGACCCTGTAAACCGCTTAGAGAGGGCTGGGAAGCACTATAAAGGGGTACATAAGTCTAAGTGCTATTGCCCTTCCTTCCTTCCTTCCTTCCTTCCTTCCTTCCTTCCTTCCTTCCTTCCTTCCTTCCTTCCTTCCTTCCTTCCTTCCTTCCTTCCTTCCTTCCTTCCTTCCTTCCTTCTATGGTACACAGTGGTTAGAATGCAGGATTGCAGGTTAATTCTGCCGACTGCCAGCAGTTCGATCCTGACAGGCTCAAGGTTGACTCAGCCTTCTGTCCTTCCAAGCTTGGTAAAATGAGGACCCAGATTGTTGGGGGCAAGAGGCTGACTCTGTAAACCGCTTAGAGAGCACTGTGAAGCAATTTATAAGTCTAAGGGCTATTGCCCTTCCTTCCTTCCTTCCTTCCTTCCTTCCTTCCTTCCTTCCTTCCTTCCTTCCTTCCTTCCTTCCTTCCTTCCTTCCTTCTTTTTATGTTGGCACAGTGGTTGAGAATGTAGTACAGCAAGCTAACCCTGCCCACTGTCAGCAGTTCGATCCCAGCAGGCTCCAGGTTGACTCAGCCTTCCATCCTTCTGAAGTCAGTAAAAGGAGGACCCAGATTGTTGGAGGCAAGAGTCTGACTCTGTAAACCGCTTAGAGAGGGTAGTAAAGCACTAGGAAGTGGTATATAAGTCTAAGTGCTACTGCTATTGCTATAATGGCGCCTGCCAATTATGGCCAGAAATTCTGCCAGTCGTAAAATGAGTCATCCTGTGACCCAAGTCAATTTTGCGACCTCCTTTTGCAGCAGTCGTTTAAGCCAACAGTGCAGTCGTGAAGCCAGTTCCTTGTTTGCTATGGAGCATTTTTGCCCGAAGAACTAGAAATAAATGACAGTCTTCAGCGAAACCCTCATAAATCATGATCATGTGACTGCAAGACAGGCATCAATTGAGACCGGTTGCCCAGCGCCCAAAATGCAGTCCCGACACTATGGAATTCTGGGAGTTGAAGTCTTTATAGAGTAGCCAAGTTCGGAGACCCCAGCTCTAATATCAATACTTTCCAGGGGGATGAATTCCCATTATGATGACGGAAAGTTTAGATCACAACTGTTGTTTACTCTTGCAGCTCCAGGGGAAACTCTAAAAGATTGCTTGCTGGGAACTGTCAGAGTTCCTACCAGAGACCTGCTGATTCGGAGATCAGGTAAAGACATCACATTACACTACGACCTCTACACACTTATCACAAGCCAGGTGCACAACTTGGAGCAGGTGGCATCTGTGGCCAGGAGGGCCTTTGCATATGGTCACCTAGTGCACCACATATATCCTTCATTATTATGATTTATTCAATTTGCATCCAGCCTTTATGATTTTTAGAAATCATTGGGGGCAGCGAAAATCTTTCCTCCTCCTATTTCGCCCACAGCAACAACCTATGAGGCGGGTTGGATTGAGATGGAGGGATTGGGCCCAAGTCTCCCAGCCAGCTTTCATGCCTAAGGCAGGACTAGAACTCACTGTCTCCTGGTGATTGGCCCAAAGTCACCCAGCTGGCTTCCATGCCTGAGGTGGCACTAGAACTTACCGTCACATGGTGATTGGCCCAAAATCACCCAGCTGGCTTTCATGCCTAAGGTGGGACTAGAACTCATCTGTTGATTGGCCCAGAATCACCCAGCTGGCTTTCGTGCCTAAGGCAGGACTAGAACTCACTGTCTCCTGGTGATTGGCCCAAAGTCACCCAGCCAGCCGGCTTTCGTGCCTAAGGCAGGACTAGAACTCTCTATCTCCTGGTGATTGGCCCAAAGTCACCCAGCTGGCTTTCATGCCTAAGGCAGGACTAGAACTCTCTATCTCCTGGTGATTGGCCCAGAGTCACCCAGCTGGCTTTCGTGCCTGAGGCAGGACTAGAACTCACTGTCTCCTGGTGATTGGCCCAAGGCCACCCAATTGGCTTTCATGCCTAAGGCAGGACTAGAACTCACCTGGTGATTGGCCCAAAATCACCCAGCCAGCTTTCATGCCTAAGGCAGAGAACTCACCGTCTCCTACTCTCTCGCCTGGTACTTCAACCACCAGTCCAAATTGGTTTCCTTTGCTGAATTGGGAGGCCCTTTCAATACTTACTCATGCCCTGGTCACCTCATGACTGGATTACTGCAATGCACTTTTCATGCCTCCCCCCCTTGAAGATACCCAGAAGCTACCCCTGCCTTAAAATTCAGTGGTGCCAGCAGTAACAGCTACATATCAACATGCTTGTATGCCATCACTGCTGTCTGGAATATCAGTTGGTTTCCGAGCGCAATTCAGGAAGCCGGTTATTTGCCTCTAAATCAGGGGTCTCCAAACTTGGCAACTTTAAGACTTGTGGACTTCAATTCCCAGAGTTCCTTAACCAACTGGCTGAGGAATTCTGGGAGTTGAAGTCCACAAGTCTTAATGTTGCCACATTTGGGGACCCCTGCTCTAAATTCTTACACGGGGCCTGGATATTGAAGAGACTGCTGGGAAATAGCCAGCCAGGCTGAAAAGTGAGATCAAAACCAGGGCCTTTGCAAAAAAGGAATGATTTTATTGTTTTTAATTTATTTTTTTTACCCAAACTCCTCCTCTCTGTGTTTCCTCGCAGGTCTCAGAGGTTGGTACCCCGTCGTTCTCCCAGAGGCTCTCTTGGCATCGCGGCATGCAAACGTCACGCAGAGCATCGCGGGAGGCTTGGAGATTTCGGTTGCCTTTGCTTATCCCGGAGACCGAGAACGTGTGCTAGAGACTGCCAACCATTTAGGGTGGAACTGGAAGGAAACCTACTCTGAGGATCCGTGGGAGGATAGCGAGAGCGAAGGGCAGGCCCCTTCGACACCGCTCCGTGTGGCTATTTCTACTCCTCGGCTGTGGCTGCCGCTACAGAGCCTGTTCCTCGCAGGACAAACACACTTAAATCAAAGCGTCTATTGTTACCTTCGCTACAAGCTCTACGATCAAGAAGCCGCTTGGACTTCACTTCGGAGGCCGAAATTAACCGACGGCGAAAAACACGGGACCGTCGTGTTTAAGAAACCCAACCAAATGGAGCTCCAGTCTGGTCCAGCGTTATTCTGGTACTTCAGGGAAGAAAAACTGGAGCTCCAGGTGTGGAGAGCTTACGGCAAAGATGGCGACGTGGAAAGACCGCTGGATACCGACCGCTTGATCGGATCAGCCTACGTGGACCTGGCACCGCTGGCGGACAGCTCCCGAAAGAAGAAAACTGTCAGTGGTATGTTTATAAAGGTTTTAGAGGCAGTCGTTAACCTGATTTTCAGAAATTGAGCTAATAATAATAAATATTTATTTATCGGTTTACAGCTCCCAAATTGTGAGTTTGGCCCCGTTTTCACGACCTTCCTTGGCACAGTGGTTAAGTGAATCATGGCAATTATTAGATCAGTCACATTACTGATAAGTGGCTTCCCCATTGACTGTGCTTGTGAGAAGGCTGTCTCTGGCGATTCTAACAGATAGCAGATAATCAGAGGTGGAAGGGACCTTGTAGGTTATCTAGTCCAGTGGTCGCCAACCAGTGGGCCAGGGACCCCTGGTGGTCCGTGAGAAAATTTTGGTGGTCTGCAGAGAAATGTCCGCCCCCCCCCAAAGCAATTAATCCAGGCTGCGCGGGAACACAAGGCTGCGCCGCCCACATGGCCCGTGGGAACACAAGGCTTGCGTCGCTTGCATTGCGAACAACACGAGGCAGTGAGGGGAGAGGGGGAAGGGCAGAGGGGGGGAACTTGCCCCACGCACCTGGCCTGGCCACTGGGCTGCTTCTTTCCGCTTCTTTCTTCTTCTGCTTTTGGCTGCACGCAAGGAAAGCAGCCGAAGTCTTTCTTTCTCTCCCCCAAACTCCACCAGAAATAAGTCTTTGGGACCCTGCAAGGCCTCCTGCTCCAAGCGGCTGCGCCGGCGTGACAAGTCTCACAAAGACTCATTTCTGGCAGAGTTTTGGGGAGAGAAAGAAAGATTTCTGCTGCTTCTGCTGTTTTCCTTGCATGAAGCCCAAAGTCTCTCTCTCTCTCTCTCTCTCTTTCCCCCTGAGAATGGAGCTGGAGACGGTATCCTGCAATCCCAAATAAAGATCAATCAATAGGAAAACGGGATGGGGGATTTTCCTGCAGACTTTTTGGGGGGATTTTCTCAGGGTCTCTGGTCCACGGGATTTAAAATTATGAGTTTGATGATCCCTGAGGTCCAAAAGGTTGGCGTAGAGCATGTTGCTCAGTTTGTGTCTGGGTCTTTTGTCGAGCTTCTGCCTTAGTATCTTCTTGTGAGGAGGCTGTGGCAAGACAGGCGGTAAGGTAGAGCAACGCTCATTTTACAACTTCCTTGCTCAGCAACGGGAACTTTGGCCTCAACGGTGGTCATAAGTTGGGGACTACCTATAAAAGTTGGTTCAACCGAAGGGCGATTCTACAGCCCCAGGCGCCAACGGCAAAGCCAACCTGGGGTTTCCCCTTAGAAAACCTAGCAGCTTTTTCTCAGCGGGGCGAGATCTGCGTTTCGACTGAGCCCAAATTCCTCCCTTTGTCGCAGGCGTCTTTCCCTTGTTCCGACGCAACGCTGCCAACCTGGGAGGAGCCGCGTTGCGCGTTCACATCGCGGTGACTCCTTCTAGTCCA
This sequence comes from Bungarus multicinctus, assembly GCA_023653725.1. Taxonomy (NCBI): domain Eukaryota; kingdom Metazoa; phylum Chordata; class Lepidosauria; order Squamata; family Elapidae; genus Bungarus; species Bungarus multicinctus. Next base: position 2,630,457 of record CM042850.1, read on the forward strand.
TGTGGAGGGTCTGGGAACCATGAGGAGGACAAAGACAGCAGCAGCAGCAGTGTTGAAGAAGAGAAGAAGGCAGCAGAGCAGGAGCTGGAAGTCCGCTCGGAAGCAAACCCTTCCGTCGACAAAGTGCCCCAGGACAAACCTGCTGCCGGTGATGTGGAGAACACGTTCGCAGCGAGCATTCTCGTGGAAAGAGCCATGCACCTAAGCTTAAAAGGTAAGCCCATGTCAGTCGTGCCTCATGGAATGGAATGGAATGGAATAGAATAGAATAGAATAGAATAGAATTCTTTATTGGCCAAGTGTGATTGGACACGCAAGGAATTTGTCTTGGTGCAAATGCTCTCAGTGTACATAAAAGGAAAGAGACATTCGTCAAGAGTCAAGAATCATCAGGTGCAACACTTAACGATACTCATAGGGTACAATAAGCAATCAAATCATACTAGGAAACAGTCAAATAGGATATTGGAATATAGAGTGGAATGGAATGGAATGGAATAGAATAGAATTCTTTATTGGCCAAATGTGGTTGGACACACAAGGAATTTGTCTTGGTGCAAATGCTCTCAGTGTCCATAAAAGGAAAGACACATTCGTCCAGAGTCAGGAATCATCAGGTACGACACTTAATGATAGTCAAAGAGTACAATAAGCAATCAAAACATACTAGGAAACAGTCAATATAAATCGTAAGGATACAAGCGACAAAGTTACAGTCATACAGTCACAAGTGGGAGGGGATGGGTGATAAGGAGTGATGGGAAGATGAATAGTAATAGTAATGCAGACTTTGTAAATAGTTGGACAGAGTTGAGGGAATTATTTGTTTAGCAGAGTGATGGCTTTCGGGAAAAAACTCCTTGTGTCTAGTTGTTCTGGTGTGCAGGGCTCTATAGTGTCATTTTGAGCGTCCGGGTTGTGAGGGGTCTGTAGATATTTTCACAGCCTCTTTTTGACTCGTGCAGTATACAGGACCTCCATGGAAGGCAGGTTGGTAGTAATTGTTTTTTCTGCAGTCCTCATTACTCTCTGACAAATCTGTGTCTGTCCTGTTGGGTTGCAGAGCCAAACCAGACAGTGATAGAGATGCAGATGACAGACTCAATCATTCCTCTGTAGAACTGGATCAGCAGCTCTTGGGTAGTTTGAGCTTTCTGAATTGGCGCAGAAAAAACATTCTTGTGCTTTTTTGATGATGTTTTTGATGTTAGGTGTCCATTTTAGGTCATGTGATATGTTAGAACCTAGAAATTTGAAGGTCTCGATTGTTGATACTGTTGATCATCTTGAACCTTCAAGCAAGAACGAACCTTGACTCCCTTTGTTGAGAAAGGTATCGTTCACTAAAACATGGATTACAATAAAGCAAAGCCAGAACTGAGGTTCGCGTGCCAAATCCCTGAGTATAATTTTTCTCTCCCAGACACTTCCCTGTTCTGACCCAGATCCTGAAACATGACAAACCCTCTGTAGTTGAAGCAATTATTCCTTTATTAGGAGCGCCAGCAGCCCCAGCAAAGAGTTTCTCTTTTACCGCAGGCTAAGAAGGATCCCAAGGACCGGCCCATAGATTTCTACTGCTCTCCTCTCCTCTGCCTTCTGCGCCATCTGTGCGTCAGGCACTGCACCCAGCAAGATTGGCTAAAATGTATAAAAACCTGCCACTATACTGTTGGAAATGTGCCCAAGAACATGGAACATACTACCCATACATGGTGGTCTTGTAAGAAAACTCCAGAGCTTTGGCATAAGATTCAGATATGGTTAGAGGAAATGACTGGACAGAAAATAGATTATAAACCGGAATTATTTTTACTTGGAATTATGACAGAAAGATATAGCAAAGAGGAGATTTATCTAATAGTACACATTATCACGGCAGCAAGAATGACTTTCGCCCAAAAATGGAAAGATAAGAAAAATTCCTGACGAAGATGAGTTGATAAAGAAGATATTGATATGTGCTGAAATGGATAGATTGACTCTGGAATTAAAAAAAAAAAATAAGGATGAGACAGAATACTACAAGATATGGAATAAATTTTTATCCATGGTGGGAAAAGAAAGGAAGGGCCCAGAATTAAAAAGCAGGATCTGTAGAATGGGTAATTACGGACAGAAATGAATTGTACAAATGTTACCTGTAGAATAAAAATGCAAGGGTTTGCAATTCAGCCAAGCTGGAAGTAGGAGGAGGTGAGCCACGAAATAACCCTTTGTTCCGCTTTTGATTCTGCTGACCTTATTCCTAGAATTTCCTCCCACAACCAGTTGTTGTCTTGGCCCCTTGAGCTGTGCACACCGAGGCTGTTTCTCAAAAAACCCTCCCAATTGTTCCATCCTGATGCGCTCCGATAATGTGTGCCTAATGCCAGCACAGCTAGATTAAACTGGATTAATCGGAATGTCACAATACTCCCAACGTATTCAGGAGAATTCTGATATTATTTTTAATTTGCCTTTTTCGGTCAAAATCCATTCTGGTCTGGGGTGTATAAAGTCATTTTAATCTTTCTGCAATTATTGAAGCCTATATCTTATTGTTTGCATTTAGTAGCGATATTGGTCTGTAGTTCTTTTTTTTTATTTGTGTACTATCTGATTCTTCTTTTTGATGTTAAAAGTTATATTTGCTTTCCTCCGTGTATTTGGTATTTTAGCCTCCCACAATACTTCATTGTAAAACTTTCTGTTTGTTTGGGGATTGTCGTGTGTGTGTTCATGTTGAGTCTGGTCTCTGGGTGTTACGTGAATTTCGTTGTCTAAAGAATTCAAAATAAAATTCAAATTAAAAAAAAATCATTGTAAACTTCCAACATAAACCAGGGGGTCTTCAAACTTGATAGCTTTAAGACTTGTGGACTTCAACTCCCAGAATTCCTCCTCCAGTTATGTTAGCTCAGGAATTCTGGGAGTTGGGAGTCCACAAGTCTTAAACTTGCCAAGTTTGAAGATGTTTGGGGTAGGTAGGTAGGTAGGTAGGTAGTAGATAGATAGATAGATAGATAGATAGATAGATAGATAGATAGATAGATAGATAGATAGGGAGATAGATAGGGAGATGGAGATAGATACTGTAGATCAGGGGTCTTCAAACTTGACAGCTTTAAGACTTGTGGACTTCAACTCCCAGAATTCCTCCTCCGGTCATGTTAGCTCAGGAATTCTGGAAGTTGAAGTCCACAAGTCTTAAACTTGCCAAGTTTGAAGACCTTTGGGGTAGGTAGGTAGGCAGGCAGGCAGGCAGACAAACAGAGAGACAGACTAGAGAGAGAGAGAGAGAGAGAGAGAGAGAGAGAGAGAGAGAGAGAGAGAGAGAGAGGTAAAGATAGATAAATAGATGAAGATAGATAGATAGATAGATAGATAGATAGATAGATAGATAGATAGATAGATAGATAGATAGATAGATAGATAGATATGGAGATGGAGATAGATACTGTAGATCAGGGGTCTTCAAACTTGACAGCTTTAAGACTTGTGGACTTCAACTCCCAGAATTCCTCCTCCAGTCATGTTAGCTCAGGAATTCTGGGAGTTGGAAGTCCACAAGTCTTAAACTTGGCCAAGTTTGAAGACCCTTGCTCTATACCTTCAGAAGAATGGCTGTCCATTCCAGTCTCTTAAAAACCTCCAGTGATGGACCACCAACAATTTGTAGAGGCAAGCTGTTCCACTGATTAATTGTTGGTAAGTTTCTCCTTAATTCCAGGTTGCTTCTCTCCTTGGCTAGTTTCCATCCATTGCTTCTTGTCCTGTCCTCTGGTGCTTTGGAGAATAGCTTGACTGCCTCTTCTTTGGGGCAGTCCCTCAAATACTGGAATACTGCTCTCATGTATAGACTTCTTTGCTTCTTTGCATTTTTTCTAAAATGTCAGCATCTTTTTGTTTCGTATTGCAATGACCAAAACTGGATGCAATGGTGGGATTCAATTTTTTTTACTACTGGTTCTGTGGGCGTGGCAGGGGAAGGATACTGTAAAATCTCCAGTCAGAGGTGGTCTTTGCCAGTTCTCTGAACTAGTCAAAATTTCCGCTACTGCTTCTCCAGAACAGGTCAGAACCTGCGGAATACCACCTCTGGCCGGATTCCAGGTGTGGTGTTACTAAGGCCTTGTAAAGCGATACTAACACTTCACTTGATTTTGATTCTATGCCTCTGTTTATGCAACCAAGGATAGTATTAGCTACAGCCAAGGATTTTATTGAATTTTGGGGGTGGTAGTACACAAGTCTGGAAAATTGCCAAAGTTGGACACTCCTGTTCTAAAACATGGCACGGTTATACTTGTCCTAAAGCAGTGGTGGCCAGGGGTGGAATTCTACCGGTTCGCACTTATTCACTAGAACCGGTTGTTAACCTTCTAGGCAGTTCGGAGAACTGGCCTAATCCTGTAAGGAAGGCAGGAAGGAAACATTCTGGTGTTGCTTACAGAAACTGCCTCTCTGTTAACCCTTATTCCATTCTTGGCAGGACTAGACTTCCTGTCTCAGGAACTTCTCTGGAGTTTTTTCCCCTCCTTTGCTGGTACTTTGCTTGTGTGGAGGGACCATTCAAAGTTACCATGGCACTGAAAAAAGTGACTTATGACCCTTTTTCACACTTACGACTATTGCAGCATCCCCACAGTCATGAGAGGCCAGGCGAGAAGATGCGTGCCTCGATGTGAGTGATATTGAGTTGGCCACATCCAGCCAGTCACATGACCCCAAGCCACCTAAGCCATGCCCACAGAACCAGTTGTTGAAAATTAGAATCCCACCCTTGGTGGTGGCTAACCTTTTTCGGCTCCCGTGCCGATAATAATAAGTCCCCTGCGTATGCGTGTGTGATGCCCCCCTTGCACTCCGCATTTCTGCGCATGCGTGCAAGATCCCCTCATGCGTCTCTGCGCATGCGTGCGCATCTCCCCCACACACACCCCACCGCCAGATACCCGGCAATCAGCTGTGGGGCGGCGGTGCGCATGCGCAGTGGGGCTCTTCCGGGCGATCTCTCACATGTCGGGGGGAAATGACTCTGCGTGCCACTTCCGGCACGTGTGCCATAGGTTCGCCAACACGGACCTCAAGTGTCTTGTAGGCATTGATAGAGTTCTGACCCAGTTGTACTGGATTAATCAACGAAGCACCTTCCCATATCTCTCCCAAGAAAGACTTTTGATCAACCCCTTCCAAAAGTGGTGCGGCTTGACGGCGGGTTAAAGAACAGTCAGGAAATTATTCGCAGAGTTCCCTCTCCGGGATCAAAGTACCAGGGCCCTCCTCATCCTCGCCCTACGAACACATTCCTCCTAAGTTGTTGGTTGTTGTTTGTTTGTTTTTCCCCTTGCTCTCAGGAAGAACCAGTGACCGCTTCAGCAAATTCTGGTTTTCAGAAATTTGTTTCTCCAAGTTATGAAATAAGGCCGGACGTGTCTGACCTGCAAGCTCAACTTGGATCAGAAGCCATGAAACTGACCGGTTGTTATGCAGGGGCATCTCTGTAGGGAGGAGAGATGGATCAGAAAAGAAAGGATTTATATTGGGTGGGTGGGGGAGGGAAGGTTCTCAACTTACAACGGTCGCCTTAGTGACCGTTCGAAGTTACAGCGCCACTGGGGGAAAAAAAGGGACTTAACGATGTTTTTTTCTCACTTACGGCCGTTGCGGCATTCCCTCCTGTTCACGGGATGAAAGCTCGGATGCTTGGCAACGGACTCAGATTTATGATGGGTTGTGGTGTCCCCCGGGGGGAGGGGGCACGTGATCCCCCTCTTTGGCAACCTTCTGACCAGCAAAAGTCAATGGGGGAAGCCAGATTCACTTAACGTCCGTGTGACTAACTTAACAGCTGCAGTGATTCATTTAATCACTGCAGCAAGAAATGTCGTAAAACAGGGCAAAACTCTATAGAATATTTCTATTCTATTCCACATTTCCATTCAATTCCATTCCATATTTCTATTCTATTCTATTCCATATTTCTATTCTATTTTATTCTAATTCCATATTTCTGTTCTATTCTGTTCCATATTTCTTTTCTATTCTATTTTAATTCCATATTTCTATTCTATTCCACATTTCCATTCAATTCCATTCCATATTTCTATTCTATTCTATTCTATTCTATTCCATTCCATTTTTCTTTTCTATTCTATTCCATATTTCTATTCTATTTTATTCTAATTCCATTTTCTATTCTATTCCATATTTCTATTCTATATTTCTGTTCTATTATGTTCCATATTTCTATTCTATTCTAATTCCATTTTGTATTCTATTCCATATTTCTATTCTATATTTCTGTTCTATTATGTTCCATATTTCTGTTCTATTCTAATTCCATATTTCTATTCTATTCCATATTTCTATTCTATTCCATATTTCTATTCTATTCTATTCCATATTTCTATTCTATTTTTCTATTCTATTTTATTCTATTCTGTTCTTATTCTATTCCATTCCATATTGGTCAAAGCCATAGGTGTAAAGTTTTATTCGAAGAGAGTCCAAGATTTTGCAGTATAAACCAGATGTGGGCAGATTTGCTTATTTTTATATAATAGTTTTCTTTGGACAAGGATGAGAACATGCCTTAGTTGAAAGTACAGTGGGCAGGTGCTGGAAAAGTATAGCCATTGGTTGCAAGAGAAAAGCCATTGGTGCAAAAGGCCATCCAGGGCAGAAAAACAGAATTAGCCTCCTAGGAAAAAAGTTTAATACTATTATCTGGGTTTTGTTTTTTTGTTTTTACTCTTCTGGTCACTAGAGGAGAATCTGCAATGAAATGCAACTACAAGAAACAAAAAGGTCATAAATCCTGGACTTACGACCACAACTGAGCCCCAATTGTCTATTGCTAAGCAAGACAGTCGTTAAGTGATTTTTTGCCCCGTTTTACATCCTTCCTTGCCAGGTTTATTCAGTGAATCACTGCAACTTCTACCATGGTTGAGTGAATCGGGCATCGACGCTGCTTGTCAGACATTCGCAGAAAGGGGATCAGAATGACACCGGGGTACCGCAGCTGTCATAAGTACAAGTCAGTTGCCAACCGTCCAAATTTTGATCACATGACCACATGATCACATTAGGGACCGTTCGAAGTTGCAGCAGCACTGAAAGATCCCTTCCAGCTCTATTCTGATTGACTTTTCTTTCTTTGTGATTGAAATTTGGTATCAGTGGGTAGACAGTAAAATATTATAAATATAGGTCAAAAGAGAAAATAAAATTGGCATATTGGTATATAGATAGGATCAATGAGAAACCGCTGAAATTGAGAAACTGTCAGAAAATTGAGATTTATATAAGTATTCATATTTAGATTTATAATATTTATGTAGTTACACTTATATTGTGTAGCTAAAAATGCATACCTTATCTGCTCTTATAGCTATGGAATATAAAGCATAGGCCATAGACTATAACTATATAGATTTATCTCTGACCTTTTTTAGATATATAGATGTACGTAGTGTTAATATGATAATTCTTTTTCTTCTTTGAACCATCGACCTATATTTATATATATATATATATTTGTTTTCGGAGATTTTCACGGGTATTTGTATGTGGATCTTTGGTTCTTCGGGTTTTCTCCAACTCTACGCGGGAGAAAACCCGAAGAACCAAAGATCCATATATATATATGAATTAATTTTTTATTAATATTATTAAGGCACTGTTAATTCGTATTACTAATATTATAAAAAACTGTCAGGTATTAACTGTATGTTCTGTACTTATTGTACTGTCAAGAAAACGATGTTGAAAGGTATTGATAGATCTTCTATTATAGACATTTTTGTAAACTTTTTAATATTTTGAATTTTGTAAACTTTTTAATATTTTGAATTTCCATAAAGAATTTTTTTAAATCTTTTTTTTTTTAAAAAAAAGAAATGGTCGTAGAACGCAAAGCGATCGCTTCCATCTGATTCTAAATTACTCGCTTTCAGGGAGTACTCCTCTGGCAGAGCAGGGAGTAACGTCACCCTGTAGCTACGTGTCTTTCGTGGCCACTGATGTCGATAACCCCATCACCACCTCAACGGTAGAAAACACAGATTCCCCTATTTGGGAGTTTCAGCAGCAGACAAGGTATTTTCAATTTCATTCTACACATGTTGTGCATTGACAATAAACGTTTGTTTGATTGATTGATTGATTGATTGATTGATTGATTGATTGCATGTAAGACATCAGAAGTATTGTCAGAAATATGCCAAACACCTGTTCCAAAGGTGCTTTTTGAGGAAGCAGCTGGACTTCTTTCTTTTGAAGATGTTTTGCTTCTCCTAACAGATAATCAGAGTTGGAAGGTACCCTGTAGGTCATCTAGTCCAACCCACCCCACGCCACCCGCCCAAGCGGGAGACCATTTCTGACAAATGGCAGTCCAATCTCTTCTTGAAAGTCTTCAGTGATGAAGACTTTCACAGCTTCCAAGGGCAACTTCTGTTCCACGGGTTGATAGTTTTCACTGTCAGAAAGTTTCTCCTTATTTCTAGGTTGAATCTCTGCTTGTTCAGTTTCCATCCATTATTCCTTGTCTGGCCTTGTCCTCTCTGTGGCAGCCCTTCAAATATTGGAAGACGGCTATCCTGTGTCCCCTAGTCCTTCTCTTCCCTAGACTAGTTCCTGCAACCGTTCATTGTATGTTTGAGCCTCCAGTCCCCTCATCATCCTGGTTGCTCTTCTCTGTACTCTTTCTAGAGTCTCAACATCTTTTTTATAGTGTGGTGACCAAAACTGGATGCAGTACTCTAGGTGTGGCCTTACTAAGGCTTTATAGAGTGGTATTAATATCTCCCTTGATCTCGATTGTTATCCCTCTGTGAATGCAACTTAGGATTGCATTGGCTTTTTTGGCTGCTGGCTCATATTTAGCTGCTTGTCCACTAAGACTCCGATATCCCTCTCCCAGTTACTGCTATTAAGCCTGGTTTCACCCAGTCTATATGTGTCTTTTGGGTTTTTCTTGCCTCAGTGTAGGACTTTCCTTTTCTCTACATTGAATTTCATTTTGTTAGATAGGGCCCAGTGTTCTAGTCTGTCGAGATCCATTGGATCTTGAGCCTATCTTCTTGGGTGTTGGCTATTCCTGCCAGCTTAGTATCATCTGCAAATTTGGTAAGTTCCCCTTCTATTCCCTCATCTAAGTCATTAATGAAGATATTGAAGAGTCCTGGGCTTAAGATGGAACCTTGTGGCACCCCACTGCTTACTTCAATGTAGACTTGGACCCATTAAGGACTACTCATTGAGTACGGTTTGTCAGCCAGTTGCAAGTCCATCTAGTGGTGGTGTAGGTTGTGGTCTACTTTATCGAATGCCTTGCTGAAATCTTGATTGTAGTTAAAAACTTGCCTGAAAGTGATGTTTCCTCCAGCTATCGTTTAAATATATTTCTGATTTCTTGTTTTGATTTTTTGAAGACTCTCCAAGGAACTCCTGCTGGATTCCCAGAAAACTCTGGTCTTCAAAATATGGCATAAAGCAGGTACCCTTGTCACTCCTTCACAACAAGCAACTTCTAACTGTAACAAAGCAATCTTTCTTAAAAATCGATTGACTGAAAGCTATCTGCCTATCCATTCTTTGCTTGTTGATGTTTATTGTTGCTTATGTATAGCTGTAAATGGGTACAGGTAATCCTTGACTTACAACTGACTTTACCTTGACTTTGTCAGAAGATTCCTGTGATGACCGGGGCGTGGCACAAAGGCAACACAGTCAAATAAGCAAGAAGAGTCCCTTTATTATCTCCAACTTTGCTCCCAATGTCCAGGTTACCTTCAGCTGGAGAAAAACTCTCCCAGGAACAGCCTTTAACTGTAGAAAATTTTGCCCAAAACAAGGAACACACAAACTGTAACTAAAAATCCAAACACCAAGCTGAAGTAATTAACTGGACAGGGCAGGAGAAGGAATTGCAGACTTGAAGGCACGGCAAAACTCACACGATTGGGAAGACGCCAGGAACACTGATATGCCACGATGATACCAGATAAATTCATGTTTGCTCCCAACAACTTGCTGTGCGCAGCTTCCCTTTTTAAACACTTGTGTTCCCAACTGCGGCTAATGAAGGGAATCAGGGCCCTTTCCTCCTCCCGTAAGCCATACAACTCATTTTGCTCCCTTCTCCGTTCCTCCCTGCGTGCCCTAGGATGAAGAGGGGGTGGGCCTGGGTCTTCCCCTGAACTCCCTCTCCCTTGTTCTACCTCTCCCTTGCTCTGCCCAGCTGGACTTTGCCCTTCCCCAGTTTCCTCCACAGCCAACGAAGCCACACTCCCACTCCCTATCAGCTGCTCAGCCTCCCCCCCACCCCCCCCACCCCGAATCAGACTCCGACAGGGGCATGACAATCCCTAAGAAGGTTGCAAAGGACAGTCCTGGGACCTTGGGATGCTACACCATCCAACATAAATACATAAAATAATAAATAAACATAAAAATAAATAAATAAACTTAAAGCCTCTGTGGTGCAGTGGTTAGAGTGCAGTACTGCAAGCTACTTCTGCTGCCTGCCGGCTGCCTACAATTTGGCAGATCAAATCCCACCAGGCTCCAGGTTGACTCAGCCTTCCATCCGTCCGAGGTGGGTAAAATGAGGACCCAGATTGTTGTGGGCAAAATGGCTGACCCTGTAAACCGCTTAGCGGGGGCTGGAAGCGGTATATAAGTCTAAGTGCTATTGCTATAAATACATGCCAGTTGCTAAGCACCCAAAAGTTTGTTCACATGACTCCTCTGGGAATGCTGCAACAATCATAATAAGTGTGAAAAACTGGTCCTAAGTGACTTTTTTCCCATGCCTTTAGAGTCATTAAACAAATGGTCATAAGTCAAGGACTGCCTGCACTGTTAACTGGCCAAGTATTTCGGCTGCCATGTGTATTTTAATTTGGATTTTTTAAAAATTGTTTTTAGAACGCTTTTAAATCTTTTTCATTGTTTTTTATATTTTGGGAATTGTAAGCCACCCAGAGTTATTGATTGAGATGGGTGGCTATAGGGAAGGATGGAAGGGAAGGGAAGGGAAGGGAGGGAGGGAGGGAGGGAGGGAGGAAGGAAGGAAGGAAGGAAGGAAGGAAGGAAGGAAGGAAGGAAGGAAGGAAGGAAGGAAGGAAGGAAGGAAGGAAGGAAGGAAGGAAGAAAGGAAGAATGTGAGGGAGGGAGAAGAAAGAGTGGGAGGAAGGGAGGTGAAAGAAAGGAGGAGGAGAAGGAAGGAAGAATGAGGGAGAGAGAAGAAGGAGTGGAAGGAAGGGAGGTGAAAGAGAGGAAGGAAGAAGGGAAGAGAGGAAGGAAGGAAGAATGCGAAGGAAGGAGAAGAAAGAGTGGGAGGAAGAGAAATGAAAGAGAAAGGAGGAGAAGGGAAGGAAGGAAGAATGTGAGGGAGAGAGAAGAGTGGGAGGAAGGGAGGTGAAAGAAAGGAAGGAAGGAAGAATGTGAAGGAAGGAGAAGAAAGAGTGGGAGGAAGGAAGATGAAAGAGAGAAAGGAAGAAAGGGAAGGAAGGAAGGAAGGAAGGAAGGAAGGAAGGAAGGAAGGAAGGAAAAAAAACCCAAACAAATGAATAAGTGTCTTTGGTGTTTGAAATGAAATCTTCCCTTTCACAAAGCAAGGGAAGGATTTTCAATTCCCAAGTGCTTCCAACTAACCAAGTTTGGGGGTGTTTTTATCGCTCCTCAAAAGATGCATATAACTGTAATCTGGAAGAAGGCAGATTAAACCAGAGCCTCCAAAATTAACACCTGATCATTTTCTACTCCGTCGATCGCCTTTTCCCTCGGTTTAAGGGTCCATTTGGCTTCGTAACCAGGCCGGACATTTGGAACTGGGGTGGGGCTGGGGAGGGGGGGGGGTGTCCCAGCCAAGGTTTCTCATGGCAAGGGGCCAAATTTCAATTGCCGAAACGTCTCGCGTGCTTCTGACACGCCGTTTTCCCTGCAGGCGTTGAACGGGTGATAGGATTCGCATCCGTGGACCTCTCCCCGCTGCTGTCCGGCTTCCAGTCCATCTGCGGCTGGTACGACATCACCGACCTGAGTGGGCAGAGCCGAGGGCAGATTAAAGTCGCCGTCTCCCCGCTCGAAAGCATCGCTCACCTGAGAGAAGAAAGGCAGGCCAGGAGGTGCCAGGTAGGAAGGCCAGAATCCTCGCGACGTGCCGTTCCTCCGTTTCTCTTTTGGGAGCCGCTCTTGTGCTGCGCGGACAAAACGGCCTGCGAAAGCGTTCCTTCGTTTATCGTTTTATTTCTATTTATTTATTCATGTATTTATTGATGGTGTCATTGTTTAATTAATTCATGGTTTTGCTTATCGTTTCATTCCTTCGCTTCTTCTTCTGTTCCTTTTTTCTTTTCTTCTCTTCTTTAATTAATTTATTCTTTTCTTTATCGTTTTATTCATTCTCCAGACTCCCTGACTGGCCCCCGTTCTTCCCCACTTGTCCGATTTCGCTGCCGTCTGCACCGGCTGCCGGTGAACCCCAAACCATTGCATACTTCTGGCAAGCTACTTTTGCCAGATCCTAATAAACCGATTGCCCGATGGTGGATCGTTGCAGATTCCCACCTTAAGGCCTGTTTCGTTTTGCAGGCAAAGGATCCGTATCCTTCGTTCTCATCCTTCTCCATAAGAGGCACCCCCAAATTTTCAGGCTCTCCGTGGAAGAGCCCAGAAGCTTCCAGTCATGCCAGGTAAGACAAAACCAGAGGGAGGGTAGATGCTTCCAGGGCTGCAAAACGACTGCTTATTTCATCCCAGGCATTTATTGGCTGGGGCATTTCATTTATTGTGGATCTGAGGTGTTTTCCCCAAATTCTGACAGACTAAAATTTCAAATTAGGCCTCCTCTCTTGTATCACTTAGCAGTGAGATTGGCTGCCTGTATATTTAAATGAGTGAGTGAGTGAGTGAGTGAGTGAATGAATGAATGAATGAATGAATATTCTTTACCAATAGCAGGGTTAAACTCTGGGTGCTGTCTGAGCATAGTTGCTTTCTTGCAGACATTTTATGACCCAACAAGGTAACTTTTATCAGTGCTAAGAAGGGATTTGTGGAGATGAGGTAGAAGAGGAGGACTGGGGAGTCCTTGGTGCCCTCTGAAGCTTGGTGGTTTGCTTGCAGACATTTCATGACTCAACTAGGGAACATCATCAGTGCTGTAGCATTCATATTTATACACTTATAGCACTGATGATGTTCCCTAGTTGGGTCATGAAACGTCTGCAGGAAAATCACCAAACTCAGAGACCACCAATGACTCCCCAGTCCTCCTCCTCCTCTTCCTCCTCCTCTTGCCTTCCTCCTCCTCTCCACAAACCCCACTCCCTTCTAGCACTGATGATGCTGTCTAGTTGGGTCATGAAACGTCTGCAGGAAAATCACCAAACTCAGAGACCACCAATGACTCCCCAGTCCTCCTCCTCCTCTTCCTCCTCCTCTTGCCTTCCTCCTCTCCACAAACCCCACTCCCTTCTAGCACTGATGATGCTGTCTAGTTGGGTCATGAAACATCTGCAAGAAAACCACCCAGCTCAAGATAGCCCCTGAGGACCCCACTTTCTTTACTGCTGCTTAATGGTACACGACTGCGCGTATCTTCAAGCTACCCTACCTCGTTGGTGCCTCATGTTTCCACATAACCTGTGTGTGTTTTCAGTTCTGTACAAGCGTCATTCATTCAGTTCAACCTGTTTCATTGGGTTCTTCATTTTTCTTAAATTTTGATTGTGGTTCGGGGGTTTTCGGAAGACATTTACCGCGAGGGCTTTTTAACCTTCGCGTGTGCTCCTCCGCAGGGCCGGGTCCCGTTACAAAGAGCACGTGCAGAACGTCCGTCGGTTCCACGCGGCGTTGCAGCAAGCGGAGGAGACGACGGAGCCGGCGGGCGGGCTCGATTCCCTGTCCCTTTCCTCCCACACGTCGCTCTTCAGAGCGCTCAGGTGAAAAGACTACTCAGCAAGGTTTCACACTCATGTCCCAGTGGGCAGAGCAGGGGACTCGGGAGTAAAGTCACCGTAAAGGATCTGAGGCAGTCCTCGCATTCAGTGACCGTTCAAAGTTGGAAAAAGGTGACTTGGGGACCATTTTTCACCCTTAACGATCGTCTCAACGTTGGTGGCATCCTTGGTCACATGATCAAAATTGGGATGCTTGTGTTCTGACCCCAGGCTTCCCAAAAGCACGAAGCCGACTCCTCGTCCCGATAAAAACCCCTTTTATTTAGGTTGAAGAGAATCTCTCTCCAGCCCAAGTCCCGGCCAACAGGCTTTCAAGAGATTGCACAACTACAGACCTTTAGCAGGCTTGGAGAGTTGCCAGGCCGATAGCTTCCAAACGCCATGCTGTAGCAGCAATTACTTGGCACGGAGTCAGGGACAGATCTTCACACTAATTAAACGAACTAATTGTCTCCTGCAACCACCACTCCCCTTTCGCTCCTCTTTATTCTCTATGGGAGGGTCCACCTGAGCCTTTACTCCTGAGTCGACCCTTGTTCCTTAGTTGTTCCCTTCTCCTGGCAGCTCTGTGCATGAGCACACTGGGAACAGGCTCCGGCTGTTCTTCTGCCCCACTGATCTCCGACTCCGAAGGCAGCTGATAACTGTCGGACGGCCCTGGCCCCATCTCTGCTTCCGACACAGAGCCCTCGTTGGAGCCTTCCCCCAGACTTCAGGGCTGGCCCAGGTTCCTCCCCAACCTCCTCACTGTCCAAGTCTGATGCCAGCACCGCTGGTGGGCCACAACAGCTTCTCAACGGACTCATATTTATGACCATTGCAGCATCCCAGGGTCACACGATCCCTTTTTGCGACCTTCCAACCAGCAAAGTCAGCATAGAAGCCAGATTCACTTAACAACTGTGGGACTAACTTAACTTACCCCCCAGTGATTCACTTAACAACGGTGGCGAGGAAAGCTGTAAAACGGGGGGCGGGGGGAAACCCTCACTTGACAAATGTTTCACTTGGCAACATATACTCTGGGCTCAATTGTGGTCATAAGGTGAGGACCACCTGTATGTTTGGAAAGCTTTTTCTTGCTCTGAAATGTAGGGCAGGGGTCCCCAAACCCCCACTTTCCCCAGTCCACAGACCGGCACCGGTCTGCATCATGCCAGAAAACCAGTCCACGCAAATAAACGAAGCCCCATCCGTGGGATGCAGGCAGGAGACGAAACCACGCCCTCTCCAGTCCACGGAAAAAACCTCTCGCCACGGAACTCATGCCGAAAAGGATGGGGGACCCCACTGATATAGGGCTTAAAGAGCAGTCGTGCAGGAGGTCCTCGAGTTACGACCGTTCATTTAGAGTATACTCAAAAGTTACAACGGCACTGGGGGGGGGAGAAGAGATTTACGACCGTTATTCACACTTACGACCATGGCAACACCATGACATCATGGTCAGGTGATCAAAATTTGGGTGCTTCCGACAAGCAGTCGTGGGAGCCAGACACCAACTGCAATTCTATTATTTTCTATTCTCTTCTATTTTCTCTTATTTTCTCTTGTATTTTATTCTATTTTCTATTCTATTCTATTCTATTTTCTATTATATTCTGTTTTATTCTATTCTATTTTCTATTCTATTTTATTCTATTCTATTTTCTATTTTATTCTATTCCATTCTATTTTCTATTCTATTATTTTTTATTCTATTTTCTCTTCTATTTTCTCTTCTATTATTTTCTCTTGTATTTTATTTTATTCTATTCTATTTTATTCTATTCTATTTTTAATCTATTATTTTCTATTCTATTTTATTCTGTTCTATTTTCTATTCTATTTTATCCTATTCTATTTTCTCTTCTATTTTTATTCTCTTCTATTATTTTCTATTTTTTTCTATTCTCCGTATTTCATATTCTAGTCTATTCTCTCTTCTCTTTTTATTCCAGAAAAAACCTAGACGAACTGGACGAGATCCAGAGGTATTTCAGGGGAAAACTCACCAGACCTTTGACAGACTTGAGTGCCCCTTGCAGCACCACGGAGGGTCTTGACATCCAGACACCTTTCTCCAGGAGGGTAGATCCAGAAGAGGACCATCTTCAGAAGAAACCCATTCATCAAATTTCTCAAGTTGGCAGTCAGAGTGTCGGTAAGTTGTCCCCCATCTGGCGTGGCGGTGCCAGCCGCCTTCTGAATGGCTCTGGAGAAGTCAGCAATGACTGGTATAATATTATCAAATTTGGTAATGGATATAACCTAGGTAATGCTTGACTTAACCACAACTGAACTCAACATTTCCATTGCTAAGCGAGACAAATTGTTAAGTGAGTTCTGCCCCCATTTTACGACCTTTCTTGCCACCATCATTAAGTGAATCAGGGCAGCTGTTAAGCTAGTCACACCGTTGTTAAGTGAATCGGGCTTCCCCATTGACTCTGCTTGTACAAAGGTCGCAAAACGTGATCCCATGACCAGTGCAACCTGTCAGCTTTGGAAGCCATATTCCACGCTGCCACATAGCCAGGGCCGGGATTCAAAATTTTCTGTGGGCGTGGCTTAGGTGGTAGGCGTGGCTTGGTGGTCATGTGACTGGGTAGACATGGCTTGGTAGTCATGTTGTTGGCTGGGCGTGGCCAGCTCAGTATCCCCCACATCGAAGCCCGCATCTCCTCGCCTGGCCTCTCGTGACTGTGGGGATGCTGCAACAGTCGTAAGTGTGAAAAATGGTCATAAGTCACTTTTTTCAGTGCCATTGTAACTTTGAATGGTCCCTCCACACAAGCAAAATACCAGCAAAGGAGAGGGAAAAAACTCCAGAGAAGTTCCTGAGAGAGGAAATCTAGTCCTGCCAAGAATGTAATAAGGGTTAATGGAGAGGCAGTTTCTGTAAGCAACATCAGAATGTTTCCTTCCTGCCTTCCTTACAGGATTAGGCCAGTAATTTCTTCTAACAACCGGTTCTCCGAACTGCTTAGAATGTTAACAACCGGTTCTAGCGAATAGGTGCGAACTGGTAGAATCCCAACCCTGCGCATAGCCTAAGAAAGTGGGAGGGGGTGATTTCAATTGAGTAGTTCTAAGTAGACAAAATAAGATTCTTTTCTTAGTTCGAGGTTATGAAGTGTGGCGCAACATGGAAAAAGGATCTTAACACTGGGACGGATCGTGATTGGTCCATGTGATGTGGTGATGGGAGAAAAGGGGATGGATTGTAGTTTGGGACATTGTGGGAAGTCCGGGAAACTTTTACTTTTGAGATTCCACAGATGTGCCAGGTGCTATTCTAATAAAGGTACTTTTGAGATGACGCTTGTCTCGGAGTTACTGACTGGAATGGAGGCTTGCTGGAACGCTGACAGCAACCGTCACAAGTACCTGCCAGTTGCCAAGCCTCCCAATTTTGGTCACATGACCCCAGGGAGGCTGTAAGTGTGGGGAAACGGTCGTAAGTCACGTCTTCCACAAGTAAGCAGCATCTCCTAATAAATTGCACCCATTGTAAAAAGTACACAATAGCTGTGCAAGGATAAGAAATGGAAGTATGTTCATTTCTGGGCTCTCGCTTTGGTCTGTAACAGTGGCTGGCCTGGACTTCTGGCTCAGCATAAAAGTTGAACGGAAAGAACGAAAACTGTGCTTCCCTTTGCAAAAGAAAACTTGAAACTGTTTGCAAACATTTAAAAAAAAAAAAAAACAGTCTGGCTTTGGTTTGGTTCCTGCAAGAAAATGATAATGTGTGTGCTTTGAAATTAAATAGTATTTGTGCCTAGAAAAGGCTGTCGCAGCATATCTGTGTGATTGTGTATTTCTCATTTCGCGTCCTTCAAATCGGCAATTTTAGTGGTTTAAGTTAAAGAGCCCCAGCCACGTTCTAAGTGTGTCAGAGCAGTGGTCGCCAACCAGGGGGCCAGGGACCACTGGTGGTCTGCAAGAAAATGTTGGTGGTCCACAGAGAAATGTCCCCCTCAAAACAATTAATCCATGCTGCGCAGGAACACAAGGCTTGCGTTGCTTGCATTGCAAACAACACGAAGTAGTGAGGAGAGCGGGGAAAGGGCGGGGGGGGAACTTGCCCCACTCACTCCACGTGCCTGGCTTGGCCACTGGGCTGCTTCTTTCCACTTCTTCTGCATTTGGCTGCACGCAAGGAAAGCAGCCAAAGTCTTCCTTTCTCTCCCCCAAACTCCGCCAGAAATAAGTCTTTGGACCCTGCAAGGCCTCCTGCTCCAAGAGGCTGCGCTGGCAAAGACTCATTTCTGGCAGAGTTTGGGGGAGAGAAAGAAAGACTTCTGTGGCTTCTGCTGCTTTCCTTGCACAAAGCCAAAAGTCTCTCTCTCTCTCTCTCTCTCCCCCCCTGAGAACGGAGCTGGAGACGGTATCCTGCGATCCCAAATAAAGAACGATCGATTGGTAGGATAGTTTTCCTGCAAAGTTTTTTGAAGGATTTTCCCAGGGTCTCTGGTCCGCGGGATTCAAAATTAGGAGTTTGGTGGTCCCGGAGGTCCAAAAGATTGGCGACCCCTGGTCTAGAGCATTCAATTATTCCTGATATAATTGTTCACCAAGGCAGCCACCGTGCTGTATTTCTGTCTGACTTCAATTCTGGAGTTTTCTCTCTCTAATTTAGGGTCACAGCTCAAAGAACCATCAACTGGAAGTGAGAAACAGGCCCTGTTAGGACAGAAATTTTTATACTTTCAAAACTCAAAAAAGAACAAAGAATCAGTTTTTAAGAAATGTCTCATAACTATAAAAAAAACAGTGGAATAAATTGTTCCTAATGCATTTAATGGTCGACTTACAACCATTAGTTTAGTGACCGTCCAAAGTTATAACAGCACTGAAAAAAAGTGACTTATGACCGTTTTTCACACTTACGACCGTTGCCACCTCCCCAGGGTCACGTGATCAAAATTCAGACACTTGGCAACTGACTTGTCTTTACGACGGTCGCAGTGTTCCGGGCTCACCTGATCCCCTTTTGTGACCTTCTGACAAACGAAGTTGATGGCAGAATCAGTGTGAAGACTCAAAGGGGTGTGACACAAAAATAACCAAGTCACAAAGGTAGAATAAATTCCCTTTAACGCCTCCAACTTGGCCCCCAATGTCCAATTATCCTCGGCTGGAGATCAAACTCTTCCAAAAAACAATCTACGAAGGGCAGAAATGCAGTCCGAACCCAAAGTACAGATAATTAGAAGGAAAAAAAAAAAACCCAACACAAACCACACTGAAGTCATTAACACGGCAGGCCAGGATGATAAATTGCAGACTTCCAAAGGATAACGCAGCAACCACAGTGAGGAGGATGCCAAAACCCAGATAAGCCTCGACCAAGATAATGCACGCTTTGCTTCCAGCAACTTTGCCCTTTTAAACAGTCTTCCCAGCTGCAGCCCACGAAGGGGATCAGGGCCCTTTCCTCCCCCGTAAGCCATGTTGCTCCCTTCTCCGTTCCTCTCTGCCTGCCCTAGGATGAAGTTGGGAGGAAGCCAGAACCCAGATAAGAGTTGGCAAACCAAGATAATGCACGCTTTGCTTCCAGCAAGGTGCTGTGCGCAAACACCCTCTTTATCCTGTTTTCCCAGCTGCAGCCCATGAAGGGGATCAGGGCCCTTTCTTCTCCCGTAAGCCATGTTGCTCCCTTCTCCATTCCTCCCTGTGTGCCCTAGGATGAAGAGGGGGTAGCCCTGGATCTTCCTCTGAATGCCCAGCCAGCTTGTGCCCTTCCCCTGTTACTTCCACAGCCACGGAGCCCCACTCCCACTCCCTGTCACCTCCTCAATCTCCCTCTTAGAATTGGACTCCAACAAGGGCATGACAACCAGATTCACTTAACAGCCGTGTTACTAATTTCACAACCGCAGTGATTCATTTAACAACTGTGGCAAGTATGGTCATAAATTTGGACAAAATTCACTTAACAACCGCCTCACTTAAGCAACAGACATTTTGGGCTCAGTTGTGGGCTGTAAGTCAAGGATTACCCGTAGAACTGTTTTCATGTTAGCAGAAATGATGGAGGTAAGGAGCTTCTACAGTGAAAAATTGGGAATTGCCAGACACAACCGAGGCTGGTTCATGCTTAGAAAACCCTGGTTTGCAGGGCAGCCATTGCTGCGTTTGTACTACCAGTAGGATATGTATAAATCGTCCTCGACTTACAACCACAATTGAGCCCAAAATTTCTTTTCTTAAGCGAGACGTTTGTTAAATGAGTTCTGTCCCATTGTGTGACCTTTCTTGCCATAGTTTATTAAGTGAATCACTGCAGTTGTTAAGTGTCATGCCCCTGTCGTAGTCTGAATCCGAAGAGGAAAGCGGACAGCTGACAGGGAGTGGGAGTGTGGCTCCGTTGGCTGTAGAGGGAACTGGGGAAGGGCAAAGTCCAGCTGGGCAGAGCAGGAGAGAGGTAGAACAAGGGAGAGGGGGTTCAGAGGAAGACCCAGGCCCATCCCCTCTTCATCCTAGGGCACGCAGGGAGGAACAGAGAAAGGAGCAACGTGGGTTGCATGGCTTACGGGGGAGGAAAGGGCCCTGATTCCCTTCATTAGCCACACCTGGGAATAAGAGTTTAAGAGAGATGCAAGCTGAGTGCAGCAGCTGCTAGGAACAAACGTAAGTTTATCTTGTGTTGACTGTGGTTATCTGCGTTCCTGGCTTCTTTCCAACCTTGTTGAATTACTGTCATGCCTTCACATCTGGAATTCTTGCTTCTGCCCTGCCAAACCAATTCCTTCAGTTTGGCTTGTTTGGACTTTAAGTTACTGTTTGTGTTTACCTTGTTTTGGACTCGATTCCCTGCAGCCCAAGGCTGTTCCTGGGAGAGTTTTTCTCCAGTCCAGAAGGTAACCAGGATTTTTTTTTGGGGGGGGGGGCAAAGTTGGAGCTAAGAAAGGGACTCCTACGGATTATCTGACTGTGTTGCCTTGGTGCCACTCCCCTTTGGGTCATCACATTAAGTTAGTAGCACGGTCGTTAAGTGGACCTGGCTTCCCCCGTTGACTTTGCCTATCAGAAGGCCGCAAAAGGGGATCGATCGCGTGACCCCGAGGACACTGCAACCGTCGTAAATACGAGGCATTTGCAAAGCGTCCGAATTTTGATGATGTCACCATTGGGGATGCAAAATGATCGTTAAGTCCCTTTTTTTTTTCAGTGCCGTCGTAACTTCCAAGTGGCCGCTAATCGAACGAGTGTGAGCCAAGGACTACCTGTATTAATTTTGTCCTCGTTTTTTGCACATTTAATGCCATCCTGATACCGCGGGCAGTTGCTCAAATGCTGAAACCTTCATGTTTTCCCCTTTCCTGATTGCTTTTCTTCCGATTTAGATCGATGGACTAAGATGACAAGCCGCCCTGAAGAGACCTCACGAGGCCATGAAGACGGTCACAGATTCTCAAGCGCAGACCAGGCCCTCCACGGGCAGGAAAACGGCGCCACCAGGGCCCAGGTGCTCAAAGCCTCCTCAAGCAATGAATTCTGGAATACCAGGGTAGGGGAAGAACTGGTAACTGATTTTGGGAAGTCCCCTTCTGCAGAAGACAGGCGGTATGGATTCTTTGACCCCACAGACTCCCCCAAAGCCCCTCCCTCGGGATTCCTGCCCAGGATCTGGAGGGAGGAAGACTCTGCTCAGTCCCACAGTGAGGAAGAGTACGAAGAGGCCATCGTGGAGCCGAGAACGCTGAACGAAATCACCACCGTGACGGATAAAACCAGTCCCTGGTCCAGCTTCCTGTCTGAAGCCGAGCAGGAGCCAGTCCACCAGGCCCGAACGACGAAGGGCGGGGACCGTTTGCCAATGGAGAGGGCCCTCAGAAGGAGCTCTGTGTCCGACGTGATCCAAGAGGATCCTTTGAGTGCATCCAGCCTCGCTGGATCCGGAAACAGCCCTTTCGGAGAAGAAGACGGGGACAACAACGCTGAGGAAGAAGAACCACAACTTGAAGCTGAGGGAGAAGAGCCACAACTTGGAACTGAGGGAGAAGAGCCACAATTTGGAGCTGAGGAAGGAGAGCCACAACTTGGAGCTGAGGAAGGAGAGCCACAACTTGGAGCTGAGGAAGGAGAGCCACAACTTGGAGCTGAGGAAGGAGAGCCACAACTTGGAACTGAGGAAGAAGAGCCACAACTTGGAGCTGAGGAAGGAAAGCCACAACTTGAAGCTGGAGAAGAAGAACCCTCAGCCGCGAGGCCGGTGAAAATCCAAAGGGTTGGCCAAGAAAGATCAACAGAAGTCCAGGAAGGAGGACCTCCAGAGGCGTCCTCCACGCACAACGGTGGAGGAGACTTCGTGAGACCACGGAGGGTTGCTCCAGGAGTGACAGAAGGAAGAGGAAACCTACCCAGAGACCCCCAGCAGGAAGTAGGAACGAACGGGAAGGGAGAAGACCGTCTCCAGCTCTGCCCCCCATCGCAGGCGATCGCGCAGCAGACCGAGGCTTCCTCTGGAGAAGACGACGGAGACCTAGCGGAAGAGTTCAACGCTCCCATCATCCCACTGTATCCTTTTTGCAGCCTTCTGAGCTGCGCAAAACACCCTCTCTTCTTCGAATAAACGATGGTGCGTCCATGAGGAGAGCTCTTCCTTCTACTTCTTCTGCGTGGCCCTCGGGGACCGCCACGACCGTCTCTCTTCCTCGACGTGACTCCCACGGTTGAGGAAGGTTGGTCTAGTGGACAGAGCTGTGAGGGGTCCCTCGGTGCTCCCTGAGCTTGAGGTTGTTTTCTGGGGTCAGACGTTCCGTGACCCAAACTAGGGCACATCATCCAGTGCTGGTTCACGTTATCACCTAGCACGGATGATGTTACCTAGTGTGGTAATGAAACGTCAGCAAGAAAACTACCAACCTCACAGAGCACCAAGAACCCCCACAGTCCTCCCTCCTCCTTTCTTCCTCCTCCTCCTCCTCCTCCTCTTCTTCCTCGCCACAAACTCCCCTCCATTCTAACATTGATGATATTCCCTAGCTGGATCATGAAACGTCTGCAAGAAAACCATCAAGCTCAGGGAACACCAAAGGCCCCATAGTTCTTGTCAGAAAGTCGCCAACAGGGGTGGGGACACTGCAACTGTCATAAGTACATGCCAGTTTCCAAGTGTCTGGATTTCGATCACGTGACCGCAGGGATGCTGCAACGGTCATAAGCAGTGGTGGGATTCAGATTTTTTTTATTTTTTTTTAGGTTCTCTGAACTACTCAGAATTTCCGCTACCGGTTCTCCAGAACCGACCAGAACCGGCTGAATGCCTCCTCTGTTCGTAAGTGTGAGAACTGCTCCTAAGTGACTTTTTTCAGTCCCGTTGTAATTTCGAACAGTCACTAAGCAAACTGTTGTAAATCAAGGACTACCAGTTTCTGTTTTAAAAATTAAAAACACCCATAGTAAAAAAAACACCCGTAGTAAACAATGGATTCACTTAATGACCATAGCCTTTCTTTAACATCCACATTGTCCACTATATCACCTTGCTTTCACTTAACGGCCATAAAGGTCATAAAAATTGGCTGCGGTCACATGCCGACCCACTTAATGACCGACACGATGTGTAATTGCGGGCTCAATCACAGTCGTAAGTCGAGGACTACCTGTACCTCTTGCTGATAGCCATTCATAAAACAGTTATTGGCTGTGAGGCACTTTCTCCTTGCAAGAACCTTCAGCACAACCTTCTTCGGCGTAGTAGAGCCTGCCAGGTATGCGGGACTACAGTTCCCAGCATTCTTAGCCAGCAAGGACCAAAGTCTGGGGGAGAAGCCCAGGCTCCAGGGCTCAGAAATTTGGACCTTTGGCCCCTGCTGTTTCCAAGAAAAAGAGAACAAAGTCTATCAGTCTGATTTAATGATTACTAATATCCCAACTCCTCTCTCCAAGAACAGGAGGAAGTTCCTACGCCCTTGGAGGAAAAATCTTCAGTTTTGCAGGCAGGAAGTCCTAAATTCAGCCACCCAAACTCACCCAGGAGAATCAAGGACAGGATTACAAGTAGCCTAAACCAGGGGTCCCAACCTTTTGGACCTCAGGGACCACCAAACTCATCATTTTAAATCCTGCGGGCCAGAGACCCTGGGAATATCCCCCAAAAAGTCTGCAGGAAAATCCCCCACCCCGTTTTCCTACTGATCAATTGTTCTTTATTTGGGATTGCAGGATACTGAATCCAGCTCCATTCTCGGGTGGGAGGAGAGAGAGAGAGAGACTTTTGGCTTCATGCAAGGAAAGCAGCAGAAGCCGCAGAAGTCTTTCTTTCTCTCCCCCATACTATGCCAGAAAGGAGTCTTTGCCGGCACAGCCTCTTGGAGCAGGAGGCCTTGCAGGGTCCCAGGGAGTTGAAGTCCACAAGTGTTAAAGTTGCCAAGTTTGTAGATCTCTGCTCTAAGCCATCATTCCTTGGCAGAGCAAAAGCCCTTCAGGAAAAGTCACCCAGATCGAATTGTTAGCATCTACAGATCAGATCAAGTAGAAGATAATGAGGAAAATGTATTTGCTTGTATCTTTTTATTCCTTGCCTTTTTATGTTTATAAAGAGTTCTAGGCTGCGAATATACTTAATAATCCTTCCTCCTCCTATTTTCCTCACAACAACAACCTTGTGAGATGGGTTGGGCTGATAGAGAAGGACTAGTCCAAAGTCACTCAGCTGTCTTGTACTTAAGACAGGACTAGAATTCACTGTCTCCTGGTGTTTGGCCCAAAGTCACCCAGCTGGCTTTCGTGCCTAAGGTAGGACTAGAACTCACTGACTCCTGCTTTCTAGACAAGTGCCTTTACCACTATATCACTCTGGCTGTCTGATACCGGTAGTAGTCATTCTAGACAAGTGCCAGCTCTAGGTTGTATCAATTTAGTTAGTCAATTTATATGCTCCGCATTTGGAGGCAACGTAGGGAATAGCCTGACTTGGCTAATAGAGATTTCTCTGCAGAGTCTTGGCCATCTTGTTCTTAGCACCTTAGACTTATATACCACTTCACAGTGCTTTACGGCCCTCTCTAAGTGGTTTACAGAGTCAGCCTCTTGCCCCCCAAAATCTAGATCCTCAATTTAATGACCTTGAAGGGAAGGATGGAAGGCTGTATCAGCCTTGAGCTGGTCAGGATCAACTGCTGGTGGTGGAACAGAGTCAGCCTGTTGCACTGTAACACATTGCGCCATCAGGTTCGCTCCTTCCTTCCTTCTGCCCTTCCTTCCTTCTCTCCCTCCCTCCCTCCTCCCCTTCCTTCCATCCTCCTTAACGAAGTTACAGAGCCCCGGCAACTTCAAACACTCACTAAATGAAGCGTCGTAAGCCGAGGACCATACCTGTGTCCGTCCCACCTGTTCTGTTCCTTAACTCTGTTCCTCAGATCCGAGCCGATTATGGTGCCCAATTTCTTCCTTCCTCCACAACATCTGGAGGTCTCCATGAGGCTTCTCAGCGCTTCCTCCTCTCCCCTGGCAGCTGCTCATAAAGTAAGTATTATTATTATTATTATTATTGTTTTATAACTTACTAGCTCAATACCCATGCTTCGCGGACGAAACTATGTGGTCAGGCTTCGTTTTTGGGGAGGAAAATAAGGGGGGGGGGGAATCTGCCTTTGCCTACCAGCATCCATCGGTATTCATCTGGCTAGCATCCTGTCAGTGTGTGAGAGAGTTGAGGGCTGTTTGGAAACTGAAAGAGTATTTGCTGTGTGAGCAAGGAGGAGACAGCAAGGAGCCTGGGCGTGGCTTAACTCAACTGTTCTGCACTAAAGCTGCTTGGTGCTTTGAGAAAGTGAAACTCCTCTCCTCTGCTTGTGTTTTACATTTGGAAGAGATTTTATTCCAGGTGGGGAGGGGGAGTAGAACTCCTTAGCATCAGAGAGTGTTAATAATAATAATAATAATAATAATAATATAGGAAATATTAAGGCTCTGATGGTCCTTTGGAAAAATCCTTTCTTAGTTTGCCCCTAGAAGCCGAGAGGAACCTACAGGCCAAACTTCAAGTTTGTAGGCTTTACAGTTCTGGAGCTTTTGTGATGATGCATGAGTGGTATTTCGCTTTTATATATATAGATAAGCCACCCAGAGTGCCCTTATCTGGGTGGCGTAAAATTGTAATAGATAAGTAAATAATAAATAAAATAAACACAGGAGCTGTTTGCATTTTCTTCTCTGCCTGGCCTTCAGCCCTGAATATAGAGACAAAACTGCCGTCCTTCTGCAGACCTTTATAGATTTAATTTCCACGTAAACAGGACCAGACTTGGTTTGGCAAGGGAAAGGATCTCCCGAAATCCACTGATCCATCAAGGATCCTACTAACAGTCTCTTAGCATTTAGCACTTCAGCCATGACACCGGGCAATCCTAGAGCCAGAATTAGTTCAACCTTCAACCCTCCTGAAAATATTTGTTTCAAAAAAATTATGGTGCTCTCTGAGCTTGGTGGTTTTCTTGCAGACATTTCATGACCTAAGTAGGTGACATCATCAGTGCTAGTAAAGGAGTAGGTCATAGAGAGGAGGGGAAGAAGGTGGAGAAGGAAGAGGAGGAGGAGGAGGAGGAGGAGAACTATGGAGTCCTTGTTGCTCTCTGAGCTTGGTGGTTTCCTTGCAGATGTTTCATGACCCAACTATGTAACATGATCATGCTAGAAGGGAGTGGGGTTTGTGGAGTGGAAGAGGGAGAGAAGGAAGAAGAGGAGGAGGACAAAGACTGTGGAGTCCATGGTACTCTTTTTGCAGATGTTTCATGACCCAACTAGGGAACATCATCAGTGCTAGAAAGGAGTAACCGGTCATAGAGAGGAGGGGAAGAAGGTGGAGGAGGAAGAAGAAGAGGAAGGAAGAGGAGAACTGTGGGGTCCTTGTTGCTCTCTGAGCTTGGTGGTTTTCTTGCAGATGTTTCATGACCCAACTAGGGAACATCATCAGTGCTACGAGGAAATAAACTTGGCTGTCATTTTATATAAAGGGGCTTGCCCTGTCATTATTGGTGGGAGTGCTTTTAATTATCCCTCGATTAGGCTGTAATTTGCTATTAGCTTGTTTATCTGAATTGGTAGTTCCTGGATTGGACTATTGTTTACTTTTTTTAAAAAAAAGCTAGCTGTTTAATTTCAAGAGTATTGTATTTGGATATAAGGTGGTACCTTGGTACCGCCTCCTGGAACCAGTTAGCGACGAGTAGCGAGATACCACCCTACCTATAGAGCACGGCAAAGCGAGGAGGGCATGTGGCGTTTGCAGAAACCGGGAAGTTAGTATCATAATGGAAACCTATCCCTCCTAGAAAAGGAGAAATCGTGTGAATAAACATATATTTATAAAGGTTAAGAGGTTTGCTATGGCTTATGTCCTGGGAATGGGGCACAACTCAACCCTTCGCATTGCCTTGGCGGAAATGGATTTGACACCCTTTTCTCCTTTGCACAACCCTCCCCAACTGCAGCCTTGATTTGGTTAAAAAGGTTGCAAAGAAGGAAGTGGAAAAAGGAAGCACAGAACTTTCTGGAACTAATTTCTTTTGATTCTCGAGTTTGGAATTAGTTCAGAATTGTCTTTTCCAGCAAGGGAAGCATGAAACTAAGGAATCGTTATGTCTAAAACGATAAATCAAAGAGGCATTTGGGCTCCAGATCTGTAAGTTTAGAAGCAGGATCATCACTGGTGCAGAGTACCATTCTGTTCTTTCCTTAAAATGCCAAAAATTGGAGGTGTTTTGTTTTTTTATAGCCCTTCTCAAAAAGTTCTTCCCGCTGACCTCATCAATCCAAGAACACCAGGGTCCATTTCACCGAGGTGAGTGACGTACGGGCTGTCACTTCCACCCAGAAGCAAATTTAAAGAGCCACCTCCTGACCTCTGGAGAATCTATAAAGAGCCTTGGCAGAAGAGGGGAACATCTTGCTTGGGTTAAACCAGAAATAGACCTTTTAATGACCCTGAAGGAATGGCCGGGATCAGAGAGCCATGAACTTCTCGGGACTAAGATTCCTGAATTTTGTAATGGACAGCAAACTACAAAAGAACAGAAACATGGGAAAAAAAATGCTTGATTTAGAACAGGAGTGTCCAACCTCAGTGACTTTTAATAGAATTGAATTGAATTGAACAGAACAGAATAGAATAAAATTCTTTTATTGGCCAAGTGTGATTGGACACACAAAGAATTTGTCTTGGTGCAAATGCTCTCAGTACACATAAAAGAAAAGAGACATTTGTCAAGAGTTGAGAATCATCAGGTGCAACACTTAATAGTCATAGGGTATAACAAGCAATCAAATCATACTAGAATAAAATAGAATTATAATTAGGACTAGAATAGGGAATAGAATAGAATAGAATTCTTTATTGGCCATGTGTGATTGGACACACAAGGATTTTGTCTTGGTGCAAATGCTCTCAGTGCACATAAAAGAAAAGATACATTCGTCAAGAGTCGAGAATCATCAGGTGCAACACTTAATGATAGTCAGAGGGTACAATAAGCAATCAAATCATACTAGAATTGAATTGAATTTAATTGAATTCTTTATTGGCCAAGTGTGATTGGACACACAAGGAGTTGATTTTGGTGCAAATGCTTTCAGTGCACATAAAAGAAAAGATACATTTGTCAAGAGTTGAGAATCATCAGGTGCAACACTTAATGATAGTCATAGGGTACAATAAGCAATCAAATCATACTAGAATTTAATTTAATTTAATTTAATTCTTTATTGGCCAAGTGTGATTGGACACACAAGGAGTTGATCTTGGTGCAAATGCTCAGTGTACATAAAAAGATCCATTCGTCAAGAGTCGAGAATCATCAGGTGCAACACTTAATGATAGTCATAGGGTGCAATAAGCAATCAAATCATACTAGAATAGGATAGAACTATAATTAGGACTAGAATAGGGAATAGAATAGAATAGAATAGAATAGAATAGAATAGAATAGAATAGAATAGAATAGAATTCTTTTATTGGCCAAATGTGGTTGGACACACAAGGAATTTGTCTTGGTGCAAATGCTCTCAGTGTCCATAAAAGGAAAGACACATTCGTCCAGAGTCAGGAATCATCAGGTGCAACACTTAATGATAGTCATAGGGTACAATAAGCAATCAAATCATACTAGGAAACAGTCAATATAAATCGTAGGATACAAGCAACAAAGTTACAGTCATACAGTCACAAGTGGAAGGGGATGGGAGATAAGGAGTGATGAGAAGATTGATAGTAATAGTAGTGCAGACTTTGTAAATAGTTGAACAGAGTTGAGGGAATTATTTGTTTAGCAGAGTGATGGCATTGGGGAAAAACTCTCCTTGTGTCTTGTTGTTCTGGTGTGCAGGGCTCTATAGCGTCGTTTTGAGGGAAGGAGTTGAAACAGTTTATATGTCCAAGATGTGAGGGGTCTGTAAATATTTTCACAGCCCTCTTTTTGACTCGTGCAGGATGCAGGTCCTCCATGGAAGGCAGGTTGGTAGCCATTGTTCTTTCTGCAGTCCTAATTACCCTCTGGAATCTGTGTCTGTCCTGTTGGGTTGACTTGTGGACTTCAGCTCCCAGAATTCCCCAGCCAGCCATACAAGGTTGAACACTCCTGATTTAGATCCTGATGGATCCCGGCCTCAGAAATGGTTCCTCCTTCCTGTAGAGAGATTAGCCCTTGCATTCTCCAGGCCATAGCGTAACATACAGCAACTATTAGACAATCAAATCAGAATAGGGCAGGAAGGGGCCTTGGAGGTCTTCTAGTCCAGCCCCCCCCCCCCCCCCCCCCTGCTCAAGAAGGAGACCTTATACCACTTCAGACAAACGGCTGTCCAGTCTCTTCTTAAAGACCTCCAGTGATGGAGCACCCACAACTTCTGGTAGCAAGCTGTTCCATTGTTCTCCCTGTCAGTCACTCAGTCAGATCAATCAGTCAGAATAGAGCTGGAAGGGGCCCTAACCCTAACTCTAACCCAACTGGCTGAGTCCCTTGCTGACTCAAGCAAACCAGAGCCGGTTGCAGCTGGATGAGTTTTGGGCAGCCGCGGCAGCAGCAGCATCAACACCCCGGCCTGCAGCATGGCAGGAGGAGGAGGGGAGCCAGCTGCCATCTTTTGCCAGCCTCTTAAAAGACGCTTTCAGCAGCCCTGTCGGCCTGGGAGGGATCTCCGGATGAATATACGAATAAGCGTGTATAAAAATAGGAAGCCCGACACCCGATCCGGCTGTCATTTGTGTTTGAACTTTCAGCCCAGCCCATCAGCAACTGGAAAGTTACAGCATTTGGGGGCTGAGAACCACCCTGAACAGGTCCCGGAGGGTGTGTGTGTGTACGTGTGTGCACGCGCGTGCCTGCGCACATGAAAGTCGGCTGGGTGACTTTGGGCCAATCACCAGGAGACAGGGAGTTCTAGTCCTACTGTTGGCCTGAAAGCTGGCTGGGCCAGTCCTTCTTTCTCAGCCCAACCCACCTCACAGGGTTATTGTTGTGGGGAATACAGGAGTAGCAAGGAGTATGTATGTTCATT
The DNA here is from genome assembly GCA_023653725.1 of Bungarus multicinctus. Lineage (NCBI taxonomy): Eukaryota > Metazoa > Chordata > Lepidosauria > Squamata > Elapidae > Bungarus > Bungarus multicinctus. Next base: position 2,660,900 of record CM042850.1, read on the forward strand.
ACTTTGAGTTACTTACAAAGTAATAAAGGCAGGATAAAAATCCAATAAATCCAATCTATCTATCTTTATCATCTATCTATCTATCTATCTATCTATCTATCTATCTTCATCTATCTATCTATCTATATCTGTGTTATTGTCTATCTAATATCTGTTTATCATCTATCTATCTGTATATTTATCTATATCTATCTTGTCTGTCATCTATCTGATATCTGTTTATCATTTCTATCTATCTCTATCTTTCTTATTGTCTTATGTCATCTATATCTGTTATCATCTTGTTATCCATCTATCTATTTGTATATCTATTTATGTTATTGCCTATCCATCTGATATCTGTTTATCATTTATCTTTATCCATCTATCTGTATATCTATCTACCTATGTTATTGTCTATCTAATATCTGTTTATCATCTATCTATCTGTATATTTATCTATATCTATCTTGTCTGTCATCTATCTGATATCTGTTTATCATTTCTATCTATCTCTATCTTTCTTATTGTCTTATGTTATCTATATCTGTTATCATCTTGTTATCCATCTATCTGTATATCTATCTATGTTATTGCCTATCCATCTGATATCTGTTTATCATTTATCTTTATCCATCTATCTGTATATCTATCTATCTATGTTATTGTCTATCTGATATCTATCATCTATCTTTATCCATCTACCTATCTGTATATCTAACTATCTATCTTATCTATCTATGTTATTGTCTATCTATCTGATATCTGTTTATCATCTATATCTGTATATCTATCTCTATTTATCTTGTCTTTCTTCTATCTGATATCTGTTTATCATTTCTATCTATATCTCTATCTTTCTTATTGTCTTATGTCATCTACGATATCTGTTTATCATCTATCTCTTTACCCATCCATCTATCTGTATATCTATCTATCTATCTATCTATCTATCTATCTATCCATCCATCCATCCATGTTATTATCTGTCTATCTGATATCTGTTTATCATCTACCTACCTACCTACTATTTTGCAAGCATCCTGGGGAGTTTTTTTTTCAAGCCACAGCCTTCCTCCCTGGCACACTTATTTTGATGACCCTGGAATTGAGATGCAGCCGCCGTTTGCAAAAAAAAAAAGGAAGAGAGAAAAAATTGTCGGTGTGGTGCTAGAACTGAGCCGAGGCGAAAGTGCAGCCGAGTGTATTATTAGCGCCTGAGTTTATTGCTTGGATAAGCTGAACTCAGCCGAGAACTCGGCCCCTTTTCTAGAAATCGCACCCCCCCCTCCTTCCTAGAGTTTCAGGGTGCAGGTGGGAAAGGATAAACAGGCCCCCTCAGTGGGTGAAAGGTGGCAGGGCCATGAATAGCTTGTGATCAGCTGCCTGGTTGGGCTGCCCTTTTGCAAAAGGGAGGGTTTAATATTGCAGGACAGAGGTTTAATTGCCATCCCACCCACTGCTGTGGTTATAATTCTTTTGGCTCGTCTTCCTTCCTTTTCCCAAAGTTCAAGGAGGGTAGTTCTCTTCTGTCTGCTATTTTTTTTAATATATATAATATATGCTCCTTTATCAGCAAAATTCAAACTTGTGATGGAAAAAAGAGAATTTCCCCCCTGTGTAAAGAAGGTAGTTTTAAGAAATGTGTGTGCAGAGCAGTGGCAGGCGGTTAAAAGTGTTTCAAGGATGCTGGTCTGTTGCGGGATGATGGCCTGTTGTGATTCTCGGCGATCCAGCCCACTCGCCCTCTTTTCTACAGTACCTGCAATAGCAATAGCCCTTAGACTTATATACCGCTTTATAGCGCTTTACAGCCCTCTCTAAGTGGTCAACCTATTGCCCCCAACAATCTGGGTCCTCATTTTACCCACCTCGGAAGGATGGAAGGCTGAGTCAACCTGGAACCTGGTGGGATTTGAACTGCCAAATTGCAGGCAGCTGGCTGCAGCAGAAATAGCTTGCAATACTGTACTCTAACCACTGCCCCACTGAGGCTCCTTAATCCTCCACTTATGACAATCATTGAGCCTGAAACAGATCTTAGGCAGTGGCGGGATTCAAAACGTTTTACCGCCGGCTCGGTGAGCGTGGCTCGGTGGGCACACTTTGCGTGCGTGCGTGCGCACACACTTTGCGTGCAGGCACAAAGCTGTTCCAGCTCACCCCCCCGTCAGCCTGCACTCTCTCGGTCCCTTCAGCAGCTGCCGTGCACCATCCTTGCTGTGCCGCGCAAAGCAGCTGCGCTTCAAAAGCAGAGAATAAAGGTGAGCATGGGAGCCCGGGCTTGTGTGCGGCTTCAACCGCGGAGCAGTGGAGAGAACCAGTTTGGTCTCCGCGGCTCATCGCCGCTACCAGTTCGGTAGAATCAGGTCGAACCGGTAGCACACCGCCGCTCTTCTTAGGTGAATTTTTACCCCATTTTACAATCTTTCTTGCCACTGTCGTTAGGTGAACCACTGCAATTGTTAAGTTAGGAACACAGTTGTTTAAGGGAATCTGGCTTCCCCGTTGACTTGGCTTGTTAAAAGGTCGCAAAAAGTGCTCACATGACCCCTGAGACACCGCCACAGTCGTAAGTACCTGCCAGTTGCCAAGCGTCTGAATTTTAATCGTGTCACCACGGAGATGCAATGACGGTCGTAGGTGTGAAAAACGATCATAAGTCACTTTTTTGTTGTTCCAATGACTTGTCAATCAGTTGGTGGTATTCAGCCGGTTCACAACGGTTCAGGCGAACCGGTAGCAAGGATTTGGCGTGGTTCGTCGAACCGGTAGTGAGTTCTGGCTGGCCGTGCCTCCGACCCGGTTTCCCAGTCACCGCGGGCTCCCTTGCCCCGCCCTCCTGACGTTGGCCCACTAAGGTATTTCCTTCTCTTTTTTTTCCCCTCCCAACAATCAGCTGATCATCAGCTGTGCCGGGATTCCCCTAGCTTCGCCCAGGAGGATTCCCTGAGGCCCAGGAAGGCAAAAAATAGAGGGAGAGGCGCAAGGAACACCCCCCCCCTCCATTTTTTGCCTTCCTGAGCCCCAGAGGAACCTTCTGGGAGCAAAAACACCCCCCAGGAGGCTCCCTCCAGGCGCAGAAGGCCCCCCAAAACAGGTGGAGATGGGTGGCTGCAAAAAAACAAAGGAGAAGGAGAAGAAAAACAACACCCACCCAGCCACCTGGCCACGCCCTCCTAGCCACGCCCACAGAACCAGCAGTAAAAAGTGTTGAATCCCACCACTGTGAACTTCAAAATTCCAGCATTTCCCAGCCGTCCCAAAAACATTGGATCTTTCCTTCCCAAGGGAGGAACTTTGCGCTGTTATTTCTGTGAAATTTCCTTCCTTGAAAAAGATTTATCTGCCGGATCGAATTATTGGGGACTTTGTTTCTGTTTTACACAGTGTCAACTCTTCCCCCCCACCCTGGACTGCGGGACATAGAGTCGGTGCGGGACAGCCAGGCTCAGGGTACAAGGAGGTTGCAAAAGCTTCCTGGCTCCAGCTCACCTTGGTCCTCACCTGTCTGGGGAGCCCCGAGGCAGGCGGATGGGTTTTACTTTCCCTCCCAGCTTATCCTTCCTGGAGCCTTGTGCAAAGGGCTCCCTGGTCATCTGAGGATCCCAACCAGCCAGACATTTTCCTTCCCAGTAGATGCAGCTCCAAAAATCTAACAAAAGGTGCCTGAATTCTAGGTCCCAGGGCCATTACTGTCTGGGGACAGGAAACACGGGTTTTGTTTCGCCATCCAAATTCTCTCTGCCCATTCATCCATCTCTGTCTGTCATCCATCTTTCTTCACCCATCTATCCATCCGCCTGTCTGTCTGTCATCTATGTTATCTATGTAATCTATCAACTCTATCTCTTATTTATCTTTATCTTTTCTGCCTGCCTGTCTATCTATCAATCCATCATCTGTCTGTTTTTCCCATCCATCCATCCATCCATCCATCCATCTCTCTATCTCTCTATTTATTTATCTATCTATTTATCTATCTAATCTATCACCACTATCTCCTATTTATCTCTCTATTTTTTCTGCCAGTCTATCAATCCATCATCTATTTGTTTTTCTCATCTATCCATCCACCACTAAATCATCTGTCTCTCCACTCAATAGTCATCCAGCCATCCTTCTCTCTCCCTTTTTATCTATCTATCTATCTATCTATCTATCTATCTATCTATCTATCTATTACTATCAATCCTCCCATCCCTCCTTTTGCCCATCCCCTCCCACTTGTGACTGTATGATTGTAACTTTGTCGCTTATATCCTTATGATTTATATTGACTGTTTCCTAGTCTGATTTGATTGCTTATTGTTCCCTATGACTATTATTAAGTGTTGTACCTGATGATTCTTGACGAATGTCTCTTTTCTTTTATGTACACTGAGAGCATTTGCACCAAAGACAAATTCCTTGTGTGTCCATTCACACTTGGCCAATAAGGAATTCTATTCTATTTCTATTCTCTCCTATTCTCTCCTATTCTCTTCTCTTCTATTGTACCCTACAACTATTATTAAGTGTTGCACCTGATGATTCTTGATTCTTGACGAATGTCTCTTTTATGTACACTGAGAGCATTTGCACCAAGACAAATTCCTTGTGTGTCCAATGACACTTGGCCAATAAAGAATTCCATTCTATTCTATTTTATCTGTCTATCTGTTGGTCAATCAGTTTATCTATCTGTACTGTATTTGTCTATCTGTTGGCCTGCCTGCCTGCCTGCCTATCCATCCATCCATCCATCCATCCATCCATCCATCCATCATCTATTTATATCTATCTGTCTATCATCTATCTATCTATTTTGTATATGACATCCATCTTTTTTGCAAAGCGACTCTGGGGGTTCCAGAGTCTCCCAGCAAATCAGTTGTTCCCTAAGAGGAACTCATATTCCTGAACTTTTAATTTGTTACTTATTTATTTAGTTAACCTATGCACCAATCTTAGAAACTGCCCATCTCACTCCCAGAGCAAACGTCTGTAGTCACCGTAGAAATTGGGTTTTTCTTTTTTGAAATGATTTTCTGCATAAGAACGACAAAAGAAGCTCTTGAGCGCCATTTCCCTTTTATCTCCCTTTCAGGCTGGAGAGGAGGACCGAAGCGAGGCGCCGGGAATTGCTCACCGAAGGCCCATCCGTCCCAAGCCAAGCCCGATGCCCCTTCAGCTGCCCGAAAAGGAAATGAAAAGAATCGCTCGGATTTTTTCCATGCAGTTCTCCAAAAAAGCATAAAGCCAGCAGGACTGAGTCCCTTTCATAAAACTTCCAGCAAAGGCTGTGCCCCCCACCCCCACCCCCCAGCCTTCTGAATGCCACTTATCCCAGATGCAGAGACCGGGGTGTGTGTGTGTGTCACATCAGCTCAAGATCCCTCTACGGACCCCAAGAATCACTTGTGGCCCCTGGCCTTGTCTCTGAAACAGCACCCAATAAAACCAGGACTTTGTTCTCCTTGAAGAACGCCTGAGACAAGATAATGAAGGTTGGCATCCCCTGCATCAAGTCATCCAAAAGGCAATTTGGGGTTTGGGGTGGGCACCACCAGGACAGCTAACTCCAAACCCAGTGGTGGCTAACCTTTTTGGGCTCCTGTGCCGAAAATTGTGTGCGTGCTTGCCTGCGTGCAAGCACTTGCATGCCGGCACCTAGAATGCAGTGCCCAGATCTCCCCATATGCTCCCTGCGCATACACACACGATCTTCCCCCTCCTTACCTGCACTACGCATGCACATGCCTCCCAGCTGATTTTCAGGCCTTTTTCAGTCTCCCAGAGGCTCGAGGGAAGCCTCTGTAGCCTTTGTAGGCCGAAAAATGGGCCCGTTTAGTTACTTCTGGTATTTCCGGAAATACCGGAAGTGATGAAACGGGCCTGTTTTCGGCCCACAAAGGTAACCGAGGCTTCCCTCAAGCCTGTGGGAGGCCGCAAAAGGCCCAAACATCAGCTGTGAGATGCGCGCATGCGCAGTGAGGTAAATTTGCCTGGGGCTCGCGTGCCCACACAAATGGCTTTGTGTGCCACCCGTGCCATAGGTTCGCCATTACGGTACTATAATGCCCTCACCACCTTCTTTCCAGGCATCATATTCCATGTTGAGTGTTGACAGGACTGGCATGAGAGCTGCGAAGGTGCCCCTCTGGGCAAAATGACACCCAGGGACCCTGGCATTGGACTTTAGTATCTTCCCCACTTTCTTCCACCCGCCTCATAGCAGATTGCTCTTTCTTTTATTTTCCTTTCTCTCTCTCTTTTTCTCTCTTTCTCTCTCTCTCTTCCACTTTCTCTCTGTTTGCTCTTCTTTCTCTTTGTCTTTCTTTCTCTCCTTTCTATTTCTTTTTCTCTCTTTTGTCTTCCTTCTCTCTTTCCCTCCCTCCTTCCTTCCTTCCTTAAATATCAGTGCCATTTTGAAGAGATTCTACTTGCCAGCCAAAACTGATTAATTGTCACCTTAGCAATAGGAAGATAGGGGTGAAAAGCTGCAATTGCAGCAACAGAATTATATTTTCCCCCACTCTCCATCTTTTAGCTCCATGTCTGTCTGTCTTTCTTTCTTTCCCCCTTCTTTCTTTCCTTCCTTCCTTCCTTTCCCTCCTTCTTTCTTTCCTTCCTTCCTTCCTTCCTTTCTTTCTTTCCCTCCTTTCTTTCCCTCATTTCTTTCCCTCCTTTCTTTCCCTCCTTTCTTTCCTTCCTTTCTTCCTTTCTTTCTTTCTTTCTTTCTTTCTTTCTTTCTTTCTTCTTTCTTTCTTTCTTTCTTTCTTTCCTTCCTTCCTTCCTTCCTTTCTTTCTCTTTCTTTCCCTCCTTTCTTTCCCTCCTTTCTTTCCCTCCTTTCCTTCCTTCCTTCCTTCCTTCCTTCCTTCCTTCCTTCCTTCCTTCCTTCCTTCCTTCCTTCCTTCCTTCCTTTCTTTCTTTCTTTCTTTCTTTCTTTCTTTCTTTCTTTCTTTCTTTCTTTCTTTCTTCTTTCCTTCCTTCCTTTCCTTCCTTCCTTCCTTCCTTTCTTTCTTTCCCTCCTTCTTTCCTTCCTTTCTTTCCCTCCTTTCTTTCTTTCCTTCTTACTTTCTTTCCTTTTGAGCATTGGAGAGGAACAGATTCGTTCCAAAGAGCTGCACCTCCAAAAAGTTGCATTCTGTCCCTCTGTACAGGCACCCTCCCTCCTTCCCTCTCTCTTTAAAAATCCACCCGGCATCTCTTTCGTTTCTTTCCATTTGTCTCCCATGGAAAAAAATAACCATCCTTTTCTGGATTCTCTGCCCGATAGAATTTGCAAGCGAACACCTGAGTCCGGGATTTAAGTGATATCCTTTTCCTGAACAACTTTTTAAAATAGTTTTTTCTTTTTAAGCACCAACTTCTCCAACAGATTGCAGGTTTCAGGCTTATCTGGCTTTCCTGGATAAAGTGTGGTTGTAGGAGAGCTGTTAGGAGTTTAGGATGCCATTTTATATGCAAACGGGGGAGTGGGCTCCTTCGTTCTCTCCATCCATAGAAGTTTTTCCCAGCCCTTCACAGCAAAAAAGCAGCCAAGTGCTTTGGAAATTTGCATCCAGCCAGGCAGCTGTATGTGTGACTCTGATTGTGTATAGGCCTTGATTCTCTTGGTTTGTCGATTTTTTTAAAGAACAGATCGGGTTTGGGGGAAAATAATGCGTCCAAGCGGAACCGTGCTAATTTATTTACGAAGTATTTTTAGTTCTTTTTTTTATCATTGTGATTCTGGGTTTTTTATACAATAAAAACAATGTTATATTTTTCACGAATTCAAGCATATATCTTCGATAGCGACGTGGTGTTTGAGGCAGGAGAGTAGCATTTCTCAACCTCCGCCCTTTTGAGGGGTCCGGACTTTGACTCCCAGAATTCATGGGTGGCTGGGGAATTCTGGGAGTTGAAGTCCAGATGTCTTTCTTAACGGGAGCCAAACTCAAGAAACACTGCGGTAGACATTTCCCTAATGCTGACACTTTCTTCGGGGGGGTGTAAAATTTGAGAAGGGAAGGCACCAAAGCTGAGGGAATAGCCAGGTTCTGTCGAGAGCAGTGGTGGCTAACCTTTTTTTGAGCTCGTGTGCCAAAAATTGCGTGTGCACCGGCAGGCATGCACTCGTGCATCAGCACCCAGAATGCAATGCGCACGCCCTTCCCACGCCCCCTGCGCATGTGCGCGAAATCTCCCCACCACCACTCCCTTACCTGCACTGCGCCTCACAGCTGATTTTTCGGCTGGTTTGAGGCCTTTTCCAGGACGAATTATAGGCCCATTTCATCACTTCCGGTATTACAGGAAGTGACGAAATGGGCCTATAATTTGGCCTGAAAAGCCTTGCAGAAGCTTTTTCCAAGCCTCTGGGAAGCCAAAAAGGGCCTCAAACCCCCCCCCCCAAAAAAAAATCAGCTGTGAGGCGCGCGCATGCGCAGTGAGGTAAGTTTGCCTGTGCCTTGTGTGCCAGCACAAATGGCTCTGCGTGCCACTTGTGGCACGCGTGCATAGGTTCTCCATCACGAGTCTAGGGGTAGTCCTCAACTTATGACCAATTGATTATCAACAATTCAAAGTTATGACGGACCACAATCAGGCAAAAGAGATTCACAAGCTAGCATTCATTGATGGTTTCCCTGAAAAAAATGCCCCATTGCAAACACTGGGTTTGGGTAACAACCATTGCAGATAAAAGGTCGCAAAATCGGCGTTCAATTAACAACCCTTGCAAACAAGGTCATAAAATCGGCATTCATTTTTAACAACGATTGCCAAAAAGATCAGATGCAGTCCCATGGTGACACATTTAACCACCAGCATAACCTACAACCAGAACACTGGGCTCAATTGCAGTCATAAGTCGAGGATTAACCTACATTACAGTTTAAAAAAATTAGGCGGTATGATAATATTAAAATGAGATAAAATGAATTGCAAAAACCAATGGTTGAAAATTTGAAATTGAGAATGCAAAAACCAACCCTTGCTCCCGGACTCCATGCTTTCCACTCTGATTCCCATCACCCCCCCAGCAGTGAAACATATGAATTGGGGATCATGGGAACTGAATACTACAGAGAAAAGCAACAAGGCTGATTTCGTACAGAGAAAAGATTTCCTTGTTCTAACTTGTTCTCCATATCCCCCCCCAAAAAACGATACACATTTCAATTATTATCATTCTATTCTCTCAGAAATCCTGATTTTTTTTTTCCTCCAACCCGTCGTGCATGCAGGATGCAGATTTCCCACAAGAGATGCCAATAATCCAGTGGTGGGATTCAGCCGGTTCTCACTGGTTTCGGAGAACCGGTTAACTTTCTGAGCAGTTTGGTGAACTAGTGGTTGGAAGAAATCATTAGGGCAGAGATAACAGATAATAACAGATAATCAGGGTTGGAAGGGACCTTGTAGGTCATCTACTCCAACCCCCCACCCAAGCAGGAGAGAACTGGTTGTTAAATTATTTCAATCCCACCACTGCAATAATCTGAATTCTTTCTGGCTCGTTCTCTCCCAGGTAAGATATACTACTGTCCCCCTTGGTGTCCCTTCACAATGCTATCTTCTAAAAATATTTTTAATATTCTTGCCGTACAACCCAGCTGGTTGTGGGAACATTCTTTGGTTACTAGAGGCACCCAAATAAGTGATGCATGTTTTCCTGAACTGTTTGTCCCAGAAACTCGAGAAGAGCCTGGAATTTTCTCCTCCCAAGCAGAACATTTTTTTTTTAATTTCTTGTGACGTCTGCATCGACAGTGATAGAGGTCACACCATTTCCTGGCCTTGGGTGCCATTTACAACTGTAAATTGTAAGCACAATCTGTTCCAAGAAACATCCCTCAATAAGTACGCAGAGAAGCGTCTGGCTCTCCTTCCGCAGAGGCTGGGAATGCTTCAGTGTGGATTCCTTTAGTAATCAAGGGGCTGGACCAGATGTCCTCAAGGATGCCTTCCATACAGGCAACTCTAGCTCCGAAGACCTTGCCCATTGGTGGATTTGCAGCAGATCAACCCATACAGGTAGTCCTCGACTTAACAACCAGAGTTCGGTCCTGTTGTTAAAGCAAGACAGTTGTTAAGTAAGTTTTACCCCATTTTATGACTTGTCAGGCCACAATTGTGAATCACAGCATCTGTTTCAAGTGAGCGAAACGGTTATTAAGTGAATCCGGCTTCCCCAGTGACTTTGGGTGGGGAAAGCGGATTTGCTTAATGCTGTCATGATTCACTTAACAACTGCTGTGATTTGCTTAATCATGGCAAAAAGGTTGCACGACTCACTTAACGACCAACTTGCTTAGCAATGGAAATTCTGGCCATTTAACAGCTGTCTCACTTAGCAACAGAAATCCTGGAACTCAATTGTGGTCGTAAGTCGAGGCCTCACCTATGCTGAATTCATTCATTTTTCTAGATTGGCAGAGTCCAAAAACAAATTATCATCTGTTGCTAAACTGAGTTAAACATTGAGTATAAGTGCACCATTGCGCCTACCATCCCTGTCCTATTGTCGCCATTTATTCGTACCTATTTTCTGTATTCTTACTCATGTTTATACATATGCTATTATCTTGTAAGCGATCGACAAATCAAATATATAAAATAAAATAAAAAATAAATAAATTAACACTGACTGACTTAAGGATGCTGGTACCTTTGTAGCAATCCCTGGTTTGTTTGCACAGAACTTGGTTAAACTGGTTGTATGAATGCAGCCACCATACACTACAGAAATATGCAGTTTGGATGTTTGCAGAAAGAATGCAGGTAGTCCTTGACTTACGAGCACAAAATGGAGCCCAAAATTTCCCTTGCTAAGCGAGACGGTTGCTAAAGTGACCTTTGCCCCATTTTATGACCACAGCCATTAAGCGAATCACTGCAGTTGTTAAGTCAGCAATCTGGCTTCCCCATGGCTTGTCAGGAGGCTGCAAAAGAGGATCACGTGACCCCAGGAAAAACTGCGACCGTCATAAATAGGAACCAGTTGCCAAGACTCTGACTTTGGATCACGTCACCCCAGAGGTGCTGCAATGGTCATAAGTGTGAAAAATAATCCCAAGCCCCTTTTTTTTCAACGCCATTGTAACTTCGAACAGTCACTACACGAATGGTTGTAAATCAAGGACCTCATATACTGTGTTTCCCCCAAAATAAGACCCTGTCATATATATATTTTTGCCACCAAAAAAGGGGGGACAGGTCTTATTTTCGGGGGGATGTCACCCACTGACTAACCTCACTTGTGCGCGTCGCCCCCAGCCTCCTTTTCGCTCTCAGAAGAATTTCTTCTGCGGCAGGCAAGACGTCTCTGAAGGCCTCTATAGCGGATAAGAGAGCTCAGGATCGATCCTGAGCTTTGTTCTCAGCTCCAGAGGCCTTCAGGAAAAGCCTGGCCAGCTTTGCCAGCTGCAGAAGAAATGGGTCGGCCAGGCAGGTGTCGGGGGTGTGCGAGGCCTGGCTACACCTGTCCAAAGGGAAGTAGTAGGGCAGCTCCACCCTCCCTCCATCCCCACCCTAGCTTAATATTTACCTGTCCACTCTGGAGTGGGTAGGATCTTCATTAGGGCTTATACTGGTAAAAAAAAATCAAGCTAGGACTTATTTTCAGGGTAGGTCGTGTTTTCAGGGAAACAGAGTAGTTCTGTTTTGCCTCCACAGCGCCCACAGAATGGGCTGATTTTAAATGGGAGTTTTAAAGTGTAATTTTAGATATTGGGGTTTTAAATTTTGAGGTTTTAAATTCGGGGTTTTTATAGTAATTTATTGGGGTTGGGTATAAATTTTAGTGGCAGCCTTAAGATATTTAATTTTCTTTTAACTTTTGTATAGTGGAATGTGTTATAGTTGGCTGTACACCGCCCTGAGTCCTTCGGGAGAAGGGCGGTATATAAATGTGTTAATAAATAAAATAAAGAAAGAATATCCACCACCCCTCGTTTTTCACATACAGGCCAAAAAAAAAAAAAACCTGTGTACAAACAGAGATATTTCCAGAATGATATATGACCCCCACCGCTATTTTGGGCCACACAGACTGGGGCGAGAGGGGGAATGGAAGGGTCATTTCTGTCCTCACACTGGCTGACACTGCCACACGATCGGTGTCTCCATCCGTTGGCATCTTGTTGAAATGCCATCCCGGCCTGAGTTTATAAAGGGGCATCGGCAACGATGACGAACACGAGTCCCGACGTGTGTTGGAGCCGGATGGAAGGGCTGCTCCCCTCCCGGACTTGGCCAGATGGACGGACGGTTCGCTGACACTTATCTAAAGATCTCGTTTTTGCAAGAAGAGTCTTTGAGTCGCGAACGGGGCAGGCCAGCCTGAGAATTCGGAGAGACGATACTTCGAGTCCAGGTAAAAATTCTGTTTTTAATGGTTGGTTTCAGGCAGAGAATGTCCAATAACATTCTATTCTGTTCAATGCTATTTAATTTCTATTCTATTCTATTCTATTCTATTCTATTCTATTCTACTCTATTCTATTCTTTTTCTCTTCTCTTCTCTTCTCTTCTCTTCCCTCCCCTTCTTTCTCTCCTCTCCTCTTTTACTCTCTTCTGTTCTGTTCTATTATTTCTTTTTTCTCTTCTCCATCCTTCCTTTTTATCTTCTCTTTTCCTTTCCTCTCCTCTTCCCCTGCCCTCTCTGCTGCCCTGCCCTCCCTTCCCCTCCCCTCCTTCCCCTCCCCTCCTTCCTCTCCTCTCTTTTCTTCTCTAATTCTATTCTATTCTATTTAATTTCTGTTCCATTCTATTCTGCCTTCTATTCTTTCCCTTTTCTCTTCTTCGTCCTTCCTTTTTCTCTTCTCTTCTTCTCTCCCCTCCCCTCCCCTCTCTTCTATTCTACTCTATTCTGTTCTATTATTTCCTTTTTCTCTCCTCTCCTCTCCACTCCTCTCCTCCCCTTTCTTCTACTCTCCTCTCTTCTGTTCTCTTCTATTATTTTCTTTTTCTCTTCTCTTCTACTCTATTCTGTTCTGTTCTATTATTTCCGTTTTCTCTTCCCTTCTTTTCTCTCCCCTCCTCTCCTCCCCTCCCTTCTACTCTACTCTGTTCTGTTCTATTCTATTCTATTATTTCCTTTTTCTCTTCTCTCCTCTCCCCTCCTCTTCCCTGCCCTCCCTTCCCTTCTCTCATCTCTCATCTCTCATTCTATTCTATTCTATTCTATTCTATTCTATACTATTCTATTATATTCTATTTTTTCACCATTATAACTTCGAACAGTCGCTAAACGATCCATTATAAGTTAAGGACCACCTGTATTTTCCACAAAGTCGTCTCCGCGCTCCTTACCCCAATATCAGACGGACCCACTGTTCCTCCCCAGGCAGCTGCTCGGTCTCTTCCTATCGGTTCGCCTGGCGTGGATAAACTCTTCGGATTCGGTCTCAGTCCAGCGTAAACGATAGCCATCGTAGTCACCGTAGTGGTTCTTGTGACCGGTTTTATTTTTATTTTATTTCTTCTTCTTCTAGGTTCATTCATTCATCCAGGGTGGAGCACAAACTGTAGGTGGCAGTCAAAGAAGGATTTCTGGAGTGGAGGTTCTAGTTTGCCAGGAAGGATGGTCGGTTTGAAGCCCACCGAGATCCCGCCGTCGGCACCCATCAAATTCCTGAGCGCTGGCAGCGCCGCCTGCCTCGCTGACCTCTGCACCTTTCCCCTGGACACCGCCAAAGTCCGTCTCCAGGTAGGTCCCCGGTCCGAATGGCACTACCGTCACTAAATGAGACGATGTACCCAAATTTAAAACCAAATGGTTGGAAGTGTGGACAACCACAAGGTACCTTCTTTCATTCTTGGTGGGCATGCTCCAAAGCGAAAAAAATACTGGAAAATGATTCAAACGTGGTTAGAAGAGTTAACTAAAAACAAAATTGATTTTGTCCCGGAATTATTCCTCTTAGGAATAATTACAAAAAACTATAACAGAAAGACAAAATATATTACATATTTTAACAGCAGCAAGAGTTTCATGGGCTCAGTACTGGAAGAAAAACTCTGTACCACCTGAAAGCTTAATAATAATAAAAAATTAGAGTATTGGGGTGGTGAGGGGGGGTTGGAGGAGGAGGAGGAAAAGAAGAAGAAGAAGAAGAAGAAGAAGAAGAAGAAGAAGAAGAAGAAGAAGAAGAAGAAGAAGAAAAGGAGGAGGAGAGGAAGAAGAAGAAGAAGAAGAAGAAGAAGAAGAAGAAGAAGAAGAAGAAGAAGAAGAAGAAGAAGAAGAAGAAGAAGAAGAAGAAAAGGAGGAGGAGAGGAAGAAGAAGAAGAAGATGAAGAAGAAGAAGAAGAAGAAGAAGAAGAAGAAAAGGAGGAGGAGAGGAAGAAGGAAGAGAAGGAGAAGGAGAAGAAGAAGAAGAAGAAGAAGAGGGGGTGGAAGAGGAGGAAGGAGGGGGAGAAAGAAGAAGAGAATGGAAGAGGAAAAAGAAGGGGGAAGAGGAAGAAGCAGAAGCAGAAGAAGATGAGGAGGAGTTTGAAGAAGAAGAAGAAGAAGAAGAGGGGGTGGAAGAAGAGGAAGAAGGAGGAGGAGAAAGAAGAAGAGAATGGAAGAGGAAAAAGAAGGAGGAAGAGGAAAAAGCAGAAGCAGAAGAAGATGAGGAGTTTGAAGACGAAGAGGAAGAGGAAGAAGGAGGAGAAGGAGAAAAGAAGAAGAAGAAGAAGCAGAAGAAGAAGAAGAAGAAGATACCTAGGATGCTGGCAGCAACCTTTATCAATCATCAGTGCCAGTCAGTGGTATTTCTCATACATTTTTAAATGTTCAGTTGACTGAATTTCATGTTTGAGGAATAATCTTTTATGACTTAATGTGTTGCATGGATCCAAACATGGTGGCTTGTTGAACAAGTCATGGTTTAGACCAGCGGGAGGAAAAGCTTGGAGGAGTAAGAGCATGTTAGCAAAATAGAAACATAGAAGGAATGTTTGTTAATTTGAGATAACCTTGGAAGTCCTCAGTTCTACGCAAGCTTTATCAAAACTGCAATGGCCACATAGCTGATATATTTCTTTTTATTAAGACAATAAATCTTTCTTGAGCCTAATAAACAGAAGAAGAAGCGCAGGGAAGCAACAAGTTTGCTAATTATGAATATTCTTGCTTATGTCATTTGTTATCTATGCATATGTATCATTTTTCCTCCTTTCTTGAAATATATAAATAAGAGCGCATACTTTCTCAGTGCTTCCTAGAGGGAATTCCTCCAGGGTGTACTGTTAACAATAAATACTGCCACAAGACTTGTTTTAAAAAATAGTTTTTTTTTATTAGTTTATAATATAGCATGCAAAGAAAATACAAAAATAAATAGTAAGGGGAAATAGGGAAGGGGGAAAGAAAATTGGAAAAGAAAAAAAAATAGGCATTGACTTCCAACTTCCTTTGGAATAAAATAATACCATGCAACCTCAACTTTTTACTTTTACATAACACTATCTAAACTGGCCATTTCTATAACCGCAAATCGATCTGATGAGTTAAAAACCCCAAATCAAAGTTTTGCATTGTTTTTCCCCCACCTCAAGCACGAAGTGCAGAAGCCGTTTCCAAGTAGAAATAAAAGTATTTGTACTTTTTTTCCCCCCTGAATCAAAATAGTCAATTTAGCCATCTCTGCTCACTCCACCGGTTTTTGCAAGCTTCCATCCATTTTTGAGGATTGGGGTTGCCCCAAGCCATGATTGTTGGGTTATGGCATCCGGGGTTTGATTCCACCCCAAGATTTCTTCAACCTTGGGAAGGTTAAAGACGGGTGGACTTCAACTCCCAGAATTCCCCAGCCAGCCTGGTTGGGGAATTCTGGGAGTTGAAGTCCGCCCGTCTTTAACCTTCCCAAGGTTGAGAATCTCTAGTTTAGATCAAAGCCAGGATGATAACGCCACACAACCTCTTATTTCTCCTCCCAGATTCAGGGGGAATCGAGAACTTGCAAAGCAAGCAGACAAGTGAAATATAAGGGCGTCCTGGGTACAATCACCACCATGGTGAAGATGGAAGGACCCAAGAGTCTCTACAAGGGGTTGGTGGCCGGTCTCCAGCGCCAAATGAGCTTCGCGTCCGTCCGGATCGGACTTTACGACTCGGTGAAGGAGCTCTACACGCCCAAGGGCTCCGAGCGTAAGTCCAGAGTCTAGCACCAGTGTCCTTGCCTCTTCTTCCTCTTCCTTTTCCTCCCCTCTCCTCCTCCTCCTCTTCCATCTCTTTCTATTCTCTTCTTCTCTTCTTGTCCTTCTCCTCCCCTCTCCTCCTCTGTCTCTTCCTATTCTCATCTACTCCTCCACTCTACTCCTCCTTCTCCTCTTCCCTATCTCCTCTTCTTGTCCTTCTCTTCCTATTCTCATCTCCTCCTCCTCTTCTCCTCCTCTTCCATCTTCTCTTCTTCTCCTTCTCTTCTTATTCTCCTCTCTTCCTCTCCTCCTCCTCCATCTTCTCTTCCTCTTCTTCCTATTCTCATCTATCTTCTCTTTCTCCTCCTCTGCTATCTTCTTCCTCTTCTTCTCCTTCTCCTCTTCTTCTTCTCATCTCCTCCTCTCCTCCTCCTCCATCTTCTCTTCCCCTTCTCTTCTTAATCTCATCTATCTTCTCTTTCTCCTCCTCTGCTATCTTCTTCCTCTTCTTCTTCTTCTCCTTCTCTTCCTATTTTCATCTCCTCCTCTCCTCCTCCTCCATCTTCTCTTCCTCTTCTTCTCTTCCTATTCTCATCTATCTTCTCTTCTTCTCTTCCTCCTCCTCTTCTTCTCTTCCTATTCTCATCTATCTTCTCCTTCTCTTCTTCTCTTCCTCCTCCTCTTTTTCTCCTTTTTCTCTTCCTATTCTCATCTATCTTCTCTTTCTCCTTCTCCTCCTCTATTTTCTCTTCCTCTATCTTCTTCCTCTTCTTCTCCTTCTCTTCCTCCTTCTCCTTCTTCTCTCCCTCCTCCTCCCCCCTCCCAAACAGGGTCAAGAGCTTAATCAACCACATCACCAAGGGACCCCTTCCCTAATTTCTCACTGACCCCCTCAGCCCTTCGGGGTAGGCCAAGCCAAGAAACAAGAGTCCACCAAAAATAAACTGCTTTATAGCTCCAGGCTCTAAAATCAAGTCCTCCAAAGCCTGAGTGAGTTCCCCTCCCCTCCCTCTTATACCAAAGAGACTCAAGGAAGGGCACCTTGAGTTTCTTTCTCACACTCCCCCGTTTTTCCCAGACTTAGCTTAAGTTTTGCCATCAGCTTCCATGTAACCTTGTCCAAAAATCATCTTTGTGTTCCTCAACACTGATTCACATGTCCTTTTTTTCTCTCTCTTCCTCCCTTTGTCCCATCTCAGATACCAGCATATTCACCCGCCTCCTTGCCGGCTGCACCACCGGTGCCATGGCGGTGACCTGCGCCCAACCTACAGATGTGGTGAAAGTCCGTTTCCAAGCCCACATCCAGCTGGTGGGGGCTCCCAAGAGGTACAATGGGACCGTGGACGCCTATCGAACAATCGCCCGGGAAGAAGGGGTCCGAGGCCTTTGGAAAGGTGCCTGTTCTTTTCCCAAAGCAATTCTGGAATCCAAAACTGTGATGACCCAGGGTGGGATACAAAATAAACACAGTCACAAACAAGAACAGTGAAGCCCCTTTTATTCCTTCCCTTTGCTTCCAAGCTCCAAAAATCCTTGACTGAAGATAAAAAAATCCCACACAAACAGTTACAAGAAGGAGGAAAAAAGCAACACAAACCAGGCAAGATAAGGGCTGGAGGACATCCACAGATAACAGATAACACACACGGGGAAGGACACCAAACTCAAGAGAGGAACCATAAACTAGAGATATTTCCATGTTTTGTTTCCAGCGCTCGCCCATAAGCATGTCCGTCCTCTTGTTCAATTGTCACAGCTGCAGCCCATGAAGGGGATCAGGGCCCTTTCCTCCCCTGTAGACCACATCTCTCCCTGTGTGCCCTAGGATGGAGAAGGGATGGGCTTGGGTCCTTCTCTGACTGCCCAGCTAGCCTCTGGCCTTCTCCAGCCTCCTCCACAACTTCCAAAACCACACTTCCTCCTCTCCCTCAGAGTCAGTCTCCACCAGGGGCATGACAATCACCACGGGTGGTTTTGGGGGCTCCTCAGAGCTCCCATGTTACGCCACTCTTGCGTGAGCTGCATTGGCTCCAGGTAGCCTTCCGGGTGCGATTCAAGGTATTGGTGACTACCTTTAAAGCACTCCATGGCTTGGGACCTGGGTTCTTACGGGACCGCCTACTGCCGTCATCAATCTCCCGTTGCCCAGTATGCTCCCATAGGGTGGACCTCCTTGGGGTGCCACCGGCTGGACAGCTGGCGACCCTGAGGGTACGGGCCTTCTCCTTGGGGGCACCCTCCCTCTGGAATGAGCTGCCCCTGGAGATGAGGACCATCCCTGACCTTTTGGCCTTCCGGCGCGCGTTGAAAACATACTTATTTCATCAAGCCGGTCTGGCCTAGGGTTTTATAGGGTTAATTTGGTTTTAATGGGTTTTAATCTTTTATATTCTTGATTGAATTTGTATTTGGAGCCACTATATTTAATCTTTTTACTTGTTTTTTAAATATTGTATTTATACTATTTTTAACTTTGGCTGTACACCGCCCCGAGTCCCGGTAGGGAGAGTGGCGGTATAGAAAACTAATAAATAAATAAATACATACATACATACATACATACATATATATATATGAAGTTTATATATAATTATATATTTATTTTTCCCCCATTAACCAACATTTCCTTCTATCCCTGGCAGGGACGTTTCCCAATATCACTCGGAACGCCATTGTGAATTGCGGGGAGATGGTGACCTACGACCTCATCAAGGAAACCCTGCTGAATTATCACCTGATGACAGGTAAGGGAATCTCTTCATCCCACCTGCCAGAGAAAAATTGGGAGGGGGGCAATTCTGCATTATAGGCAGTCCTCGTTCAGTGACGGCTTCGTTTAGAGACCATGGGCAGCTACAGCTGTGATTCAAGGAACGTAAATTTGCAACTTCACTATCTTCACTAAATCTTCACGAAAGCATTAAAGCAAAGGAAAGTTGAAGGTGGATCATAAGGGAGTCATCATTTCACTGAATAAAATGATTTGCTTAACAGCCAAGTTGCCGATTCTAGTTGCGGTCGCTAAACCGAGGACTACCTGTCACGGTGAAGAAAATGGATATATAAGGAATACAAGAAAACTGTAAATATATCACCTGATGACAAGTAAGGGAACCTCTTCATCCCACCTGCCAGAGCAAAATTGGGAGGGGGGAGAAAATTCTGCATTACAGGTGGTCCTCGTTTAGTGACAGCTTCATTTAGCAACCATGGGCATCTAGAACGGTGAAGAAAAAAAAGTAAATTTGCAACCAATCTTCACACTCATGACTTTTGAGGCCCTGTAGAGCAAAGAAAAGGTGAAGCTGGATCACGAGCCTGGTCAGGGTTTCACTTAAATGCTTCGCTGAACAACCAAATTGCCAGTTCTAATTGTGGTCACTGAACGAGGACTACCTTTCACGTGAAGGACACAGATAGGTAAGAAGTGCAAGAAAACTGTAGAAATATCACCTTGTGGCATGTAAGGGAACGGCTTCATAAATGAAGGAAGATTTTTTTTTAAAAAGGAAATAAATAAATAAATAAAATAGAAAATAAAGATTCAACCGAGAAATAAGGAGAAAATTTCTGGGCAGGGGGAACCATCCACCCGTGGAACAGAAGTTGCCTTCGGAAGTTTGTGGGAGCTTCATCCCTGGAGAGGATGAAGAAGAGACTGGGCTGCCCTCGGTCAGAAATGGTGTAGGCCATTGGCAGCTAGCCTTTTGGGGCTCTTGTGCCAAAAATTGTGTGCGCACTGGCGTGCGCGTGTTCACACACCAGCACTCAGAAGGCAATGCATGTGCCCCTCCCACCCCCTTATCTACACTGCACCTCCCAGCTCATTTTTGGCCCGTTTGAGGCCTTTTTTCGGGCTCCCAGAGGCTAGAGGAAAGCCTTTGCAGCCTTTGCAGGCTGAAAAATAGGCCCGTTTCATCCATCACTGTATTTCCGGAAATATAGGAAGTGACGAAAAGGGCCTCTTTTTCGGCTTGCAAAGGTCGCAGAAGCTTTCTTCGAGCCTCTGGGAGGCCAAAAAAGGGCCTCAAATGAGTCGAAAATCAGCTGGGAGGTGCACGCATGCGCAGTGAGGTAAGTTTGCCTGCAGCTCGCGGGTCGGCACAAACGGCTCTGCGTGCTACCTGTGGCACGCGTGCCATGGGTCCACCATCACGGTGTAGGTTCTCCTGCTTGGGCGGGGGCTAGGTTGGACTAGATGGCCTTCAAGGTCCCTCCCAACTCTGTTCACCTGTAAATGCTTTCTGAAGAAGAAAATTTTGGAGAGAAGGATCACCTTCTATCTGGGTTCTTGATGCCCATCATCCTGAGGGTCTTCTCCTCCCTTGTTGTCTCCCCAGACAATTTCCCGTGTCACTTCGTCGCTGCGTTCGGTGCCGGTTTCTGCGCAACGGTGGTGGCATCCCCGGTAGACGTGGTCAAAACGCGGTACATGAACTCCAGTGCCGGACAGTACAAGAACGCCTTGAGCTGCATGCTGACCATGGTGGTAAAGGAAGGACCAAACGCTTTCTACAAAGGGTGGGTGAATAATTGCTCCCCTCACCAAGAGGAGGGGCTCTCCATCCCTCCTCGGGGTCCCGCCAGAGACCCTCCTTGGAGGACAGAGGGAGATACGGCTAGTCCTCGACTTACAACCTATTCATTTAGTGACCAAAGCCACAACAGCACTGAAAATAGTAACTGTTTTTCACACTTACGTTTCAGTGATCAAAATTTGTCAGGGTTCTGGCGATTGCCCTCATTAATAATCTTGAACCTTGGGCCAAGCTTCGAAAGAATCCAAAAGATTTATTAGGAGCAACATGTCGGCATTATCCC
Organism: Bungarus multicinctus; assembly: GCA_023653725.1. NCBI lineage: Eukaryota > Metazoa > Chordata > Lepidosauria > Squamata > Elapidae > Bungarus > Bungarus multicinctus. The sequence goes on from CM042850.1 coordinate 2,681,799, forward strand.
AGTTGAAGCCAACTCTGTGTTCTGACCCAAACCCTTTTCCAATAAAACAAATAATAACCAAAGGGAACAGAAACCTTTTAATGATTCTTATGAATCCCCGGTTAAAAGGCTGTTGCAAACTAATTAACTTTGATAAGCACAAACCTCGCCAAAACTGTGTGAGACTGCCAAGAATCACAGATAAGAAATATTTTACAACACAAGAGTCTTCAAATGCTGCAATGTCCACGAGGCTGAGTTTCAAAACGTCTTTGCTTCCTGCAAAGAACGTCCGATTCACAGCTGGCTTTTATCTTCTTAAAGGAGGGGCCATTACCTTGCAGCCTTACTCCCGAGTCGCCCGGGCTGTTGCAACTGCTCTTTCCTGCGAGCAGCCCTGCGCCAATGCGCACTTGGCACAGGCTCCTCGGGAACCTCCTCATCGCTGCTGCCAGCCCCCACAATCTCTGAAGGCAGCAGTCCACTCCCTAATGGTCCTGGCCCCTCATCTGAGTCCTCGCTGTCCTCAGCCATCCACACCTGCTGCCGGCTAACCACAACACTCTGACACACGTAATTCAGTCAGCTGTGACTCTGTTTCCCCCCTCCCTGCCCCCTGGGTGTGTCATACGTCAGATTCTCCAACAGACTGGGTGTCATCAATCACACTCCAAGGAAGGATTTTCTCAGTCTTTAGCTACAATCTATGTAAGATAAGCATGGAATGTACTTCTGGTTCCCCTGCCACACCAGCACCCCTGCTGCCTAAAACATGCATGCTTTACGAGTTGACATCGTAGTTATGACGGTTGCGGCCAGAGGTGGTATTCAGCTGGTACACAGCGGTTCAAGCGAGCCGGTAATGGAAATTTTGTGTAGTTGGGAGAACCGGCAAATACTACCTGTGGCTGGCCCGGCCCACTTGTGGTGTCCTGGGGTCACATGATCCCCTTTTGCAACCTTCTAAGCAAAGTCAGAGTGGAAGGGAGATTCACTTAACAACTGGGTTACTAACTTAACATCTGTAGGGATTCTCTTAACCACGGTGGCAAGAAAATGGTGGCAAAACTCACTTAACAAATGTTTTGCGTAACAACAGGAATTTTGGACATAAATCGAGGACTACCTGTCATTTGTTGAAGGCCACCTGGCCTCCTTCTCCTCCTCTTCTTCTGTGGTCAGTGACAACAAGGGTGGGCAATGGGAAGAGTGGGCAGAATAAGACTTTCTGCTGCTCTTCTCTATGGTGGGACCTCAAATGAGTTTTTTTTTTTTCAAGAGGCAACTAGACTTTCTTGCTTTTTTTCCTTTTGAAGATGTTTTGCTTCTCATCCAAGAAGCTTCTTCAGCTCCAACTGGATGGTGGAGGATGGAAGGATTGATACTCCTTGCAGACAGCTGGTCATTTGCATCCTTTGAGAGGGTCCTTGAGGCCACTTGGAGGTTTATCTGTGTCCTCGGGGTCACCTCAGTGGTGCAAATGGATGTGGAGTCTTCTGACTGGATGGTGGAGGTTGGAAGGATTGATCCTCCTTGCAGACAGCTGGTCATTTGCATCCTTTCAGAGGGTCATTGAGGCCACTTAGAGGTTTATCTGTGTCCTCAGAGTCACCTCAGTGGTGCAAATGGATGTGGAGCCTTCTGACTGGATGGTGGGGAAGGGAAGGATGGATACTCCTTGCAGGCAGCTGGTCATTTGCATCCTTTGAGAGGGTCCTTGAGGCCACTTGGAGGTTTATCTGTTGTCCTCAGAGTCACCTCAGTGGTGCAAATGGATGTGGAGCCTTCTGACTGGATGGTGGGGAAGGGAAGGGTGGATACTCCTTGCAGATAGCTGGTCATTTGCATCCTTTGAGAGGGTCCTTGAGGCCACTTGGAGGTTTATCTGTGTCCTCTGGGACTTTTAGCTATGCAACGTGGGATGAACACATTTCACATGGTTTAGGAGTAGGAATCGATTTCCAGAGGAAAAATTGCAGACTACGGGAACCATTTGCACTACTCAGGGGACCCTGAGAGGACACAGATAAACCTCCAAGTGGCCTCAACGAACCTCTGAAAGGATGCAAATGACCAGCTGTCTGCAAGGAATAATAAATCCTTCCATCCTCCACCATCCTGTTAGAGCTGAAGAATCTTCTTAGATGAGAAGCTAAACAAAGAAACAACAAGGAAGTCCAGTTGCCTCCTGAGTAAAATAGCTTTGGGTCAACCATGACCTGGATGACGGGGAACCTCTTCAGACATCTACGAGGGGAGGGGATTTGGGATTAGAGGGTTTCAGGGTACAGTCAAAATATCGTGATGGAGGCCAACATGGTGTGATCGAAGCTCCACCCCATTTTAGGAGGAATTTTGCGGGCTCCATCCAGACATTTTGACCGCCATTGGTGGACACTCCCAGGGTGGGTCTTGAGTGGCAATTTCAGGGCAATACAGCTAGTCCTCGATTTACGACTACCACAGAGCCCAAACTCTCTGCTGTTACTAAGTGAGACAGTTGTTAAGTGAGTTTTGCCCCCAATTGATGACAATTCTTGCCATGGTTCTTTTTTTATTTATTTATTTATTTTCAAAATACATATGCAAATTTACATTTTAGCAGTTCTGTGTCAAGCGTTATATACTTTATACCTTAAAGTATATACCTTATATACTTAAATACAATATTTACAATTCTTCTCCATATCAAATCACATATATATATATATAACATTTCCCAAACCTCATAGAGCTCTGACTCTTCTTTCCCTTTTAATTTCCTCGTCAGTCTGTCCATCTCGGCACAATCAAGTATTTTATTTATTATCATGTTTTCTGAAAGTACATCACCTATTTTTCCAACTTTGAGCATAGGGAATTCTTGCTACTGTTAATATATGTCGTACAATGTATTGGATATGTTTTTGGCCACGGTTCTTAAGGGAGCTTTAAGGTGAAATGTCCTGTGGCCCCTCCAGGAGTCAAAATTACATTTTTGAGAAGGAAGAGCGTCTACAGCAGGGATCCCAAAAAGTCAACCGTGACCTCCTGATCTCAAAGCCACCATCCTATAGAAGCCAAACAAGGAGATGGCCCATCAAACAGAACCTTGTGGCCGCCATCTTGGGGGGTTTTTTTTGCTTCTGGGCACAGAAACTTTTGCATTTTCTCGGGCACCGGCCCTTTAAATTCCTTTTTCTTTTCTTTTTTAATATTTTATTAATTTTTCAACATTTAAAAACATAAAATAAAACTATATATATTGTTATCAACATCAAAACATCTTTTACATTTCCTTACATTTTTCAATATATGGTTGCTTATTCCATTACCGTTGCATCTTATCCTCCCTTCTTCTTTTCTTATTTCTCCCTCTTACCCTCCTTCTTTTCTTATTTCTCCAGCTTCATCCCTTCTTTCTTACGGCTGGGCTCCTGGAACGTGGTGATGTTCGTGTCTTACGAGCAGCTAAAAAGGTTGATGGTTTTGGCCCAGGTTTCTTGGGAAGCACCCTTCTGAAGTTCGCCGTCACCTCCGGCAGACCCGATACGATCCGGGCCAGAGAGCCAAAGAGAGAAACTCAAAGGGAGGATTTTTAACAGAGGGACTTCCTACGAGCAGAGTTTGCAGTGATGGAAAGCGTACCTATCAATTATATTAATTGCTACAAATATTATGCCCTGTAAGGCATGAATAGAATAGAATAACAAGAGTTGGAAGGGACCTTGGAGGTCTTCTAGTCCAACCCGCTGCTTAGGCAGGAAACCCTATGCTATTTCAGACAAAGCGTTGTCCAATCTCTTCTTAAAAACTTCCATGAGACTTAAGGCACTGCAAGAAGACTTTTTATGCCATAAACAAGCCACAACTGGACATTGATCGTGCATCCTTGTTCAGCGGAGCCCCCGTGGATGTGGATCACATATCACCGGAACGGATTCCGAGAGGTAAGGCTCATAAAATGCTACAAACCATCTGATTCTAGCTTGATCCATATTTCTGAAACACGTTAGAATAGTGATCTCCAACCAGTAGGTGGGGGAATCACTGGTGGTCCATGAGAAAATTTTGGTGGTCGGCAGAGAAATGTCCCCCTCAAAGCAATTAATCCAGGCTGCGTAGGAACACAAGGCTGCACCGCCCACATGGCCCGCGGGAACACAAGGCTTGCGTTGCTTGCATTGCGAACAATACGAGGTAGTGAGGGGAGGGGGGAAAGGGTGGAGGGGGGAAACTTGCCCCACGTGCCCCACGCGCCTGGCCTGGCCACTGAGCTGCCTCTTTCCGCTTCTTTCTTCTTCTGCTTTTGGCTGCACGCAAGGAAAGCAGCCAAAGTCTTTCTTTCTCTCCCCCAAACTCCACCAGAAATGAGTCTTTGGGACCCTGCAAGGCCTCCTGCTCCAAGAGGCTGCACTGGCAAAGACTCATTTCTGGCGGAGTTTGGGGGAGAGAAAGAAAGACTTCTGCTGCTTCTGCTGCTTTCCTTGCATGAAGCCAAAAGTCTCTCTCCCCCACCCCCCCCGAGAACGGAGCTGGAGACGGTATCCTGCAATCCCAAATAAAGAACAATTGATCGGTAGGAAAACAGGGTGGGGGATTTTCCTGCACACTTTTGGGGGGATTTTCCCAGGGTCTCTGGTCCGCAGGATTTTAAATTATGATTTTGGTGGTCCCTGAGGTCCAAAAGGTTGGCGACCCCTGTGTTAGAGCAAAGTTTTTGAAAGTCAGCCGCTGGAAGATGGGTGGACTTCAACTCCCAGAATTCCCTGTCTTAAAAGCCTTCTGACTGGGGAATTCTGGGAGTTGAAGTCCACAAGTTGCCAAAGTGGAAAAGCAATTTTCGGGATTGGAGGTGGGGGCACGAGGCTGTGCACCACCAGGGTTGGTGGTGCCCCAACTCGGTAACAATTTGCAGAGGTTGTTAAATGAGGTAGCTTTGCACGCCAAAGAAAACGCAGTGAAAAAGCCACCACACACACACACACACACACACAAAATGTAAAAATTATAGCTGTGTATTACGAAGCAAAATAGAAGAAACAACCCAAATTGTCAGGAATCTAAAACCGTGATGGCGAACCTATGGCACGCATGTCACAGGTGGCACACAGAACGATTTGTGCCGGCACGCGAGCCATAGGCAAAGTTACCTCACTGCACATGTGTGCACCTCCCAGCTGGTTTGAGGCCTGTTTGAAGCCTTTTTCGGTTTCCCAGAGGCTTGAGGAAAGCCTCTGCAGCCTTTGCAGGCCGAAAAATAGGCCCATTTCATCACTTCCTGTATTTCCGGAAATACAGTGATGGATGAAACGGGCCTATTTTTCAGCCTGCAACTTCTGTTCCATGGGTTGATTGTTCTCCCTATCCAGAAATTTTCTCCTTATTTCTTGGTTGAATCTTTATTTTCTATTTTATTTTTCGGCCTGCAAAGGCTGCAGAGGTTTTCCTCAATGGGGGTGGGGGTGGGGGGCGGTGGTGCATTGCCTTCTGGGTGCTGGCATGCGAGTGTACTCGTGCAAGCACGCGCACAATTTTTGGCACAGGAGCTCAAAAAAGGTTAACCACCACTGGTCTAGAAGGCCTTGTGATACAGTTAACATCTTCTGCATCAGTCTGTTTAGGGCAGCGAGAGAAAAAATGCTACTGCAAAGGATAAAAAAATGAAATTCTGAAACTGATTGATTACAAAACGAAAGTTGAAAAAGTCTGTGTGTGTCTTTTTTTCCCCCATAGAAAACAATAGAAGTAACAGTTAAACATTTTCTTCCCAGTCTGCCTCTATAATGTTTTCTTTTTAACTAAAAATAATCCTCTTGGTCATTTTTTTCTCGAAGAAGGGTGGTTAGTAGCACTTTGCTTTAGCCAACTATAACTCTTCCTACTCTGATAACATTAAATGAAAAAGGAATAAGGGTTGCTTTAGGGTTGCTGCTTAATTTTCTAGTGCAGTGAAGCTGGAAACATTTAAAGTTTTAGTCATCAGAATATCCCAAGTATTTATTGACTTATTGTTTATTCCAAGGGATTTCAAACTTGGCAAGTTTAAGACTTATGGACTTCAACTCCCAGAATTCCCAAGCTAACATGACTGGAGGAGGAATTCTGGGAATTGAAGTCCACAAGTCTTAAAGCTCTCAAGTTTGAAGACCCCTGGTTTATTTTGTTGGAACATTTTTTTAAAAATTACATAGAACTTTAGACTGTTGTGACTAAACCATCTTTCTTTCTGTTTTTTTCCTAGTGAAGGAACCAATGAAAAAGAGAATCTATTTTCTGAAATCCTACTAAGAAACTCTGCCATAAAAATAAATTATTATAAATTACATGGGAAACCAAGCATTTCCTCCCACAAGAGACTTTCAGGGACAAAATCAAAGCCACTTGCCTTTTCCCTCAATAAACTTTTCTAAAAATTGCAAATATCTTTTAAGATTTATATCAGTATCATTTTAATCAGCCGCTTAGTACAATTTTTTTTAACAGAAGTCACAATTCATACAAACATTTTGATAGGTTTTATGATTAATAAACAAAAACAGATAAATTTATTTTAAAAAATGACTACAGAGGGTCAAGACGAGCTAATGAATAAATCTGGTTTTAACATTGAGAAAAAGGATAAATATTACCTTAAAAATGTGAATTGTACGCTGTTTCAAAATTATTGTGTTATGGTATGGAATGAAGTTTAAAAAAATACGTAGACATGAGGAAAACTGCCATTGTCATTGCTGGGAAGAATATCTGTGATTAAGATGAATGTTTTACCTAGAATGCTATTTTTATTCCAGATCACACTGAGGCAAGGGCAAAAAGATATTTCTAAATTTGTCTGGCAAGGCAAGAAATGGAGAATTAAATTGCTGCAGGATTCTAAAGAAACAAGAGAGTTGGGACTTTTAGATTTGAAACTATATTTCGCAATTTGAGTATGGCTGAAAGACTGGGGGACTTGAAGAAATAGATAGCTACAGGAATTGGAAGGATATACTTTAAAATTTGGTTGGCACCAGGGGTGGGATTCAAAATTCCCAGCAACCACTTCACTGCCCAGTTGCTGGGTGGGTGTGGCCATGTTGGGTGTGGCCTGCCAGAACTTCCGGGAGGCCATTTTTCACCTTCCCCAGGATCTGGAGGCTTCCCTCTGGGAGGGCGAAAATGGGCTCCCCCGGGCTCCGAAGCCCGCCGGAAGCCAGAAACAAGCTCATTTCCAGACTTCCAGACTTCCGGACGGCCCATTTTCCACCTTCCCAGAGTATCTGCAGGGGCCCTGCACTTACCTGCATCCAAAATGGGCTGCATGGAGACTCCTGGGGGGGAGGGGAGGTGGGTCCCTGACTTGCAGGACCGCCTGCTGCCACCATCGGCCTCCCATCGGCCGGTGCGCTCCCAGAGGGTTGGCCTCCTCGGGGGGCCGCAGGCCGGCCGATGTCGGTTGGTGGCCCCGATGGTGCAGGCCTTCTCTGCAGGGGCTCCCTCCCTTTGGAATGAGCTACCGGCAGAGATGCGAGCCATTACCGACCTACGGGCCTTCCGACGAGCACTTAAGACCCACCTTTTCCAACAGGCCGGTCTGGCGTAACGTTATGAGTAGGCTTTTTAATTTGATCTTAATTTTTTACGGGTTTTATTGGTCTTAGCCATCTATTTAATTAATTTTTAAACTCTTTTTTAACTTTTCTGATTGTATGTTTTTATTGTGGCTGTTCATCGCCCCGAGTCCCTTTTTGGGAGAGGGGGCAGTATATAAATTGAAATAATAAATAAATAAATAAATAATCAGTTCAAATACCGGTCCAGCGAACCAGATGCAAAGTTAACATCTGGTTCACCTGAACCAGTCCGAACTGGTAGAATCCCAGCCCTGGTTGTCACGGCTATTTGTAGTACAATACAGCTAGTCCTCAACTTACGACCACAAATAAACCCTAAATTTCTCTCTGTCTCCTGCTGATTGGCCCAAAAAAGGAGGAGGAAGAGGAAGAAGGGAAGGGGAAAGAGGGGGAGAAGGAGGACGAGGAGGAAGAAAGGGAAGGAAAGAAGGAGGAAGGGAGGAAAAGAGGGAAAGAGAGGGAGGGAAGGGCAGGGAGGGAGGGAGGAAGCAAAGGAGGGAAGGGAAGGGAAGGGAAGGGAAGGAAGGAAGGAAGGAAGGAAGGAAGGAAGGAAGGAAGGAAGGAAGGAAGGAAGGAAGGAAGGAAGGAAGGAAGGAAGGAAGGAAGGGACTTGCTCACCGTCTCCTGGTGATTGGCCCAAAGTCACCCAGCCAACTTTCATATCTAAGCAGAACTAGAACTCACCATCTCCTGATTTCTAATCTGAATTATGGATTTGATGGCTGCCAAGAACAACACTGAAAAGGCTTCTCTGCTTTTACTCTCAACATACTTGGGAAGGCAGGTGAAACCTCCTCCTAGCATCTGGGGGTTGAAAGAGGCTACAGGTAGTCCTTGACTGACAACCAGAATTTGTGTTGCTAAGCAAGGCAGTTTTTTTTAAGTGAGCCACATCGGATTTTACGACCGGGTTTTGCCAGGCTTGTTAAGTGAATCGCACGGTCCTTAAACAAATTGGTTTTGTTTGTCAGAAGGTTGCAAAAGGGGGCTTTGTGACTCCCCTGGGATGCTGCAACTCTTCTAAACACACAACACACAACCGAAGGGCATGTTAGCAAATGCAGCATGACATCCTTCTGTGCCTGTGACATCATTGTGCCCCCCCACACACACACACACAGCTGTGAGAATTCAGCCCCACCTGTTCTATTTAAAAAGGTTCAACTCAACATCTCCAATGCGGCTCTGTGATTCGTAAACCACAATTGGTGGCTTAGTACTTGGTGGGCCCGAGACCAGGGGTGAGATTCTACCGGTTGTTATGATTCTGCGCAGTTTGAAGAATCGGCAAATCATGCCCCTGGCTGGCCCTGCCTCTCTCCACCTGCCCCTCCCTGCCCCGCCCAGTCAGTCCATATCGCGCATGTGCAACGTCACGCACATGCGCGACATCATTGACTGCGTTCTTCCCCACTCAGTCAGTCACTCCTTAAGGTATTTCTTTTCTTTTTCCCTCCCGACGATCAGCTATTCTGATGATCAGCTGTGCTGGGATTCCCCTTGCTTACGTACTTATTGCTTCGCCCAGAAGGCTTCCCTGTGGCCCAGAAGGCCCCCCCCCAAAATGGGGAGGTTGCTGCCAAAAAAGAAGGCGCCATAAGAAGCCACGCCCACCCAGTCACATGGCCACGCCCTCCTAGCCACGCCCCCAGAACCGGCTGTTACAAAAGTTGAATCCCACCCCTGCCTGAGACCGCTGCCCTCAAGAATTGGAGGGCCTGGGGTCTCCCCTCCCCCTCTGCCCTGTCTTCCCATCAGGGCTGCAATTTAATCAGACAGGGCATTACTGGCTGGACTGCCGTTTGTCAGAAATGGTGTAAGGTCTCCTGTTTGGGTGGGGTTGCGGGGTTGGACTAGATGACCTCCAAGGTCCCTTCCAGATCTATTCTGATTGATTGATCCTGCAAGGGCCCAGAGCAAAGGTGGATGTATTGTCTTCACACCTGGATGGATGGTTGCATGCCTTATTTGTTGCTATGAACCCGAGCTCCGGGGTTCACAGCCGCATTCGCACAACGCAGGTCAAGCAATAATCGCTTTCCAAACCCTCATTCTCACATCACACTCCAAGCTTGGTCGGCTCTTCCAGGCGTTCTTGGTCTGTGGAGAGTCTCTGGGTTGAAAAGCTGAGTTTCCCAGGAGGAATTTTTTTTAAAAAAAGGCAAATTTGCATTGTAGACCCCTTGAGTCTTAAAAGAAGAATCCAAAATCATAAGAAAAGCACAATTTAGCCTGTAGTTCAGAGGTCTCCAAACTTGGCCACTTTAAGACTTACGGACTTCAACTGCCAGAATTCTCCAGCCAGCATGGAGAATTCTGGGAGTTGAAGTCCACAAGTCTTAAAGTGGCCATGTTTGGGGATCCCTATCATCGTGCTGGCTGGGGAATTCTGGGAGTTGAAGTCCACAAGGCTTAAATTGGCCAAGGTTGGGGACCTCTGACTTAGATGACCCTTCTGGTCTCTTCCAACTCTATCATTCTGAGGAATTCTGGGGATTGAAGTCTACAACACTTAAAGTGGCCAAAGTTGGGAACCCCTGCTGTAGCCTATCATCGTGCTGGCTGGGGAATTCTGGGAGTTGAAGTCCACAAGCCTTAAAGTCGGCCTAGTTGGACACCCCTGTTCTAAATCGAGGATTTTGCCACCTTTCTGTTCTTTCTTTTTAGTTTGCTGTCCCTGGTAAAAAGCTCAGGAATCTTAATGGCATCCAGGTCGTGGTTGTTCCCAAAGGTGCTTTCTTTTTCAAGAGGCACTGGACTTTTTTGTTTTTTTCTTTTGAAGACATTTCACTTTTCATCCAAGAAGCTTCTTCAGCTCTGACTGAATGGTGGGGAATGGAAGGATTGATAGTCCTTGCAGACAGCTGTTCTTGAAAGCCTCCAGGGATGAAGCTCCCACAACTTCTGAAGGCAACTTCTGTTCCACTGGATGATGCTTCTCCCTGTCAGAAAGTTTCTCCTTATTTCCAGGTTAAATCTCTCCTTGGTCAGTTTCTATCCATTATTCCTTGTTTGGTCTTTGGGTGCCTTGGAGAATAGCTTGACCCCCTTCCTCCTCTCTGTGGCAGCCCCTCAAAAATTGGAAGATGCTCTCCTGTCTCCCCTGGTCCTTCTCTTCACTGGACTAGCCAGGCCCAGTTCCTGCAACTATCCATCATATGTTTTAGCCTTCAGTCCCCTAATTGCTCTTCTCTGCACTTTTTCTAGAGTCTCAACATCTTTTTTATAATGTGGTGACCAAAACTGGATGTAGTACTCTAGGTGTGGCCTTACTAAGGCTTTATAGAGTGGTATTAGCATCTCCCTTGACCTCGATTGTATCCCTCTGTTAATGCAACTTAGGATTGCATTGGCTTTTTTGGCTGCTGCTGCACACTGCTGGCTCCTATTTAGCTGGTTGTCCACTAAGACTCCAAGATCTCTCTCCCAGTTCCTGCTATTGAGCCTGGTTTCACCCAGTCTATATGTGTCCTTTTGGTTTTTCTTGCCTAAGTGTAGGACTTTACTTTCCTCTACATTGAATTTAATTCTGTTAGATAGGGCCCAGTGTTCTAGTCTGTCAAGATTCATCTGAATCTTGAGCTCATCTTCTTGGGTGTTAGCTATTCCTGCCAGCTTAGTATCATCTGCAAATTTGATAAGTTCCCCTTCTATTCCCTCATCTAAGTCATTAATGAAGATATTGAAGAGTCCTGGGCCTAAGAAGAAACCTTGTGGCACCCCACTGCTTACTTCCCTCCATGTAGACTTTGACCCATTAAGGACTACTCACTGAGTACGGTTTGTCAGCCAGTTGCGAGTCCATCTAGTGGTGGTGCTATCTGTTCCACCTTTTTCTAGCTTACTAAGAAATAGGTTGTGCTTTACTTTGTTGAATGCCTTGCTGAAATCTAAATATATTATGTCCAGAGTATTTCACTGGTCTACTAATTTAATCACCATGTTGAAGAATGAAATAAGATTGGTTTGGCATGATCTGTTCTTAACAAACCCGTGCTGACAGCTAGTTATTACTTTACTTGTTTCTAGACAAGTTTCTAGACAAGTTAGTTTATTGAGGATCCAGACTCTGTCAAGGACCTTGGAGTACTCATCTCTAATGATCTAAGTGCTAGAGTCCACTGTAACTACATAGCCAAAAAGGTGTTAAGAGTTGTTAACCTAATCCTATGTATTTCTTTGGTAATATCACACTACTAACTAGAGAATACAAAACATTTGCTAGACCAATACTCGAATACAGCTCATCAGTCTGGAACCCACATTACGTATCTGATATTAACACAGTTGAGAAAGTCCAGAAATATTTCACAAGAAGAGTTCTCCACTCCTCCACTCGTTGCAGAATACCTTATGCCACCAGACTCAAAATTCTAGACCTGGAAAACCTAGAACTACGCCGCCTTCGGTCCGATCTAAGTATAGTATATAAAATAATCCATTGCAATGTCCTACCTGTCAACGAATACTTCAGCTTCAACCACAACAACACAAGAGCACACAATAGATACAAATTCAAGGTTAACCGCACCAAACTAGATTGCAGGAAATACGACTTCAGCGACAGAGTGGTCAATGCCTGGAATACTCTACCTGACTCTGTGGTTTCTTCCCCAAACCCCAAAAACTTTAACCTTAGACTGTCTACTATTGACCTCACCCCTTTCCTAAGAGGTCTGTAGGGGGCCTGCATAAGTGCACCAATCGTGCCTACCGTCCCTGTCCTATTGTCTCTTTTATTTTTCTTATATGTATCCATCTCATGTATTCAAAACTATGTTTATTCTTATACCTGTATCTTGTAAGCAATTGACAAATGCAAATAAATACTAAAATTGATGTTAGGCTGATTGGTCTATAGTTTCCTGGGTCTGTTTTATTTTCCTTTTTTTTGAAGATGGGAACCACATCAGCTCTTTTCCAGTCCTCTGCTAGTTCCCTGGTGCTCCAGGATTTTTGAAAGATACGGTGCAGTGGTTCTGAGATGACCTCTGCCAGCTCCTTTAATCCATCAGGCCTCGGTGAGTTGTGTTCATCAAGATCAGACACGCGTTCTCTTACTATTACATAGATGATATCCTATCCTTATATTGCACATTTCTTTCTTTTGCCCCCAATTTTTTTTGCTGCTCTTCTCCATCCCGATTCTGCTCCATAGGACGCGGGGAATCTATCGCTAACCCGGGTTCAGCGAGTCGTGGGAACGCAGCCCAGCATCTTTGCAAAGGGCTGCAGGGGGCGGGAGAGGCTGGGGTGGGTAGGGGGGCGGGCCGGTGGGCGAGGCACCGGCCGGCCCGCTATAAAGGCTTGGCTCCGCACGGCTCTTCCTCGCTCGTCCGTCCTCCCTTCTCCGCTGCCCGGCTCCGCTTGCTCGCTTTCCCCGGACGCCGCCGCTGCTGCTGCTGCAGCGCTTCGCTCGGTGCTTCGCTTCCCCCCCCCTTCCCCCCCGATTGCAGGTGAGTCTCTGGGTGGGGAAGGGGCTCTGGGCTGCCCTCCCACCTTGCCATGGGGCTCCCCGGCGCCTTTTCCCCGGCGAGGGTCGCTCCCTCCGCTTCTCCCGGGGAGAGGGGGTCGCCTCTGGCTTTTTCTCCCTGGTTCGCCCACCCACTGCCTACTAGTTGGGGCTGAGGTCTCCCCTTTGGCTCAAAGGGCCGACCGCAATGCCCCACCTTCCCCGCCCAGGTTGTAATATCAACCGGAATAGAGGCAGAAGGGGACCTTAAAGATCGTCTAGTCCACCCCCTCATTCGTCCACCCCGTGCCCGGCAACTTGGGGCTGGGGTCTCCCCTTTGGCTTCAAGGGCCGACCGCAATGCCCCACCTTCCCCGCCCAGGTTGTAATATCAACCGGAATAGAGGCGCCACAAAATGGCTTATAGTTTTAGTAACCAGGCTAAATGTGTTGTGTGGATGCAGCCCATGGTTTCTGGCATAGGGAGCCCTGCTTTACCTGTTCTCCTTGGAACATTTTGGGTCCCTTCCTTGCTGTCTCTTTTGGGGGTCCTTTCTTAATCCCGCTAATGTTTGAGGTGTGAACTGGGCCATTTGATGATACTAACCTATTTTGGGGTGATGGATGAGCCCACCTTCCTGGTTTGGTCAATAAACCATCTTTAAAATAAATTGGGGCTTGGCTGAGTTTATCTGCAAGTTAAGATCTCAGATTTACCTGTTGGGTAACTCCAAGAATCAAGATTAAAATTCTAAACACAGGTTTTACCAAGTTACTCTTTGGTTTAAAAAGCATAAATCGGGTGTTTGTGTGTGTGTGTGTTTTAAGCAATTTTTTTTTTAAATTAAGAAAGCAGGTGGTTAATTGCACTGCTCTACAAATTGGGGGTTGAGGGTTAAAGTTATTTATGGTTGATGTGATCAGGACTCATGAAGAACCCAACAGCTGTTGAATTAGCCAGGCCTATTCAGTTCCCACATTAAGAAAATAATAATAATCACAGATGAATTAATGGGATTTTAGAAGCAGGGACCACAATTTTATCCAATGTGGGTGGAGCTTGTTTACCTTAATAATAAATTATGATTTGGTGTATTTTTTATGTATGGTAAATGTTGACATGTATATATGCCTCTTCTATTTAAATTGCAGTAGATCTTCTATTTAAATTGCAGTAGATTTTCTATTTTAATTACAGTAGATCTTGTATTTTTATAAATTCTTACTTTGAGTCTTGGGTTTGTATTAATGCTAGTTATCCGACATCACTTGGAAAAATAATTAAAATATTATGGGGAAAAAATGAGCAGGCTTTTCGTAACCCAGGCCAAGAGCGTATTTTTCCATTTTACAAATTTTTGTTCTAACTGCTGGGGTTTCCTTCCATTGACCAGCAAGCTACTTTCTCCCAATACAGTACCTCGTCTTACGATCACAACCGAGGCCAAAATTTCTGTCGTTAAAAGTGAGATATTTGTTAAGCGAGTTTTGCCTCATTTTACGACCTTTCTTCCCATCCCAGGTCTCCTGACCTTCCGGCGGGCGGTGAAAACTCATCTATTTCGCCAAGCCGGTCTGGCCTAGGGTTCTCTTAGGGTTTTTAATCTGGTTTTTAGTCTTTTTAATTCCCTTTATATGTTTTTACCTTTCAGCCACTATATTTGATTTTAATTGTTTTTAATTCTGTATTGTTGTTGCATTTTTAATTGGCTGTACACCGCCCTGAGTCCTGTCAGGGAAAGAGGGCGGTATATAAGTTTAATAAAATAAATAAATAAACGTTGCTAAGTGAATTGCTGCAGTTCAAGCCCGGTTGTTAAATGAATCTGATTGACTTTGCTCCCCAGAAGGTTGCAAAAGGTGACACATCCGTCATATATATGAGTCAGTGGCCAAGCCTCTGAATTTTGATCGCTTGGCCACAGGATGGTGCAATGGTCGTAAGTGTGAAAAAATGATCCTACGTCACATTTTTTTCCAGTGACGTTGTAACTTCGGTCACTAAATGAACTTGTCAGTTGAGGCCTGCCTGTAAGCTCCGTTGAGTTGCTTTTCCAACTTGCTGCCAATTGCAAAAACTGGGTGAAATTGGGGCGAGCAAGATTTCCTTAGAGATCACCCACAAAATCAGGAATGCGGGGAATGAAGGAAAGATTATTTTTCACTTCAGGAAAAAGGTTACCTCTTACCACCTTCCCAGCCTCCTTTTCTAGTTGGCCTAAATATTTTTATTATTTTTATTTTGGGGTGCTGCTTGGAAGCTTCCCCGGATCTGGTGCCATCTTTTTATTTATTTATTTATTTATTTATTTATTTATTTATATATTTATTTATTTTATTTGATTTGATTTGTCAATTGCTTATAAGATAATAGGTATAAGTAAAAACATAGTTATGAATACATGGATACATATAAGAAAAATAAAAGAAACAATAGGACAGGGATGGTAGGCGCATTGGTGCGCTTATGCACGCCCCCTACAGACCTCTTAGAAAAGGGGTGAGGTCAATAGTAGAAAGTCTAAGGTTAAAGTTTTTGGGGTTTGGGGAAGAAACCAGAGAGTCAGGTAGAGTATTCCAGACATTGACCACTCTGTTGCTGAAGTCGTATTTCCTGCAATCAGAGTTTGGTGCGGTTAACCTGGAGTTTGTATCTATTGTGTGCTCTTGTATTATTATGGTTGAAGCTGAAGTATTCATTGACAGGTAGGACATTGCAATGGATGATTTTATATACTATACTTAGATCGGACCGAAGGCGGCGTAGTTTTAGGTTTTCTAGGTCTAGAATTTTGAGTCTGGTGGCATAAGGTATTCTGCAACGAGTAGAGGAGTGGAGAACTCTTCTTGTGAAATATTTCTGGACTTTCTCAACTGTGCTAATATCAGATACGTAATGTGGGTTCCAGACTGATGAGCTGTATTCAAATTATTGATCTAGCAAATGTTTTGTATGTTTTGTAAATATCTTGGCAATGTCTGGTTTCACTAAAAAAAAAAAAAAGGAACTTTTTGGTTTATTTTTAGTTTCTGTTTTCCTCAGTTGGTTCCGTTTCTGGGAAATGTGTGTGACAGTGTGACATTAGTGTAGCAAAAATTGTTGGTGTGATGCAAATCACAGTGGGTCAAAAACTGAGCCTTTGCTGGGATCTCCCAAGATCTCCCAATATTCAATCTAAAGGCAATGTTTTTCCCCCCCAAGTTTGGCAACTTTAAGATGGATGGACTTCAACTCCCAGAATTCCCCAGCCAGCCATGGGGAATTCTGAGAGTTGAAGCCCACCCATCTTCAAGTCGGCCCTGGTCGGTGGAGAAACACCCAATTTCAGATTTACAGATGAACAGAGTTGGAAGGGGCCTTGTAGGTCATCTAGTCCAACCCTCCCAACCAAACGGGAGACGCTACACCATTTCTGACAAATGGCAGTCCAGTCTCTTCTTGAAAGCCTCCAGGGATGAAGCTCCCACAACTTCTGAAGGCAAGTCGTTCCATTGAATATAGAATAACAGAGTTGGAAGGGACCTTATAGGTCATCTAGTCCAACCCCCCGCCCAAGTAAGGAGCCCTGCACCATTTCTGACAGATGGGCAGTCCAGTCTCTTCTTGAAAACTTCCAGGGATGGAGCTCCCACTACTTCTGAATAACACAATAATAACAGACTTAAAAGAGTTGGGAAGGACCTTATAGGTCATCTAGTCCAACCTCCCCCCCACATCCAAGCAGGAGATCCGACACCATTTCTGACAAATGGCAAGTTCAATCTCTTCTTGAATCTGGAAAGTCGCCCTAATTCATCATCATCCGATCATAACGAATAATCAATAACAGCCTTGCGTTATATTCTGGCAATTCTCCTTTTATTCTTTTATTTCTGCAGGATAAATATTATGATTATTCGGTGTCCTCTTCTTTCTATGGCACGTCGAGGGACTTCGGCTGAATTTGTGTCGAATCAATTTGACAACCAATGGGAAACCTTTAAAGAAGCTTGATCAAAACCGATCGATCGATTGGTCCTGGCATACTTGAATAAGGTAAATTCTGGTTTTTCGAGTCTTGAAAAGGTAACTCTAAGGGGGGCTCAGTACAGGCAGTTCTTTTTAGTTATTTATTTATTTTTAAAACGAGTTTTATTCAATTGTCCACATTTTAAAAACATCTCTTTTTAGTGAGCAGCATGATTACAGGCTTCACATATACATACAAATATGATCCTAGTTACATATTCAATTTTTGTATTCAATGTCTTATCTTATAAGTGGTTCTTGACTTACTACCACAAACAGCTAAGCAATTATTCCACATTAATAAAATGTCAAGCCCTCAGCCAGAGTTTACATCCTCAAGCTTAGCTTGTCAAATTGAAAAAAAAAATGGGACTTTTGTTTTTTTTAAAGCAAGGCATTGGTGAGTTTTAGCCCATGTTTTTTTTTTAAATAAATTTTATTGAATATAAACATTAAAAACAGTGAACGTGGTGTCTCTTCTTTGATATAGAATAGAATAGAATGCTTTATTGGCCAAGTATGATTGGACACACAAGGAATGTGTCTTGGTGTAAATACTCTCAGAATACATAAAGAAAAGGAACATTTGTTAAGAATCAAGAATCATAACGTACAACACTTCATGATAGTCATAGGATACAATCAACATCAAATACTAGGAAACAGTCAATATAAATCGTAAGGATACAGGCGACAAAGTTACAGTCACAAGTGGGAGCGGATGGGTGATAAGGAGTGATGAGAAGATTAACAGTGATAGTGTACACTTTGTAAATAGTTGAACAGTGTTGAGGGAATTATTTGTTTAGCAGAGTGATGGCTTTCGGTAAAAAACTGTTCTTGTGTCTAGTTGTTCTGGTGTGTGGTGCTCTATAGCGTCATTTTGAGGATGGGAGTTGAAACAGTTTATGTCAGGGATGTGAGGGGTTTGTAAATATTTTCACAGCCCTCTTTTTGACTCAGTGCAGTATACAAGTCCTCGACTGAAGACATACATTTCTATCCAATCTCTTTACAGTTAGAAAACAAAAGCAAAGAAAATTTATACATTTGTATACATTTTTATGCAACAAATTTTCCATTTTTCTTTTGTTCATTTTTTTTGTCCCATTCTCTATTATTTAAGTTCTATGAACTCCCTTTCATGTCCCTCCAACTGTAAAATTTGTTCCATACTTTGTAATATTCTAGTTCATCTTGCTCTTTCAATTCCAGTGTTTAGCCTATCCATTTTGGCTCAATGTAATATTTTCCCAATCAAAACTTCATCATCACTTGGGAATCTCACTTGTTTTCCAATTCTGGGCGAATGTTATTTTTGCTGCTGTAATTACATGCATAATTAAATAGATGTCAGCTTTGTTTACCCTTTCCTCCATTATTCCTAATAAAAACATCTCTGGTGTATACTTAATTTTAAGCCCTGTCATTTCCTCTAACCATGACCAGATTCTATGCCAAAGGTGAGTTTTAGCCCATGTAAATGACCCCCCCCCTTTTTTTTTTTTGCCAGAGTTGTTAATCACTGAATCATTGAAGTTGTTAAGCAAATCTGGCTTCCTCCGTCGACTTTACTTGTCAGATGCATTCTGGGAGATTACAAATGACGATCACGTCATCCCCGGGACACTGAAACCGTCATAAGTACATGCCAGTTGCCAAGCAAACCGAATTTTGATCATGGGACCTCTGGGGATGCTGCAACGGTCATAAGTGTGAAAAACAGTCATAAAGTCACTTTTTTTCAGGGCTGTCGTAATTTCAGACGGACACTAAAATGTTTGTAAGTCAAGGACTACCTGCATTGAGTTAGACCTGTTGCTACAATGTCAGGCAGGCATGGGAAAAGATAATATTTGGTGTCATGCTAGGTTTTGTAAGAATCTTAAGCTTTTATTTATTTTAAATACATTTTATTAAATTTTACACTTTTAAAAATAAATCATATTTACAATTTTTGCAGTAATTTGTGGCTTTGACATTTCCGTATTCATTTACTTACACACACTTACACACACACAAGCACATGCACACATCATTTACATTACATTTGCATTGTCTTTTATTCCTGTTATCTAACCAAACATACCATTTTCCCCAGACCGCATAGTATTCTTTTTCTTCCTTCTCCTGCAATTCCATTGTAAGTTAATTCATTTCTGCACAATCCATAATTTTTTTTTTAATTAACATATCATCTGTGGGACTCCTCTCTGATTTCCAATTTTGGGCATACGTTATTCTAACTGCTGTCAATACATGTATTATTATATATTCAATGACTTTCTTGTAATCACCTCTAATTATCCCTAATAAGAACATTTCAGGCTTAAGTTCTATTTTTTAAACCAATAATTTCTTGTAGCCAGATCCTTATTTCATTGCAAAAAATTTTTGCTTTAGAACACGACCACCACATAGGAAAAGAATCTAAGTTTTTAAAAGGTGCATCAACTTGCCTGCATTTGGTAAGTTGCTATTTTTCCTTTCCCCCCCACCACCCGATCATCAGCTGGGGGATTTAGATTAGCTAGAAAGCAGGAAATCATTGGATTTCTTGCTTTCTAGCTAATCTAAAAGCAGAGCTGAACCTTCCTAGCTTCTATTTTTCAGGGCAGACTCAGGTAGCAGATTGCAGAAAGATAGATCTCTGAGTGAATCTGTGATTCTGCAAGCAACTCAATCTGCCTGCCTACTTTGTTTGATTTTGGGTAACAGTTGCTCTTTTTTTATTATAAAAAATTCAATATTTACATAAATATAATATTTGCACACAAGCCACGCCCAGCCAATCACATGACCACCAAGCCACACCCACAAATTAGGCCACGCCCACAGAACTGGTTGTTAAGAAATTTGAATCCTACTCCTGGATCATTGATTTATTTCATGAGCAATTTGGAACACGAAAAGCCATCATAAAATAGCAACATTGCAGTAAAATAGTACTTACTGACAACCCATTGCAATGAAGTCCAGAAATAATAGCTAAGTCCAGAAAGGACAGCTACTATCAGTGGCCCTGATTTGAGATTTACCCCTTTCTTTATACCCTTCTTCTGAAGCCCACCCAGTGGTATGTCTTACTGGATGTACTTCCTTATTCCCACATACTATCCATCACTTAATAGCCACTTGTAGGTATATTCCAACTCTTTGCCAACTCACTTACCAGATGTGTTACTCTGACACATTTAGCATTCACGCTAGGATTTAAATTTAAACATGCGCCCTCCAATTTCCTTATCAACTGCATCGTATGTATACCACATGCTACATGCATACCATATTTTCTGATTAAAATGTGCAACTTTCTCAAGTAATACAAGCATGAAACTACGGAACCTTGACCACGAGAGAATTTCATGGTAAAACGTAGTGTTTTCCTGACAAGGGAGAAATAGAGACAACTATATAGAGAAATAGAGAAAACTAAAATCCAAATTTCATTATTTTTTTCCCGTTTTGAGCATGTGAAGTTCAGAAGCGGTTTCCAAATGGAAACAAAAATCAATTTGGTTCTTCTCTTTAATCCAAACAGTCAACTTTGCCCTTCCTCCTTTCTGAGAAAATCAGAAATAAAATGGGGTTGAAGCCCTGATGGGGACACTTGGAGTTTGCAAATTACTCTGTTTGTAAAAGGTTCTTGCCTTGGTCACTTCCCCAAAAGCGAGACTTTGCTGACTCATTTGGGCAGGGAAGAAATAACCCCTGAAGCGTTGGTTTTTATTTATTTATACATATATATTTGTGACATCATCTGTAACAAAGGTTGACTGGAGGCGTCTTTCACCAGCCATCTCGGCCTTATAAATGCTTAAAAAAAAAAAAAAGATTTCTCATCTTTGAATTCCTATGTTTAAAAACAAAAGATACCAGATAATCAGAGTTGGAAGGGACCTTGTAGGTCATCTAGTCCAACCCCCTGCCCAAGCAGGAGACCCTACACCATTTCTGACAGATGGCAGTCCAATTTCTTCTTGAAGCCTCCAAGGTTGAAGCTCCCACAACTTCTGAAGGCAACTTCTGTTCCATTGGTTGATGGTTCTCACTGTCAGAAAATTCCTCCTTATTTCCAGGTTGAATCTCTCCTTGATCAGTTTCCATCCATTGTTCTTTGTCTGGCCTTCGGCCACTGATCAGACTTCAAACAATGAATTTTCTTCTTTTTCTCCTCTGTATACAGACAGAGCTCCTTCCTCTGATCTTCTGTCTCTCCCGCTGCTTTTACTGGCTGCTTTTGAACCCTTCGCTCCGTCGTCTCCGCTTGAAACCCTCCCGAACTTCTCACCATGGTTGGATTCAAGCCCTCCGATGTCCCTCCAACGGCGACCGTCAAGTTTTTGGGTGCTGGGATGGCGGCCTGCATCGCTGACCTGATCACCTTCCCTCTGGATACGGCAAAAGTCCGGTTACAGGTGAGCGCCTGGTGATGCCTTGCATTTGTTGGCTCTCCGAAGAGTGGAGTAGAGTAGAAGAAGGATGGATGGAGAAGAGAAGAAGAAGGAGATAGGATAGGATAGGAGAAGGGTAGGGTGAAGCGGAGAGGAGGAGAGAGTGGGAAGGGAAGAATAGAGGTGAGGCCTCTTGCAACCCTCTTGTCCTATCCTTCCCCCGTTTCTGTTCATTGTTCAGATCCAAGGAGAGAAGAAATCCCACGTCGCCCCCAAGACGGCACAGTACAGGGGGGTCTTTGGCACCATGGCCACGATGGTGAAGAACGAGGGTGCCAAGAGCCTCTACAACGGGTTGGTGGCCGGTCTCCAGCGCCAGATGAGCTTCGCCTCGGTCCGGATCGGGCTCTACGACTCGGTGAAACACTTCTACACCAAAGGCTCGGAGCGTAAGTGGGCACCGGGCGCCAGAAGCTTGGTGGGTCAGGCAGGATTCCCTCCCGAGTCCAGTTTGGGAAGGCAAGTAGTTCTTGACTTACAACTACAGTGGAGCACAAAATATAAGGTTGAAAAGCGAGACCGTTGTTCAGTGAGTTTGGTTTCATTTTTCGACCTTTTTGCTGTCGTTAAGTAAGCCACCACGATTGTTAAGTGAATCTGGCTTCCCCATTGACTTTGCAAGTAGTTCTTGCCTCACAACTACAACTGAGCACAAAAAATAAGGTTGATAAGCGAAACCGTTGTTAAGTGAGTTTGCTCTCATTTTATGACCTTTTTGCCATCATTAAGTGAATCCCTGCAGCTGCGTGAAGTGAATCTGGCCTCTCTATTGACTTTGCAAGTAGCTCATGACTTACAACTACAATTGAGCACAAAAAATAAGGTTGATAAGCGAAACCGTTGTTAAGTGAGTTTGCTCTCATTTTATGACCTTTTTGCCATCGTTGTTAAGTGAATCCCTGCAGCTGCGTGAAGTGAATCTGGCCTCTCCATTGACTTTGCAAGTAGCTCATGACTTACAACTACAACTGAGCACAAAAAATTACGTTGATAAGCGAGACGGTGATTAAGTGAGTTTGGTCTTGTTTTACGACCTTTTTGCCATTGTTGTTAAGTGAACCACTGCAGCTGTTAAGTGAATCTGGTTTCCCCATTGACTTTGCCAGTCAGAAGGTCACAAAAAGTGTTTACCTGACTCCCAGGATATTGCAACCGTCATAAACACGAGTCAGTGGCCGAGTGTCCGAATTTTTTAAAAACAACAAATTTTATTATTTTTTAAACAAACATACACAAACACAACATAAAAACATGAAGCCATCTTCCACTTGCTTACAAACAGTGTGTCAGTTGATTTACAATTTTTTGTGTGCATCCACTTCATAGTCATCACTTACAAGTACTTGTATATATTCTCATATTATCTATCAAATATTCCTAAATACATTAATATCCTTACTAATCTATCATTTGACTATACTGTTATTTATTCAAGACTCTGGGGATGCTACGGCGGTCGTAAGTGTGAGAAAAGGTCATAAGCCCCTTTTTTCACTGTCCACTGTCACTTCAAATCGCCGCTTAAATGAACTGTCGTAAGTTGAGGACTCCCTGTAGTAAAATCTGGCCAGGGTATTCGTCCGTTCTCAGTCTTCCTTGCTGGAACAATGAGTTCATTTCTGGTTTAACGGTGCCGATGGGCTGTTGGTGAATTGCTCTCTCTCTCTTCCTGACTTTGGCAGATGCCAGCGTGGGTAGCCGGCTCCTCGCCGGTTGCACCACGGGAGCAATGGCGGTGGTGGTGGCCCAGCCCACGGACGTGGTCAAAGTGCGATTCCAGGCCCAGATCCGGACAGATGCTGGCCGGCGCTACCAAGGCACTTTGCACGCCTACAAGACCATTGCCAAGGAAGAAGGAGTGCGGGGCCTGTGGAAAGGTGAGTGAGCGTCCCGGCCTTGTGGTAGGGACTCCCACCCCATCTTATGTAATTTGGGGCTCAAATTGTTCTGAGCAAAGCTTCCTGAGACCGTAATTAATCACATGTTTAGTCCAAACAACTCTTTGTTTTATTTCAACGCTGGGAATTATGTTCATTCCCAGCCTGTAATGAGTCCCAAATAGTTCCTCGAGATAAGCACCCACCTTTCTCTCCTTTGAATTGCTGCCAACCACTAAAGTGCCAAATTAAATGGAAAGAACTAAAAAAGAGTGCAGAGTCCACACACAGCTTCAAGGTTTAATCTGAATAGAGCAACAACGTTGCTTCCTGCAAAGGCTCCTGTCCCTTTGCTCCTCCTTTATGGGAGAGGCCAATCACCTCCCAGCCTTTCTCCGGAGTCACTCCTTTTGTCTTAACTGTCCTTGCCTTCTGGCAGCTCTGTGCATACACGTACTGGGAACAGGCTCCCGCTGTTTCTCTGCCTCGCTGCTGTCAGATTCTGGAGGCTCCGGAGTCAGCACACAACTCCCAGATGGCCCTGGCCCGATCCCTGCATCGGATGCAACACCCTCCTCCAAGTGGCCTCAACGACCCTCTCAAAGGATGCAAAGGACCAGCTGTCTGCAAGGAGGATCAATCCTCCCTTCCCCACTATCCAAGTCAGAGCTGAGGAAGCTTCTTGGATGAGAAGCGAAACGTCTTCCAAAGAAAAGAAAAAAAAACCAGAAAGTCCAGTTGCCTCCTGAAAAAATAGCACTTTTGGGACAACCTGTGACCTGGATGATGGAGAAATCTCTACAGACTTTGAGCCATTGACCGAACACTCTGCACATGGCCTGTTGAATCTCTGCAAGGAGATTCTCTGTCATGCCCTTGTTGGAGTCCGATTCCGAGGGGGAGATTGAGCAGCTGAACAGGAAGTGGGAGTTTGGCTCCGATGGCTGTGGAAGAAACTGGGGGAGGGCCCAGTCCGGCTGGGTTATTCAGAGGAAGACCCAGGACCACCCCCTCTTCATCCTAGGGCACACAGGGAGGAACGCATAAGGGAGCAACCTGGCTTATGGGAGAGGAAAAGGGCCCTGATCCCTTTCATTAGCTGCAGCTGGGAGAACAGGATATAAGTGGGCTGTTTGCACACAGCTCCTTGCTGGAAACAAAGCGGGCATTATCTTGGTCGAAACTTCTCTGGGTTTTGGTGTCCTACCGACTGTGGGTGCTGCGTTATCCTTTGAAATTCTGCAATTTATCATCCTGGCCTGTTGTGTTAATGGCTTCAGTGTGGTTGGGGTTAGTTGTTTTTATTTTTCATTATCTTTCCTTTGGGTTCGGACTGCATTTCTTTCCTTCGTAGACTGTTTTTTGGAAGAGTTTGATCTCCAGCCGAGGATAAATTGGACATCAGGGCCCAAGTTGGAGGCGTTGTGAAGGGAATTTATTCTACTTTGGTGACTGTTTTATTTTTGTGTCACGCACACCCCTTTGGGTCATCACAATCCCTTTTATTTTTTCCCCCCCCTCACACCATTAGGGACGCTGCCCAACGTATCCCGAAACGCCATTGTGAATTGCGCCGAACTGGTGACCTACGACATCATCAAGGATTCCCTCCTCAAATCCCGTCTCATGACAGGTGAGAAGTGAGATGGCGCCGTGCTGCTCTTTTCGTGGGAATGCAGCCAGAAAGGGGGGGGGGGGGTTTCGTGTGCACAGGTAGTCCTCGATTTACAGCCGTGTCCTTCAGTTTCCGATTGGAAGTTAGAACGGCCCTGGAAAAACGGACATCCAACTGGTCCTCGCACTTGTGACCGTGGTTGCATTTCCCGGGGGGGAGTCACATGATCAAAATCCAGCCGCTTGGAAAGCGGCTCGTATTTACGACGGTCGCAATGTTCCCGGGGTTTTGGGACCTCCTGACCATCAATGGGGAAGTCGGATTCACTGAATGACCTTCTTAACTAACTTAACCACAGGCAGGGATTCGCTTAACGACGCGGGGCAAGAAAGGTTGTAAAAATGCAGCGAAACTCACTTAAACAGCGGAAAATTTGGTGCCTCGGGAGGGCCGTTTATATCTTGGCAACGTGCTCCGACCCTCTTTGTGTCCCCTCCTGCAGACGACATCCCTTGCCACTTCCTGTCTGCCTTCGGGGCCGGATTCTGCACCACCGTCATAGCCTCTCCGGTTGACGTGGTGAAAACCAGGTACATGAACTCACCTCCGGGCCAGTACAGAAACGCCGGAGGATGCGCCCTCAGGATGCTCCGGGATGAAGGACCTCTGGCTTTCTACAAGGGGTGAGTCAGCCGCCTTCTCGGTGCTTTGAACTCAGCAAGAGTTCCCCATTCTCGACTCTTGATGTTATCAAAGTTATATTTAAGACTAGCTCGATACTCATGTGCTTCGCTCCGAAACTATGTGGTTGGGTTTAGTTTTTGGGGAGGAAAATAAGGGAGAGAAAAAATCTGTCTCGTGCCTACCAGCCTCCATCGGTATTCATCTGGCTAGCGTCCTATCAGTGTGTCAGAGAGTTGAGGGCTGTTTGGAAACTGAAGCAGTATTTGCTGTTTGAGCAAGAAGGAGACAGCAAGGAGCCTGGGTGTGGCTTAGCTCAACTGTTCTGTGCTAAAGCTGCTTGGTGCTCTGAAACTGAAACACCTCTCCTCTGCTGATGTTTTGCATTTGGAAGATATTTCTTTCCAGGTGGGGATGGGGAGTAGAATTCTTTAGCATCAGAGCATGTTAATAATAATAATAATAATAATACAGGAGATATTAACGCTCTGATGGTCATTTCAAAAAATCCTTTCTTAGTGAGCCCATAGAAGCCAAGAGGAACCTATGGGCCAAATTTCCAATTTGTAGGCTTTACGGTTCTGGAGATTTTGTGATGATGCGTGAGGGGTATTTCGCTCTTATATAGAGAATTTTTAATCGGGAGGTGGTGGCAATTAATTTGATGGATTTGGCAGGAATCCTCTATGCCATTTTTTAATTTTGCTTCCCAGAACAATGAGAGAGAAATTGACTGGCTGGGGGATTCTGGGAGTTGAAATCCACCCATCGGTTTCAATCATCCTACTGATTTCCCTGAGCAAATATTTTCTTTATTTTTTTTTCCCTCCTGCGTAGCTTTACACCCTCTTTTCTTCGTCTGGGATCCTGGAACGTGGTGATGTTTGTGACTTACGAACAGCTGAAGAGGGCCCTGATGGCTGCCCGGGCATCGTGGGGGACGCCATCCTGAGCCGACCGGCGAGGCACAGTTTAAACTTTTGCTCCCATCCTATCTGTCTGTCCGTTTTCCTCTGTTTTCTGCTCGTTTTTAAAACTCTGTGGATTTCCCCGTTTTAAAATGTTGGAATGGTTTTAATTTTTACACGTCTCGGCTTGGCTGTAGCTGCTGATTCAGGATCTGCAGATATTCCTGCTGTCTTTTTTTTTTTTTAAAGTAATTTATCTTTCCTCCATTTTTAATGCCTGCTGTTTGGAAGAGGATCCTTATTTAAACACGCTGGAGTATCGAAGATGCCCGCCTGCCGCTTATCTTACACAACATTACCTGAAGTCTGTCTTACTTCTGTCCTGTGCTTGCACACTCCTCTTAAACACAAATGGGATGAATTTTATTCCACTGTCTTGCACCTTCGACTTCAAGCCGTCCTAAAAGGTTGCGCTTGGCCCATTAATTGTATATTTAATGTTCCCCTTTTTGCCAAATTGGGAAAGAAACAACTTTCCCGAGCTGGCTAGAATCCTAGATTTCTTTTTTTTTTTTAAAAAAATGGCCACTTTCTCCAAATTGCTGGCATTTGGGGAAGGGGGCTGCATTGGGTTCAAGACCCTCTCCTGCTTGGCTTGCAAGCACCTTACTCACATTGCAAAGCCCGAGAATTTGCTGAGAAGCTCGTAATCCAGATTTTTTCCCCACGTTTAAAAACTATCGTCCTTTGGCTGCAAATTTGGGGAAGAAAGAAAAAGGCACTTAAAAAAAGCATTTTTCCAGTTGGGCGAGCCTGCTGGGAAATTATTTATTTCGTTGCGTTGATTTTTTTAAAAACAAAAGAAAAAAAATACGCACGCTACGAATGTCAAATCTTGTTCCTTTTCTTTTTTAAATAAAGCTCAAGCAGAAAAGCATCTGGTTTTGTTCTCCATCATCGTCTCTTAAGAATGGACGCCAATCTGGGTTTTGTGTGTGTGTGTGTGTTGGTGTGGGTGTGACACAGTTTTGTTCCTTGTTGTGATCTTTCTTGTGGCATCTGTGAGGTAAAGAGATGGTTTCATGGCCTTGGCCAAGTTTGCAAGATGTGGCTGCTACAGGTAGTCCTCAACTTACAAGCATAGTGGAGCCCTTTTGCCATTAAGTGAGACCTTTGTTAAGTGAGTTTTGCCCTGTTTTATAACTTACTAGCCAATAACCCGACGTTGTTTTATATATATATATATATATATATATATATATATATATATATAAAATATACATACATATATATATATAAAATATACATACATACATATGTGTGTGTGCGTGTGTGTTTTCGTAGATTTTCACGTGTCTTTTCCCTGTGTAAGATTGAGAGTATCTTGGCGACGTTTCGACAAGGTCCCACTTGCTATCTTCAGGCTGGTGCTTTCGGCTTCAGTGCTTGTGTGAGCAAAGCGTGATCGGAGCTGCCGTTTCTCTATAAATAATCTAAAGATGTCACAACACAACCAACGACCCAGGAGATTACAGCAGAAGACCCAGGATGTCACAACAATAGAACTCAGAAGGTCATCACACAGCCCATGACCCAGGTCATTACGACCCAGGAGATTACAACACAAGACCCAGGATGTCAAAACAATAGAACTCAGAAGGTCATCACACAGCTCATGACCTGGGTCATTACAACCCAGGAGGCTGATAGACACACAGCCAATACCTCAGCCACACAGTGTTCTTAAGAAAAAGCCAGCCAATCTGCAAACATCAACTCCATCAACCAATCAAGAAATGACAACACAGCCAACCTCCCCACCAGTATTTATTGAGAGAAGGCAGCTCAGATCATGCTTTGCTCGCACAAGAACGAAGCCGAAAGCACCAGCCTGAAGATGGCGAGTGAGGTCTCGTCGAAACATCGCCAAGATACTCTCAATCTTACACAGGAAAAGACCTGAACATGCCAAGACCTGCGTATGTATGTATGTATGTATGTATGTATGTATGTATGTATACTGAGAGTATTTACACCAAGACAAATTCCTTGTGTGTCCAATCACACTTGGCCAATAAAAGTATTCTATTCTATTCTATTCTATATTGTGTTACAGCTGAACAGGATAGAGCCAGTGGTGTAGTGGCAATTACAACTGCCTCACATGTAATACTTCCCTGGTTCGAATCCCAGTAAGGGTATGGCTAGCTGAAGAGAGCTAACTAGCTTGAAATAGATCTATCCTAGTCTCCCTTATTTATTATTTAAATAATCAGCTCAAAACCTTACACACACACACATATATATATATGTATATGTAGGAAGGAAGAATGGAGGAGGAGGAGGAGAAAGAAGAAAGAAGAGGGGGAGGGGGAAGGGGAAGGGGAGGAAGAGAAGAGGAAAGGGGGGAGGAGGAGGAGAAGGAGGAGATCTTGGAGGAGTTGTTAAGGGAATCCCTGCTGTGGTTAAGTTAATAACATGGTTGTTAAGTAAATCTGGCTTCCCTGTTGACTTGATTCATCAGAAGGTCATAAACGAGGATCACATGAGCCCCCTGGGAATGCTACAACCATCATAAGTACATGCCAATTGCCAAGAGTGTGGATTTCGATCACGTGACCATGGGGGACCCTGCAATGGTCGCAAGTGTGAAAACCGGTCATAAGTCTCTTTTTCAGCGCTGTTCGTCACTTGGGAGCAGTCACTCAACAAACGGTGGCTAAGTCTGTAGTTGGGACACCTAGGAGAAAGCGATTGGTAGGCAGCCTTCCTGTCTGTATCAAACAAATGGCATGGAATCACTGGGAATAAGCTGGACTAAAAGGAAATTTTGTCCTTCGTTGGGTTGAGTTTTTTGGGGGGAAGAGAAGCACAAACACATTCACAAGTACTACATTCTTGGGGCCCTGGCCTATAAAATTATGGTAGTCTTACTAACACTGCAGGAAAATGTGGGGTGTGTGTCTCTTCTACGCCCTCTTTTGAGGTCCTTTCAAAGTCATATTGGGAATTGGAGCATCTGACAAGTCTAAGTGCTAGATGATGCAATGATCTAAGGGCTAGAGCCCACTAAAACTACATAGTCCAAAAGGTGTTAAGAGTTGTTAACCTAACCCTATGTAGCTTTTTCTCTGGTAATATCACACTACTAACTAGAGCATACAAAACGTTTGCTAGACCAATACTTGAATACAGCTCACCAGTCTGGAACCCACATTGTGTATCTGATATTAGCACAGTGGAGAAAGTCCAGAAATATTTCACAAGAAGAGTTCTCCACTCCTCTACTCGTTGCAGAATACCTTATGCCACCAGACTTAAAATTCTAGACCTAGAAAACCCTAGAACTTCGCCGCCTTCGGTCTGATCTAAGTATAGTATATAAAAATCATACATTGCAATGTCCTATCTGTCAATGAATATTTCAGCTTCAACCATGACAACACAAGAGCACACAACAGATACAAACTCAAGGTTAACCACACCAAACTTGATTGCAGGAAATACGACTTCAGCCACAGAGTGGTCAATGCCTGGAATCCTCTACCTGACTCTGTGGTTTCTTCCCCAAACCCCAAAAACTTTAACCTTAGACTGTCTACTATTGACCTCACCCCTTTCCTAAGAGGTATGTAGGGGGCGTGCATAAGCACACCAACGTGCCTACCGTCCCTGTCCTATTGTTTCTTTTTATTTTTCTTATATCTATCCATATATTCATAACTATGTTTTTACTTATACCTATTATCTTGTAAGCAATGGACAAAAATAAGTAAATAAAATAAATAAAAATAAAGTCAGAATCAGAATAGAGCTGGAAGGGACCTTGGAGGTCTTCTAGTCCAACCCTCTGCCTAGGCAGGAAACCCTATGCCATTTAAGACAGGGGACTGCCCTATCTCTTCTTAAGAACCTCCAGTGATGGAGCAGCTCACAACTTCTGGTGACAAGCTGTTCCACTGATCAATTGTCCTGTCAGGAAATTTCTCCTTAATGAGCTGTGGTGGTGCAGAGGTTAGAATACAGTACTCCAAACTACTTCTGCTGGCTGCAGTTGGGCAGTTCGAATCTCACCAGGCTCAAGGTTGACTTGTCCTTCCGTCCTTCCGAGGTGCGTAAAATGAGGACCCAGATTGTTGGGGGCAAGAGGCTGACTCTAAATTCAGAGTAGACTGTAAAGCACTGTAAAGCAGTATATAAGCCTAAGGGCTACTGCTACTCCTTCCTTCCTTTCCTCCCTCCCTCCTTCCTTCCTTTCTTCTTTTTCCCCATTCTCCTTCTTCCTTCTTTCCTCCCTCATTCTTCTTCCTTCCTTCCTCTTCCCACATTCTCCTTCTTCCTTCTTTCCTCCCTCATTCTTCTTCCTTCCTTCCTCTTCTCCCATTCTCCTTTTCTTCCTTCCTACCTTCTTCTTCACCCTTTCTCCTTCCTTTCTTCTTCCCTTCTTTCCTTCCTTCCTACTTTCTTCTTCCCCCATTCTCCTTCCTTCCTTCCCTCCTTCCGTCCTTCTTTCCCTCATTCTTCTTCCTTCCTTTCTCTTCCCCCATTCTCCTTCCTTCCTTGCCTCTTCCCCATTCTCTCTCCTTCCTTCCTTCCTTCCTTCTTTTCCCCCATTCTCCTTCCTTCCTTCTTCCCCATTCTTCTTCCTTTCTTCCTCTTCCCCCCATTTCCCTTCCTTCCTTCCTTTTTTCCTTCCTTCCCTCCCTCCTCCCTTCCATGTTGGCACAGTGGTTGAGAATGTAATATAGCAGGCTAACTCTGCCCACTGTCAGCAGTTCGATTCTGACTGGCTCAAGATTGACTCAACCTTCCATCCTTCTGAGGTGGGTAAAATGAGGACCCAAATGATTGGGAGCAAGAGGCTGACTCTGTAAATCGTTTAGAGAGGGCTGGAAAGCACTGTGAAGCGATATATAAGTCTAAGGGCTATTACTCTTCCTTCCTTCCTTCCTTCCTTCCTTCCTTCCCTCCCTCCCTCCTTCCTTCCTTCCCATTCTCCTTTTCTTCCTTCATCCCAATTCTCCTTCCTTCCATGTTGACACAGTGGTTGAGAATGGTTGAGAATACAGTGGTTGAGAATACAGGCTAATTCCGCCCACTGTCAGCAGTTCAATCCTGACTGGCTCCAGGTTGACTCAACCTTGCGTCCTTCCGAGGTGGGTAAAATGAGGACGTAGATTGTTGTGGGACAAGAGGCTGACTCTCAGAGTGGGCTGGAAAGCAGTATATAATCTTTTTATCAATTATTTTAATCTTTGTAAGAGCCAATTATATTTAATTCTTTTAATTTTTAAATATTGTATATGTGTTTTATATGTGATTTATGTCTAAGGGCTATTTTTAATGGCTATTAATTCCAGATTGTTTCTTTCCGTGGTGAGTTTCCATCCTTCGCTTCTTGTCCTGCCTTCTGGTGCTTTGGAAAATAAGTTGACCCTCTCTCTTCTTTGGGGCAGCCCCTCAAATACTGGAATTCTGCTACCATGTCCCCTCACGCCCCCAAGTCCTTCTTTTCTGTAGACTGGCCGAACCCCAAATCCTGCAGCTGAACGCGATAGAAAACGTTTTAATTGAAACCGGAAATGTTTTTATTAGAGGCGAATATAAAAAAGAAATCGAATATCTCATAATGCATATTCTGACACCAAGCGAGAATAACCTATGCTCAAAATTGGAAAGCGGAGGGTATAATAATCTCACGGACAATATGTTAATTAGAAAAATTATGGATCGTGTGGAAATGAATAAACTTAGTACGGAGTTGTAAGAGAAGGTAAAAAGAGAATTCTATACGGTCTGGGAGAATTTATATACTTGGATAAATAGGAATAATAGATCATATATAATGTAAGTATGAGTAATGTATATATGTATATAGATACGAATAATGGAAGATGGGGGAAAAAAACCGATGCTACAATGTATTGCAAAAATTGTAAATATGATTTGTGTACTTTTTTTAAACTGTAAAACTTTAATAAAATTTATTTTTTTAAAAAAGGAAAACGTTTTATTTCCAAAAACAAGGTGGGGGAAGAGCGCCTGGTGGTCCCCCGGTGAGGGTCTTCACATCAGGAGGGCCTCCCTCACCAGGGCCTTCTTGGCTGGGGTCAGCCTGCCTGGGAAGACGATGTCGAAGTACATGTAGAGGTCTCCCTTGCTGGTGGGGTCTTGGGGAAGGGGCATCCCCTCGTGGGGAACCACTTTGAAGTACTTTGGGCTGTAAAAGGAAGGAGGAGAGTGTTGTAGCCCGGCAGCTGCCAGCCCTTCCAGCAGCTGAATCAGAAGACGAGGAAGAGGAGGAGGCGTGTGAAGTCCGGGGGAGCATCAGGGCAACCTGAGAGCTGCGAGGGGGACGAGGGAATGGAACTGGTGAAGAGAGAGAGGCAGAGCCTGGATCATCTGTCAGCCCTCAGAGGGAGAGTCAACAGCCCCCAGACCTGCAGGTGGCTGTTGCGGAAGTGGAGGAACAGCTGGGCCCAGTGCCTGATGCACAGAAGGCAGAGGAGAGGAGAGCAGGGGACATCTATGGGCCGGTCCTCGGGACGGAAGATTCGAGGGGAATGGAACTGTCAGATAGAGAGAGAGAGAGAGAGACGCGGAGGCTGCGATGTCTGTCAACCCTCAGATGGAGTGTCAATAGCCCCCACGTCTGGAGGTGGCTGATGTGGAAGAGGAGGAACAGCTGGGTCCGGTGCCTGATGCACGGATGCGCAGAAGGCAGAGGAGAGGAGAGCTGTGGAAATCTATGGGCCAGTCCTCGGACAGGAGCTCCGAGGGGGAATGGAACTGAGTGAGAGAAACAGAGAGACTGAGAGAGAGAGGGAGAGAGGGGGAGGGAAGGAGAGAGAGAGGTAGAGCCTGGGCCATTCATCAGTCCTCAGATGGAGAGTCAACAGCTTCCAGGCCTGGAGGAGGCTGGTGTGGAAGAGGAGGAACAGCTGGGTCCAGTGCATGACGTGTGGATGCACAGAAGGCAGAGGAGAGGAGAGCAGTGGATATCTATGGGCCGGTCCTCGGGATGGGAGCTTAGAGGGGGAATGGAACTGGGAGGGAGAAAGAGAGAGAGACAGAGAGAGAGAGACAAAGACAGACAGCGACAGAGAGAGACAGAGGCAAAGCCTGGGCCCTCAGATGGAGAGTCAACAGTCCCAGGTCTGGGGGTGGCTGATGAGGAAGAGGAAGAACAGATGGGTCCAGTGCATGTGGATGCACAGAAGGCAGAGGAGAGCAGGGGAAATCTATGGGCCGGTCCTTGGGACGGAAGAGACACCACTCTTCCCACACTAGCTCTGGGGATAAAAGGCAGGGGGCGGAGATGAATAGATGTGGCAACCAAAGAAGACCCAGATGATCAGCTGGGAGTCAATGGGAGGCGGAGAAGAGACGGGATTGGTGGGGCCAGTCAGAGGTGGGATTTTCCGGTTCTCTGAACTACTTAAAATTTCCGCTACCGGTTCATGAGAACCAGTGAGAACCGGCTGAATCCCACCTCTGGTCTGAATGCAGCCAGGGAGGGTGGTTACCTGTTAACTCCCCAACCCCTCCCCTTCCTCCACGACAGCACTTACTGGACAATATCATTGATGGGGATGTTCAACAGCCTCTCGTCCAGGGTCCTCACATCCACCGTGCAGCCGATCAGGGCCTGGGGAAGCAAAGGAGAGCGGCCGGCTGATGAGATTTGCTATCCGAGAGAGACATGTTACTAGTACTAGAAGGGGATGGGGATTGCAGAGAGGAGGAAGAGTAGGAGGAGGAGAAAGAGGGGGAAGAAGAGAAGGAAGTGAAAAGGGAGAGGAGAAGATAGAGGAGGGAGAGGAGGAGGAGAGAGAGGAGAAGGAGAAGGAAGAGGAAGAGAAGAAAGAGGAGGAGAAGGAGAAGAAGGAGGAAGAGATGAAGAAAGAGGAGGAGAAGGAGAAGGAGGAAGAGGAAGACAAGGAGAAGGAGAAGAAAGAGGAGGATTAGAAGAAGGAGAAGGAGGTGGAAGAGAAGAAGGAGAAGAAGGAGGAGGAGGAATCCTTGGTGCTCTTCTTGCAGACTTTTCATTACCCAACTAGGCAATCTCATCAGTGCTACAAGGGAGTGGGGTTTGTAGCCTGAAGGAAGGAGAAGAGGAGGAGGAACTCCGTTTCAGCAGTGATGAAGACACCCGTGGGAGACTGTAGGGTTTCCTGCCTAAGCAGGGGGCTGGACTAGAAGACCTCTAAGGTCCCTTCCTACTCTGGGTCACTCGCATTCGTAGAAGAATTCCTGATTGTGAACCTGCTCTGGATTGAGAAATACAGCTGAAGGGCCACGTCAGGGACCAATCCTTACGGAGAAGGTCTATCTTATGAAGTCGCTAAGAGTCACTCCCAGTGTGATGGCACATCATCGAAGAAACCTTCAGTAAACCAGCTGTGGTTACACACGAGACTGCGGATACTCCCCCTGTATCTCATTGTACGTGTGTGAGCAACCTTTTGTGTCCCCAATGCCTACTCCTGGCGTTACCTTTCCCAGAGGGATGCTGGCCACGTAGATCAGGTTATCATCTTCCCTTTTAAACCTGGGGTGGAGTTTCTCCTTCACAATGAAGATAATATCTGCAGGGATAATGTTGGGTCCCTAGAAGGAGAAACCAGAAGGGGGGGTCTAAATAGGAGCATGTGGTGTCCGGCGGCAGCCAAAAAAGCTAATCCTAAGTTGCATGAACAGAGGGATACAATCAAGATCAAGGGAGGGGCTAATACCACTCTATAAAGCCTTAGTAAGGCCACACCTAGAGTCCTGCATCCAGTTTTGGTCACCACACTATAAAAAAGATGTTGAGACTCTAGAAAAAGTAAGAGAAGAGCAACCAGGAGGATGAGGGGACTGGAGGCTAAAACATACGACGAACGGTTGCAGGAACTGGGCCTCGCTAGTCTAGGGAAGAGAAGGACCAGGGGAGACAGGAGAGCATCTTCCAATATTTGAGGGGCTGCCACAGAGAGGAGGAGGAAGGGGGTCAAGCTATTCTCCAAGGCACCCAAAGGCCAGACAAGGAATAATGGATGGAAACTGGACAAGGAGAGATTCAACCTGGAAATAAGGAGGAATTTCCTGACAGTGAGAACAATCAACCAAATGGAACAGAAGTTGCCTTCAAAAGTTGTGGGAGCTTCATCACTGGAGGCTTCCAAGAAGAGACTGGACTCCATCTGTCGGAAATGGTGTAGGATCTCCTGCTTGGGCGGGGGGGTTGGACTAGATGATCTCCAAGGTCCCTTCCGACTCTGTTCATCAGTTCTTACACCTCCATCACCCCTTCGGATGATTAAAGTGCAGCCAAATGGGCCCAGTGAGTAGTTCCTCCAGGTAATCCGCCTCCAGGTGTCACTTCTCCAGATCACCGGAGAATTTGAGAAGAGATTGGCCTGAAATGCTTGAGCAGACGGGTTGGACTAGATGACCTCCAAGGCCCCTTCCCAACCTGTTAATTCTGTTCTTTTTCTGTTCTCCCAAAGGTGTTATTTTTTCCCCCCGCCCTCCCCAAGAGGCAACTGGACTTTCTGGTTTTCCTTGGAAGACATTTCGCTTCTCATCCCAGAAGCTTCTTCGGCTCTTCAGTGGCCTTTTCAAAACTCACCTGTGAGAAAACCGAGTCCTGGATGACGGAGAATTTCCACAAACTGTTATTCTGTTCTTTTGAGGTCGGTAGTAAACAGATAGGAATGTCTTAGTGCCTTGTGTAAGATACCAGGAAGTATATAAATACAGCGCACAGATGTGCCGTGCCCTGTTGGGAGTCCAAATCCGAGGAGGAAGATGAACAGCTGACACAGGGAGCGGGAATGTGGCTCCGTTGACTGTGGAAGAAACTGGGGCAGGGTAAAGTCCGGCTGGGCAGAGCAGGGAAGAGGTGGAACAAGAGAGAGGGAGTTCAGAGGAAGACCCAGGCCCACCCACCCTCTTCATTCTAGGGCATGCAGGGAGGAACGGAGAAGGGAGCAACGTGGGTTGCATGGCTTACGGGGGAGGA
The DNA here is from genome assembly GCA_023653725.1 of Bungarus multicinctus. Taxonomy (NCBI): domain Eukaryota; kingdom Metazoa; phylum Chordata; class Lepidosauria; order Squamata; family Elapidae; genus Bungarus; species Bungarus multicinctus. Next base: position 2,718,375 of record CM042850.1, read on the forward strand.
AAGGGCCCTGATTCCCTTCATTAGACACACCTGAGAATGAGAGTTTAATGGAGATGCAAGCCAAGTGCGGCGTCTTCTGGGAACAAACGTGAGTTTATCTTGTGTTGATTTTGGTTATCTGCGTTCCTGGCATCCTCTCAACAGGGTTGAGTTATTGCCGTTCCTTCACATCTGGAATTCCTTCTCCTGCCCTGCCGGACTAATGACCTCCTCTTGCCTTGATTGGACTTATAGTTACAGTTTCTGTTGACCACATTTTGGACTTGATTCTCTGCAGCCCAAGGCTGCTCCTGGGAGAGTTTTTCTCCAGCCCAGAAGGTAACCAGGACATTGGGGGGCAAAGTTGGAGCTAAGAAAGGGACTCCTACGGATTATCTGATTGTGTTGCCTTTGTGCCACGTGCCAGTCATCACAAGCTACATATAGCAGAGAGAGAGAGAGAGAGAGAGAGACGTTCCCTCAACTTTAATCAATCTAGAACTCTAGTTGCTCCAATACTGGAGGCTTTTAAGAAGAGATTGGAGAGCCATTTGTCTGAAATGATAGAGGATTTCCTGCCTGAGCAGGGGGTTGGACTAGAAGACCTCTAAGGTCCCTTCCAACTCTGCTATTCTATTCCATATTCTAATCTCTTCTCCAAAGCCCCTGAGGGCAGGACAAGAAGCAGCGGATGGAAACCAAGTAAGGAGAGAAGCAACCTGGAACTCAGGAGAAAATTTCCTGTCAGGTAGAACAATGACCCTGCGGAACAGCTTGCCACAAGAAAGTTATGGGTGTTCCATCCCTGGAGGTTTTTAAGAAGAGACCGGACAACCATTTGTGCTGAATGGTAGAGGGTTTCTGTCAGAGCATTTGCAGCTACTATTGTGAGACAACCCAGGAGCAAAACACAGCATACAGAAACTTTTGACATTTAACTGTGATTTATCTACAAGACATTTATATACAGACATGCATGTGGTAGACCAATACCTGGCAAGCAATCAATCTTCTTAACTCTGCACAGAGAACTCTACAATGGAGACAGGACACAAGGAGAAAGAATACTCCCTCTAATGACTGCCTTATATAAACACCTCTTAAAGTGGTAAAACTTCTGTGGACCCATTCTTTTGTCTTAAAACGGCTACACCCATGCTGATTCATCCTTATTGCATCAGCCTTACAGCAGCTGATCAACTCTTAAATCTCAATATCTTAACAGTCTCTTGCCTTGAGCAGGGGGTTGGACTAGAAGACCTCCAGGTATCTTCCTACGGGTACCAGTTGTTGTGTTGTGATGAAGCTGGCCTCTGTTACAACGGATTCTGGGGCAGAATTAACCAGAGGAGGTTCCAAAGGAAACCCCACCCCATCTATCCTGGCTTAATCTCACCTGGTCTCCTTCCTCCTTGAAAGTAATCTTCGTTCCGGGCTTCCAACCAGGTTGAATGTCAATCGTTAGGATCTTGTCTTTAATGGTGGATGCGTGGCCGTCTTCGTTCATCACCTGAGGGTTTGGAAAAAGATGGGGCAGGGGTATATAGTGTTTTACACACAGGTAACCCTTCACTTAGCGACAAGGCTGTGCAAGGCAGAGTGATGACACTGGGAGTCCTCGACACAACGACCACGACTGAGCCAACCCTTTCTGCAGGCGAAGCGAGTTCTGCCCCACTTTTCGCGACTTTTCTTGCCACGTTCGTGAAATGAAGCCCTGCGGTTGTTCTTAGCTCGGCACCGCGGTCGTTAAGTGAATCCGCCTCCCCCCGTTGACTTTGCTTTGTCAGAAGGTCACAAAATGGGGACAGTGTGGGAGACGGCGACCAGTCATAAACTAGGAGCCCCTTGCCAAGGGTCTGAATTTTGCTCGACGCCAAAAATTGGGGCTCCTGCAAAGGTTGTCATTGTGAAAAACGGTCACAGGGGGCCGTTGAAACTTTGAGCAGTCACTAAATGAACTGCTGTTAAGTCGAGGACTACCCATAGTGACGTGGCGATCAGCTTAACAACCAGTCCGAGAGTTGTGCTGCCAACACAAGGGAGGTAGGGTCAAGATGGGCGAACCGTAAAGGTTAAAAGGTAGAGGTTTCCCTCCTTGCACATCCGTGCTTGTCGTTTCCGGCTCTAGGGGGCGCTGCTCACCTCCATCACAAAGCCGAAGAAGAGCCAGCTCTGTCCGAAGACGTCTCCATGGTCATGTGGCCGGTAGGACTAAACGCCTTCAAAGGCGCAAGGAACTCTGTTCCCTTCCCACCAAAGTGGCCCCTATTTTTCTACTTGCATTTTTTTTTTACGTGCTTTCGAACTGCTAGATTTATTTATTTATTTATTTATTTAAAATAATAAGGTATAAGTATATAATAAGTATATAATATTTAAAATAATAAGGTATAAGTAAAACATAGTTATGGATACATGGATACATATAAGAAACATGGCATCGGACCAGGATATTTACAAGACCGCATTCTGCCATTTTCCTCCCACTGTCCGGTGTGCTCCCAAGGGAGGGTCTCCTGCGGGTCCCGTCGGCATCTATGTGCCGGTTGGTGACCCTGAGGAATAGGGCCTTCTCTGTGGGGGCGTCTGCCCTCTGGAATGGGTTGCCCCCGGAGTTACGGACAGCCACGGACCTGGGGACCTTCAGGCGTGCTTTGAAAACCTGGCTTTTTGACCAGGCCGGCTTGGGCTGATTTTAGATTTGGGGTGTTTTTTTTTATTAAATTTTAGGGTTTTAGAGTATGGTTTTAAATTTGTTTACAGCCAGGGTTGGGTTTAATTGTTTTATTGTTCCACATATTTATTGTTTAACTGTACGGCTGTGCACCGCTCCGAGTCCTTCGGGAGAGGAGCGGTATATAAATAAATATTTATTATTTATTATTATTAAAAATAAAAAAAGAAACAATAGGACAGGGATGGTAGGCACGTTGGTGCACTTATGCACTCCCCCTACAGACCTCTTAGGAAAGGGGTGAGGTCAATAGTAGACGGTCTAAGGTTAAAGTTTTTGGGGTTTGGGGAAGAAACCACAGAGTCAGGTAGAGTATTCCAGACATTGACCACTCTGTGGCTGAAGTCGTATTTCCTGCAATCAAGTTTGGTGCGGTTAACCTGGAGTTTGCATCTATTGTGTGCTCTTGTGTTGTTATGGTTGAAGCTGAAGTATTGATTGACAGGTAGGACATTGCAATGGATGATTTTATATACGATACAGTGGTACCTCTACTTACGAAAGGCTCTAGTTACGAAAGTTTCAGGTTATGAAGCGCGTCGTCGAAAAAATATCGTCTCTAGTTACGAAATATGTTTCAAGATACGAAAGGCCAAATATGCACAGTTTGATCTTGGTTTGAAAATGGCGCATCCGAAGCTGCTCTGCCATTGGTTATCTCCCAGCATCTTCCTGGCATCCCATTGGCTAGGAGGGATCTTTGTGTATGGGATGAGAGTAACGCACCGCGCCGCGTTCTCAGTCTCACGCTAGCGAAATCCAGCAAAGCACAAAGTGCTTTCGTGATTGTTTTTTGCTTAAGTGTGTGTACAGTATTATTGTCTGAATTTGGGGGGCTTGGAACGGATTAGGGCATTTATAGGTAAAATGCGTCTCTACTTACGGAATTTTCACGTTACGAAACGGCTTCCGGAACGAATTAATTTCATAAATAGAGGTATCACTGTACTTAGATCGGACCGAAGGCGGCATAGTTCAAGGTTTTCTAGGTCTAGAATTTCGAGCCTGGTGGCATAAGGTCTTCTGCAATGAGTGGAGGAGTGGAGAACTCTTCTTGTAGAAGCTGGGACAAGGAACATGGGAGCTCACTCCGTGACGCGGCGCTGGGGATTCGAACCGCCGAACTGTCGGATTTTTCTGATCGACGAGCTCAGCGTCTTAGCCGCTGAGCCATCCGTGTCCCCGTTACGCAAAGCATAACTGGGGTCAAAAACTCCAAGATGGCAGCCGTGAAAGCCCCACCCATTTTACCTGATAACTCCACCCTCTTTCCAAAACAGCCCTCACCCCAAAACTCCTTCCACCTTCACATTTCCCTTTGTTGTAGTTCGCTAGCAGCAGGTGTAGACAGCTGAGGTATTGGAGAGCGAGGACTCGGATGAGGGGCCTATGTGGGAGGCAGGGATGGGGCCAGGACCCTCAGGGAGTGGAGGGCTGCCTTCGGAGATTGTGGAGGTTGGCAGTAGTGAAGAAGAGGTTCCCGAGGAGCCTGTGCTCAGTGCGTGTGCACGCAGGGCAGCTCGAAGGAAAGAGCAGCTGCAGCAGCACGGGTGACTCAGGAGTAAGGCTGCAAGGTAATGCTCCCTCCCTTAAGAGATAAAAGCCAGCTGAGAAACTGCAGTTCTTTGCAGGAAGCAAAGACGTTTTTGCACTCAAGCCTTGTGGACGTTCAGACTCTCTTAGTTTGTGTTTGGAGATTCTTTGTGTTTGGAATATTTCTTAGTAACTTTATCCAGTGTTCTTGGCAGCCTTGCACCACTTTGGCAAGGCTCCTTCTTATCCGAGAGAATGAGTTTTAATAGCCTTTTAAACCATGAATGAACGGAATTCGTAGAGAAGTTTTAAAAGGTTTTGCTTTTATCTCTGTTTGGTGTTTGTTTCCTTGGAACAAAGTTTGGGTCAGAACTCCCTTCCTTACCCTCCGTGAGATCTTGATTTTCTTGGTGCACCCGAAAAACAGGTCTTCAAGGGACAGGTACAGATCCCTCTCTATGGGGGGGTCCTGCTTCTTCACCCCACGGCCGCGGAGACCCCCGAAAGCCATGTTGACCTCAGCCCCTTCGGAGGTGTAGAATTCTAAAGCATAGTTGAGAAGAGATTGTGTTGGTACTAGTTGCACTACCCGAACCTGACCGTTTTCAGAAGGGTGGACTTCAACTCCCAGAATGGCCCATCGTGGATGGCTGAGGAATCCTGGGAGTTGAAGTCCACGCATCTGAAAAGTCACCAAACTGCCTTCCTGCTTGTCTTACGGAGTTCCCGTAGATATTGTGATGACCCCAAAAAAAGGGCGTGACACAAAAATAACCAAGTCACAAAGGTAGAATAAATTCCCTTTAGCGCCTCCAACTTGGCCCCCAATGTCCAATTATCGTCGGCTGAAGACCAAACTCTTCCAAAAACAGTCTACGAAGGAAAGAAACGCAGTCCGAACCCAAAGTAAAAATAATTAGAAATGTTAAAAAACCCAACCCCAACCACACTGAAGGCCAGGATGATAAATTACAGACTTTCACAACATAACACAACACCCACAGTCGGTAGGACACCAAAACCCCAGATAAGCCTCGACAAAGATAGTGCACGCTTTGCTTCCAGCAAGGAACTGTGTGCAAACGGCTCACTTATATCCTGTTCACCCAGTTGCAACTAATGAAGGGGATCAGGGCCCTTTCCTCTCCCGTAAGCCAGGTTGCTCCCTTCTTCGTTCCTCTCTGCTTGCCCTAGGATGAAGAGGGGGGGTGGCCCTTCCTCCGTTTCTTCCACAGCCACCGGAGCCACACTCCCACTCCCTGTCAGCTCCTCAATCTCCCCCTCAGAATTAAGATTTCAACAAGGGTGTGACAAATATATAATGCTGGATTGCAAATCATCCAGCAGGCAGGGGTGGGCTTCAAAAAATTTCAGCAACCGGTTCTCTGTTGGGTGGGCGTGGCCATAGTGGGCGTGGCCTAGTCAGCCTCCTGCACCACTGTTAGGTTCCTTTAAGAAACTTAACTGTATTGGTTTACCATATAGGGCTGCAAGTCAGAACTGACTCAGCACTATCTTGTAGCCACGATGCTGATTGGCTACAGGAAGCAGGGGAGCTCTATAGTAAGAAGCCAGAGAGCACATGGCTAGTCTGTTGGAATGCTGCTACTGGTTTGCTAGGCTTCTACTATATCTACTCTGCTACTTGGCAAGTATCTTCAACATCGTAATTATATTTCTCCATTGATGCATGGATGTATTGAAGATGATGTATTGCTGTTATATCTACTGAACAAGAATGGTTAGTAATCTAATCTGCTGATGGATGAACTGTGTGTGATATTGGAATGGAACTTGGACTGTGCTTATATCACTGTATATAAAGACTTTGCACTTCAACTGCTGTGCTTGTGTGGTTCTATACTCACTGCTACAATCTGAACACTACTTCCATCTGCTGTTTTAATCCTTGACACCAAGGATACTTGCTAAATACTGAACAACCACAACGGGTGTGTGTATGTGTGTATTTTTAACCCTCCCCGGGCTCTGGAGGCAAGAAATGGGCCTGTTTCCAGCCTTCCAGAACTTCCGAAAGGCCCGTTTTTTTCCCTCCCTGAGCCTTTGCATGGGCCCTGCACTTACCTGGCATCCAAAACGGGCCCAGTGGGGAGTCCTGGGAGGGGGGAGGCGGGCGGAGCCAGCCAAGAGTGGGATTTGCCGGTTCACCGAACTGGTCATTTTAAAATGATAAAATAAGCTACCGGTTTGCCCCGGTTCAGGTGAACTGGTAGCTAATTTTAATCATTTTTAATGACTAGTTCACCTGTTGGCAGCTCACCCCTGCCAACAGGTGAACAGGTAGCTTGTCGGTATGTCAACTCATAAAATATTTCTATGGTCTTTTTTAGAGTTGCCAACAGAAAGGGAGGGGGGGAGCAGTGCGGCAGCTTGGAAACCGAAAGTGCATTCCATAAATGTTTTCAAAGATAGTAGCTAGGCGACTGCAGTTCCTGCCGTGCAAAATTCTACCTGGAGAGCCTGATTGAGGACTCTGGGTTATGGAGGTGTCCCATTGGAGAATATGAATTACGATACACCCAGGGGTTAGGGGGAAAACCAGGGTCAAAGGTGACAATGAATTGTGTGCCTCAGAGTCAGCTACACTCAGGCAGTGCCGGACATGTTAACTCCCAATAAATCCTTTGGAAGTTTTGGAAGTTTGGCTCGAGACTCCTGATTTAAATGTGGGGCGGGGGGGATGCCAGAATCCTGACATGGTACCTACCTGCGAAGGGGTTGTCTCCTCCGAAGAACTCCCGGAAGACTTTCTCGGGGTTTCCATGGAAGACATAGCCTTCCGTCCAGGGGGTGTCGATGCCAAACTCCAGGGGGATTCCTCCCTTCAGACCCTCCTCCGCAAACTTATCGTACACGGCTTTCTTCACCGCTAAAGGCATCAAGAGGGAAAAAAAAAACATTGTTTAGAGTTTTGCAGCGTTCATTCAGCACCAGAAAAATAAACACAGATGGCTGATGCTTCATTTAACATCTTTATAAACATAGCAAGTCGATTTGACAAGCCCGTTGTAGATTTCTACAACATGGAGCAAACTCGAGACAGAAACGTGTTGCAAGTGCAGAGCAGAAACTCAACTCAGGAGCTCAGAGATGGACATTAGTTTCATTTTAGTTCAGCAGGCAAGCAAGCAAGCTTCTTGGATTCCTGTGCCTAAAATTGTGTGCGGGCTCATGCGCATGTGCTCACATGCCAGCACGCGGAAGGCAATCCCCCTCCCGCCCCCGGCGCTTGCATGCGCAATCCCCACCGCCACTCCCTTACCTGCACTACGCCTCACAGCTAATTTTTGGCTGGTTTGAGGCCTTTTTCGGCCTCCCAGAGGCCTGAAAAGAAGCCTCTGTAGGCTTTGCAGGTCGAATAATAGGCCTATTACGTCACTTCTGGTATTACAGGAAATGACAAAACGGGCCTATTATTCGGCCTGCAAAGCTTACAGAGGCTTTTTTCAAGCCTCTGGGAGGCTGAAAAAGGCCTCAAACCAGCCAAAAATCAGCTTTGAGCCACGCGCATGTGCAGTGAGGTAAGTTTGCCTTGCGGCTCGCATGTCGGCACAAATGGCTCTGCGTGCCTCCTGTGGCACGCATGCCATAGGTTCGCCATCACGGATATAGAGCCACACCTAGGCTACTTGTAGTTTCAGTTTCCAAAGCAGTCCTCATTGGCTGACTTAGCTGCTATGGATATACATTCAAGCTCTATTCCAGTTCATGAATATACCCTGACAAATATTTTAGCCAGGCATGAAGGAGAAAAGAAATGGAGGAGGGCAGTGGCCTAGTGGTGGGAGCTCTTGCCTCACAATCAGGAGGCTGTGAATTTGATCCTAGGTGGAGGCAGATGTTTCTCTCTCTGGGCACACTGCCAAACAAAACTCCACACTGGCAATAGGAAAGGCATCTGGCCATTAAAACCACTCGGCTAACTCCATTCAGACTCCACCCCGCAAGGGATTATGGGGTCATTAAAAGAAGATGATGATGATAAAGGAGGAAGGAAAAATAATAGGTGGGCATAGTATATAGGTAGTCCTCGACTTAATAATAGTTCATTTAGTGACTGAGGTGACAATGGCATTGGAAAAGTGATTCAGGACCGTTTTCACATTTAATGACTGTTGCAGTCTCCCCAGGATCACATGAACCAAATTCGGACACTTAGAAACTGACTTGTATTTATGACAGTTGCCGTGTCCCTGGGGGGTTACATGATTCCCTTTCGCGACTGTCTGACAAGCAAAGTCAAGGAGGAAGCCAGTGCGATGACCCAGGGTGGGATGCAAAATAAACAAAGTTATATAAACAGGTGAAGCCCCTTTTATTCCTTCAACTTGGCTTCACAGCTCCAAATATCCTTGACTGGAGACTAAAAACTCCCCCACAAACAGTTACGAAAAGGAGGAAATGCCGTTTCAACTAAAAATGCCTATAAATTATAAAGAGTAAAAACAACACAAACCACACTGAAGCAATTAATGGAACCAGGCAAGATAAGGGCTTGAAAACGTCCACAGATATCGGAACACACACTGGGAAGGACGCCAAATTCAGAGAGGAACAATAAACTAGAGATATTTCCATGCTTTGTTTCCAGCACTGGCCCATAGGCATGTCCGTCCTTTTAACCAGTTCTCACAGCTGCAGCTCATGAAGGGGATCAGGGCCCTTTCCTCCCCCATAGACCACACCATTCATGTTTCTCTCTTATCCTCTCTTCCCTGCGTGCTCTAGGATGGAGAGGGGATGGGCCTGGGTCTTCCTCTGACTGCCCAGCTGGCCTCTGCCCTTCCCCAGCCCCCTCCACAACCTCCGGAGCCACATTCTCACTCCCTGTCGGCTGTTCCTCCTCTCCCTCAGAGTCACACTCCAACGGGGCATGACAGCCAGATTCGCTTAACGACCGCTTGAATAACATAAGAACTGCAGCAGTTCACTTAACAACTGGTCATAAAATGGGGGCCACATTCGCTTAAGAACTGCCCGGCTCAGCAACAGAAAATTGGGGGTCTGTTTTGGTCGTATGTCGAGGAATATCTGTAGTAGACCTTGCAGAAAAGAAAGGAGGAAAGGTTGCCAAGGTCTTTTTTTTTTGTTTTTACTTGTACACAAATTGTTTTATCTCTGTTGTGTTCTTCAGGTTGCTCTTCCTCTTCTACTACCAGAAAAGAGCCTTTGTCCATCGAAATCCAGTGTTTCTAATTTTTCGCCCCTTTAAGATGGGTGGACTTCAACTCCCAGAATTCCCCAGCCAGCCAGCCATCTTAAAGGGGCCAAAATTGAGAAACACTGATCTAAATTGGCCCAAAGATGCTTTTTTTTTCCCCCAAGAGGCAACTGGACTTTCTTGTTCTTCTTTGTTTTTCTTTGAAGATGGTTTCGCTTCTCATCCAAGAAGATTCTTCAGCTCTGGACGGTGGGGAAGGGAAGGATGGATACTCCTTGCAGACAGCTGGTCATTTGCATCTTTTTAGAGGGTCGTTGAGGCCACTTGGAGGTTTCTCTGTCTCCTCAGGGTCACCTCAGTGGTGCAAATGGATGTGGAGCCTTCTGACTGGATGGTGGGGAAGGGAAGGATGGATACTCCTTGCAGACAGCTGGTCATTTGCATCCTTTCAGAGGGTCCTTGAGGCCACTTGGAGGTTTCTCTGTCTCCTCAGGGTCACCTCAGTGGTGCAAATGGATGTGGAGCCTTCTGACTGGATGGTGGGGAAGGGAAGGATTGATACTCCTAGCAGACAGCTGGTCATTTGCATCCTTTCAGAGGGTCGTTGAGGCCACTTGGAGGTTTATCTGTGTCCTCGGAGTCACCTCAGTGGTGCAAATGGATATGGAGCCTTCTGACTGGATGGTGGGGAAGGGAAGGATGGATACTCCTTGCAGACAGCTGGTCATTTGCATCCTTTGAGAGGGTCGTTGAGGCCACTTGGAGGTTTATCTGTGTCCTCAGGGTCACCTCAGTGATGCAAATGGATGTGGAGCCTTCTGACTGGACGGTGGGGAAAGGAAGGATTGATACTCCTAGCAGACAGCTGGTCATTTGCATCCTTTCAGAGGGTCGTTGAGGCCACTTGGAGGTTTATCTGTGTCCTCGGAGTCACCTCAGTGGTGCAAATGGATATGGAGCCTTCTGACTGGATGGTGGGGAAGGGAAGGATTGATACTCCTTGCGGACAGCTGGTCATTTGCATCCTTTTAGAGAGACGTGAGTCCACTTGGAGATTTACCTGTGTCCTCAGGGTCACCTGAAAGAAGTGTGGAGTTCTGCTTTCTGCAGGATGTTTCAGCAGTTCCAGGAAGGCTTCTCACCTATTTGCACCACTCAGGTGATCCTCAGGACACAGGTAAACCTCCAAGTGGCCTCAACGACCCTCTCAAAGGATGCAAATGACCAGCCGTCTTTAAGGAGTATAAATCCTTCCCTTCCCCACCATCCAGCTAGAACTGAAGAAGCTTCTTGGATGAGAAGTGAAACGTCTTCAAAAAAAAAAAACTAGAAAGTCCAGTTGCCTCTTGAAAAAGTACCTTTGGCCTAAATGACGGAGAATCTTCATAGATACTGATATAAATCCTGTTTAGCATCCTTGATTTAATGGCATGTCAGAAAAATTTTTATTTTATTTTTTATTTATATCAGATTTATATACCGCCCTTCTCCCGAGGGACTCAGGGCGGTGCACAGCCAAATAAAATACAATACTAATTATAAAAGCTAAAAATAAATTAAATTCCAGGCTGCTACTAAAATTATACATTAAAACCCCAATAGTTAAGATACAAAGTCAATTCTAAAATCCCAATTTAAAACCCCAATTTAAAATCAGCCCAGGCTGATTTTAAAGGAACAGGAAGAGAAGATGCCTAATGAACAGTCAATAAGAGAAAGCTTAGTCCACAGAGGAATAACAGAAGGAGGAAAAAAAACCCCCCTCAGATTTAGAGAAAGACGTCTGGATTTTGCAGAGAAGCGGATCTTCCGTGCTGCATCTCTGTGTGGTCTCCTTTCCTTTACTTACGGTCGCTCAGGACATCGTAGGCTTCGGCCAGCTGCTTGAATTTCCCAGGAGCCCAGGGGTCTTTGTTCTTTAACGGGTGGTACTTCAGAGCCAGCTTCCGATATCTGCAAATCACACACCGAGAGAAGCTGCAAATTTCGTTCCAGGAATCTCAAACGCCCAACATTGCATTCACACAACCGGCTTGGCAAGGTTTGTTAAACTATGTTGGGGCATCGCCTTCATTTGTTCATGCTTTTTTTTTTTTTTTGCATTTTTGCAAGTTTAGGGGTGGATCATGGTGCCAAGTCTTGTTTACTTCCTGTCCCCCCCCCACCCCCACCCCGAGTAGTGCTTCTCCATCTCGGCAACTTGAAGTGGTGTGGACTTCAACTGCCCCAAATCCCCCAGCCAGCCATGCTTTAAAGACAGGGGATTCTGGGAATTGAAGTCCATAACTCTTCGCTTTGTGGCAAAGGTTGTTGAGAGTGTGGTGGCACATCAGCTCCCTCAGTACCTGGATGAAGCGGTATATCTAGACCCCCTCCAATCGGATTTCAGGCCCGGACACAGCACGGAGACGGCGTTGGTCGCGTTGGTGGATGATCTCTGGAGGGCCCGGGACAGGGGTTGTTCCTCTGTCCTGGTCCTGTTAGATCTCTCAGCGGCTTTTGATACTTTCGACCACAGTATCGTATTGCGGCGGTTGCGGGGGTTGGGAGTGGGAGGCACCGTTTTACAGTGGTTCACTCCTTCCTCTCCGACTGCTCGCAATTTGTGTTGACGGGGGGGCAGAGGTCGACCCCGAGGCCCCTGCTTTGTGGGGTGCCTCAGGGGTCAGTGCTCTCGCCCCTGCTGTTCAACATTTATGTGAAGCCGCTGGGTGAGATCATCCGTAGTTTTGGGGTGGAATTCCATCAGTACGCTGATGATACTCAGCTGTACATCTCTACCCCGGGCCACCCCAACGAAGCCCTCGAAGTGATGACCCGGTGCCTGGAGGCCGTGCGGAGTTGGATGGGTCTTAACAGGCTTCGTCTCAACCCGACCAAAACCGAGTGGCTGTGGTTTCCTGCGCCCAGATACAGCCAGCTTGTTCCTTCGCTGGCCGTGGGGGGAGAGGTTTTGACCCCCGTGGAAAGGGCTCGCAATCTGGGTGTCCTCCTGGACGTACGGCTGTCTTTAGAAGATCACATTATGGCCGTCGCCAGGGGGGCCTTTTGTCAGATTCGTCTGATTTACCAGTTGCGGCCCTTTCTGGATCTGGACGCACTTCGCACAGTCACTTCCGCCCTCGTCATCTCCCGCTTGGACTATTGCAACGCTCTCTACATGGGGCTCTCCTTGAAGAGTGTCCGGAGGCTGCAGTTGGTCCAGGTGCGGCCACGCGGGTGATCTTGGGAGCTCCTCAGAGCTCCCATGTTACACCGCTCCTGCGCATGCTGCATTGGCTTCCTGTGGCCTTCCGGATCCGATTCAAGGTGCTAGTGATCATCTTTAAAGCGCTCCATGGCTCGGGACCTGGGTACTTACAGGGCTGCCTGCTGCCACCAACAGCCTCCCGCCGCCCAGTGCGCTCCCACAGGGTCGGCCGCCTCGGGGTTCTGCCAGCTGGGCATTGCCGGTTGGCGGCCCCGAGGGTGTGGGCCTTCTCTGTGGGGGCTCCCTCCCTTTGGAACGATTTGCCCCCGGAGATACGGGCCATTACTGACATTCAGACCTTCCGGCGCGCAGTAAAGATCCTGTTTTTTCAACAGGCCGGCCTGGCCCAGTAACGATTTTTGGGGTTTTTAAAACTTGGTATTTTAAAGTTTTTATCAGTTTTATATCTGTTAATTTTATATTCGGCCTCCAATTTAATCATTTTAAATTGTTTTTAATTGTATATACTGTTTCTGTTTTAGCTGGCTGTACACCGCCCCGAGTGCCTTTTTTGGGAGAGGGGGCGGTATAGAAATCTAATAAACATAAACATAACTCTTCAAGTTGCATGGAGAAGCCCTGCCCTAGGAGCAGGGCATCCCCAAACTCGGCAACTTTTAACACTGGTGGACTTCAACTCCCAGAATCCCCCCAGCCAGCCATACTTTAAAGACAGGGAATTCTGGGAATTGAAGTCCATAAACCTTAAAAGTTGCCAGGATGGAGAAGCATTGTCCTAAGAGCAGAGAGTCTCCAAATTCAGCAACCTTTAACACTTCAACTCCCAGAACCCCCCAGCCAGCCATGTTTTAAAGACAGGGAATTCTGGGAATTGAAGTCCATAAGCCTTAAAAGCTGCCAAATTTGGAAGCTCCTGCAAGATCTGGGGGTTCCTTGCCCATTGCGGGGGTAGGGGGGAATGAGAGGCTCCCCGGGTGAACGCAGCCTCCAAGCGCAACAATCCTCTTTAAAGCGGGATTTTGCGAAGTCCAGAAAGCCCATCTTGCATGACCAAGGGTCCCCAAAAGCCCATTTTGTACTACCAAGTGTTCCCAAAAGCCCATCTTGCACGACCAAGGACCCCCAAAAGCCCATCTTGCACGACCAAGGGTCCCCAAAAGCCCAACTTGCACGACCAAGGATCCCCAAAAGCCCATCTTGCACGACCAAGGGTCCCCAAAAGCCCATCTTGCACGACCAAGGGTCCCCAAAAGCCCATCTTGCATGACCAAGGGTCCCCAAAAGCCCATCTTGCACGACCAAGGGTCCCCAAAAGCCCATGTTGCACGACCAAGGAGGGTGGGCATTGCAGTCCCACGCCTCCACCCCGCCTTCTTCTCACGCCTTCTTGATGTCCGCATCCCTGGCGCTGCGGTTCAACTCCAGCACCGCGTAGTAATCCTGGCCCATCGCGGCCTGTCTTTTTTTGGCTCGGGGCTTCTTCCGTTGCCATGGCTACCGCCGCCGGCCGCCTCGGGGCATGACGGGAGTTGTAGTCTCGCGATCCCCGGGCAAATTCTTTGGACGCCGCGCGCTCCTCGCTGCTTCCCTGGGGAGCCTGGAGGTGCAGTGGGAGCCCCGTTTTGAGTGAGGGGGCTTGTTTGCCTGGGGCAATGGACCCCCCCTCTCCCAGGTCCTTCTCTTTTGGAAGGGGGAGTCCCTTGGGAGGGGCGGTTTGCCACCTTTTTGGGGGGGGCAGGGGGCAAAACTCCTGGGTTGCAGAAAAAAAGGCTTTTGCAAAAGGTTGCCGCCCCCCCCTCCCCCCTGCAACCCGGAAAGCCAATTTCTTTGGAATATTTCCCAGACTTCTGCAAAAGTCCGGTGGCCACTTTTGCATTGGATGGGAGACCACTAGGCAATCCCCCAGACAGAGAATAACAGGGTTGGAGGAAGGGACCTTGGAGGTCTTCTAGACTTAAAGCACTTCTTTTATGGCCAATGCTCAGGTTGTGTTGATGAACTAAACTAGGGGTCACCCATCTTTCGGACCTCAGGGACCACCAAACCTATAATTTTCAATCCCATGCACCAGAGACCCTGGGAAAATCCCCCAAAAAGTCTGCAGGAAAATTTCCCCACCCCGTTTTCCTACCGATCGATCGTTCATTATTTGGGATGGCAGGATACCATCTCCAGCTCCGTTCTCAGGGGGAGAGAGAGAGAGAGAGACTTTTGGCTTCGTGCAAGGAAAGCAGCAGAAGCTGCAGAAGTCTTTCTTTCTCTTCCCTAAACTCCGCCAGAAAGGAGTCTTTGCAGCTTCTTGGAGCAGGAGGCCTCGCAGGGTCCCAAAGACTCATTTCGGGCGGACTTTGGGGGAGAGAAAGAAAGACTTTGGCTGCTTTCCTTGCGTGCAGCCAAAAGCAGAAGAAAGAAGCGGAAAGCAGCAGCCCAGTGGCCAGGCCAGGCACGTGTGGGGCGAGTAGGGCAAGTTCCCCCCCTCCACCCTTTCCCCCCCTCCCCTCACTACCTCATGTTATTCACAATGCGTTGCAAGCCTTGTGTTCCCATGCAGCCTGGATTAATTGCTTTGGGGAGGACATTGCGGACCACCAAAATTTTCTCGTGGACCACTGGTTGGTGACTACTGAACTACACAACTCATTGGGGGGGGGGAGGAAATGCTTACATTTCCCCCTTCCACGCCCTCCCTCCCACTGTTTTTTGAGTGTCTCCTGATTTGCAGAGTGTGCTAAACTCTTAACAAGGTGTGGATTAGTTCGCAAGCCCGTAAAAAAAAACCCAGCTGAGAAACTGAATAAGAATATGGATAATATTGTTAAATAAGGCAGGAGAATATTTAAAGAAAAATGAAATGAGCTATAATAATATGAAATGAAAATTAAAAAATAGGAAATTGCATAATGAAATTATTAGGTATGTTTAAATGATATAGTGACTGGCACTAGACGAGAGTATTGAAATGTTGGAAAACTAAGCAGTGAAGGATTATACTTTAATATGAATATGTATATTAAGAGATATGATAGGCTTTATTAATTTTACTTGTATTAAAATGTATGATATATTGGTGCCACACTGTTTATGTATTGATGTGTATGTAGATTGAAATAAAAAACTTGTTTAAAAGAAAGAAATGAAATTAGATAAAATAAGAGTGATGAATATAGAAATTGAGTAAGAATATGGACAATATTGTTAAGTAAGGCATGAAAATATTTAAAGAAAAATGAAATGAGCTATAATAATATGAAATGAACATTAAAAAATAGGAGAGGAAATTGCATAATGAAATTATTAGGTATGTTTAAATGATATAGTGACTGGCACTAGAGTATTGAAATGTTGAAAAACTAAGCAGTGAAGGATTATATTTTAATATGAATATGAGTATTAAGAGATATGATTGGTTTTATTAATTTTACTTGTATTAAAATGTATGATATATCGGTGCCACACTGTTTTATGTATTGATGTGTATGTAGATTGAAATAAAAAACTTGTTTAAAAGAAAGAAATGAAATTAGATAAAATAAGAGTGATGAATATAGAAATTGAGTAAGAATATGGACAATATTGTTAAGTAAGGCATGAAAATATTTAAAGAAAAATGAAATGAGCTATAATAATATGAAATGAAAATTAAAAAATAGGAGAGGAAATTGCATAATGAAATTATTAGGTATGTTTAAATGATATAGTGACTGGCACTAGAGTATTGAAATGTTGAAAAACTAAGCAGTGAAGGATTATATTTTAATATGAATATGAGTATTAAGAGATATGATTGGTTTTATTAATTTTACTTGTATTAAAATGTATGATATATCGGTGCCACACTGTTTTATGTATTGATGTGTATGTGTAGATTGAAATAAAAAACTTGTTTAAAAGAAAAGAAAGAAATGAAATTGGATAAAATAAGAGCAATGAATTATAGAAATCGAATAAGAATATAGATAACATTGTTAAACAATGTATGAGAATGTTTAAAAGAAAAAATGGAAGAAGCAATAACATGATAATGAATTTGGATATGAAAGCTGAGTATGTCATCACGATCACGTTTGTATTGAATTGTGAAAACCTGGCACCACATAGTTCACCTAATGAGATGCTTTTAAAATATAAAAATAAAAAATTTATTGCAAAAAACAGAACAAAAAAAAAAAACCCCAACCACCTGTGACTTTGCACACAATATGTGCGGCCTCTCCCAGATCTGGGGAGGGAGTAGCAGGACAAATGCCCATATTTTTCCGTCCATTTCTCAGGATTGTGGGGTGCTCAGAGCTGACAGCAACCCCCTCAAAGTTAAATAGATTGTTTGCATGCGCGTTGGGGGTTAGAAAGGACTATGCAGCCTTGTGCTGGTGTAATTGCAGCTTTTATGGGTTTTAATGTTGACTTTTAAGCCAAGACATGACTGGCTCTTTGCAAAAAAAAAAAAAAGAAATAAATCTCTTTTTATGACCTCTTTACAGGATGACAGCGTGGCTGCAAAATACTCTTCGGGCGGGCGCTCTCTCTGTTTGCCCTTCGCCTATTTTGCTTCCTGCCACAGACTCAGAAAAAGCTGATCAGGCTTTGGGGGCTAAAGATAAACTACCAGGAAAACATCATTATAGGAAGGTACTTTATCCACAGTTCAAATATATCAGCGGCTGCTGCAGTCATGGAAATGTTTTCCTGGAAGGCTTTCCAGTGTATTTAACTCTAACAAATTACTACCCACCTGCCTTCAATCGAGGACCTGTATCCTGCACAAGTCCAAAAGAAGGCTGTGAAAACATCTACAGACCCCTCACATCCTGGACATAAACTGTTTCGATTCCTTCCCTCAAAACGACGCTATAGAGCACTGCACACCAGAACAACTGGACATAAGGACAGGTTTTCCCCTGAACGCCATCCCTCTGCTAAACAAATAATTCCCTCAACACTCCAACTATTGACAGTCTGCACTACTGTTACTTTTAATCTTCTCATCACTTCTTATCACCCATCTCCTCTCACTTGTGATTGTAGGACTGTAATTTTGTTGCTTGTATCCTCACGATTTATATTGACTGTTTCCCAGTATGATTTGATGTTGATTGTACCCTATGACTATCGTTAAGTGTTGTACATTATGATTCTTGATTGTTAACGAATGTTCCTTCTTTATGTATACTGAGAGTATTTACGCCAAGACAAATTCCTTGTGTGTCCAATCACACTTGGCCAATAAAAGTATTCTATTCTCTATAGGTAATCTTCAACAACATCAATCCATCAGAATAGTGCTGGAAGGGACCCTGGAGGTCTTCTAGTCCAGCCCCCTGCTCAAGCAGGAGACCCTAGCCCCATTTCAGACAAATGGCTGTCCAATGTCTTCATTGTTGGAGCAACCACAACTGTTCCATTCTCTCTCTATGTATATTATGTATGTGTATGCATATACTATATCTCTCTATCTTCATCTATCTATCTCCTATCTCTCTATCTAATCTATCAACCTATCTATATATATCTATATCTATCTATCTATCAATCATCTATCTATCTATCTATCTATCTATCTATCTATCTATCTATCTATCTATCTATCTATCTATCTATCTATCTATCTATCTCCTATCTATCTCCTCTCTCTCTGGCTTCGAAGCCAAACAACAGGATCACAGCTCACCAGCTCAAATCCCCCAGCAACTGAGACTAACCTGAGTACAACCAAACCCCCACCAGAACAGAACACACCCCCAGCCAATCAGAACACAGCCAACCCCCCAACCAATCAGAACACACCCCCACCCAATCAGAACACAGCCAAGCCCCCACCCAATCAAGTCACACCCCCACTAGTAGTTAAAAGGAAGAAGCAGCTGCAAGCGCACATTACTCTGAGAAGCACAAGGCCGAAGACACAAGCCTGAAGATGATGAATGAGACTTCATCGAAACGTCACCTAGATATTTCCAACTCTACGCGGGAGAAAACCCGAAGAACCAAAGATCCACATACAAATACCCGCGAAAATCTCCGAAAACATATATATATATATATATATATATATATATATATATATATATATATATATATATATATAGTGTGTGTGTGTATATATGTGTAGTTTGTATATATGTATGTATATGTGTGAATATATATATGTGTGTGTATATATGTGTGTGTGTGTAGTGTGTATATATGTGTGTGTACTTACAACAGTTCACTCAGTGGCAGTTCAAAGCTACAACAGCACTGAAAAAATTGACTTATGTCCATTTTTCATAATTATGACGGTTGCAATGTCCCCAGGGGGGGTCACGTGATCCTCTTTTGTGACCTTCTGACAAGCAAAGTCAGTGGGGAAGCCAGATTCACTTAATGACCGGGTGACTAACTTAACAACTGCAGTTATTCACTTAATAAATGTGGCAAGGAAAGTCATAAAGGTTAACAAATGTTTCACTTCGCAACATAAATGTTGGGCTATCTCTATCTCTATCCATCTCTATCCATCTCTCTCTCTCTCTCTTTATCGATTTATCTATATCTGTCATCTGTCTCTATCTATCTATCTATCTATCTATCTATCTATCTATCTATCTATCTATCTATCTATCTATCTATCTATCTATCTATCTATCTATCTACCTACCTACCTACCTACCTATCTACCTACCTACCTACCTACCTAACTATCTATCTATCATCCTATATATGCAATATGTATAGATAGCATATATTTATTTATTTATTTTCCAGATTTTGTTCTATTTATTAATTTATTTGATTCTTTTTGTTAGTTTTTATTGTTTAAAAAATATGGTTGTACATTCTGTAAAGCGCCTCGAGTTGCCATGGGCGAATAGGCAGCAATATAAATTCAATAAATAAATAAACATATATAGCATAATACACACACACACGCTCACACACAATCTTGACTTTTGTTTAAACCCATCCAGGGAAACCCCCCTGTTTCTGCCTTTTCAGAGATACAGCCAAGAGGGGCTTGTGGTTACCTAAAAAGGAATTCCTCCCACGCAGTCATTTATCCTGGCCTCTCCTCTCTTGGCTGGTCAGGTCCTTTGCCCTGGCTTAAGAATCCTCAAAAGACGAGCGAAACCCATCGTGCTTTTCCAAATGCCAGGTGGTCTTTAATAACAAAGAAACCTTCCGAGCAAAACTTTCAGGCCCCACCCCTGTGTCTTGTTTTCGCAGGACTACCCAGTTCCGCCCTGAGTTCAGGTGAAGTCGTCTTAAAAGCCATACTGTCAGCTCTGTATAGAGATAGAGCAGTGTTTCCAAAGCTGGGCCACTTTAAGAGGGGTGGACTTCAATTCCCAGAATTCCCCAGCCAGCATTCTGGGAGTTGAAGTCCACCCCACTTAAAGTGGCCCAGCTTTGGAAACCATAGCTATAGAGGACTACAAACCAGGTGCCCTGTTGGCACCTTTCCATATAGTCATTGAGAGAAATCCCTGAACTAAATCCAGCATTTGCAATCCGTTGTTAACACCTTCCAGGCAGATCACAGATCGGAAATCAGCTGGTATCTCCTCAGGATCCCATCTCTGCAACAGGTGTATATTTCCTTCCCCCAGGGAGCTACCTAGAGCAATCAGAAAAAAAATAAAATAAAATGGCAGAAACGATGGGAGAGAAACTATAAATTAACTATGTCAATTGCATAGAAAGAAAATTGGTATAAGATGTTTCACCGATGGCATTTTGCACTCGGCATATGGTTGAAATGGAATGGAATTATTGTATATAAAATAAAGAACTTTTTTGGGGGGGTGTGTGGGGGAAAGGAAGTTTAAAGATAAGTCAGCTAAATGCTGGAAATGCCATCAGACACCTAGATGGTATTACCATATGTGGCAGTCCTGCGTAGAAGCCAAAAGATATTGGACAAAAATACATACGCGGTTGGAAAAGATGACACGCTGATTTAAAACCTGAAATATTTCTGTTGGGGATGATACCTGAAGCTTATAGTAAAGGAAAGGCCTACTTAATCATCCATGTATTAACTGCAGCTAGAATTGTGATCTTCGCAATTGAAGCAACACAAGCCTTGTGTTCCCGCGGGCCATGTGGGCGGCGCAGCCTTGTGTTCCTGCACAGCCTGGATTAATTGCTTTGGGGAGGGGACATTTCTCTGCGGACCACCAAAATTTTCTCGCGGACCACCAGCGGTCCCCGGCCCGCCGGTTGGCAGACAATGGCATAGACTGACCCGACTACTCAGGAGGCGAGCGGCCCGCCCCTCTTCACCTGGGGGCTGGATTATTTGCAGCTGGAGGCAGCTTGAGAGGGGTTTGTGTGTATATGTGTATGTTTGTGTGTGTGTATGTGTGATCACTTCGCTTTGGGACTTGCCAGAAACGTGGGAGCGTGATGGCGAACCTATGGCAGGCGTGCCCACAGGGGGCACGCAGAGCCATTTGTGCCGGCACGTGAGCCGCGGACAAACTTACCTCGCTGGGCATGCGCGCACCTCACCAGCTGATTTTCGGCCGGTTTGAGGCCTTTTTCAGCCTCCCAAAGGCTTGAGGAAGGCTTCTGCAGGCTGAAAACTAGCCCCGTTTCGTCACTTCCGGTATTTTCGGAAAAAACAGGAAGCGACAAAACGGGCCTAGTTTTCGGCCTGCAAAGCCTGCAGAAACCTTCCTCAAGCCTTTGGGAGGACGAAAAAGGCTTCAAACTGGCCGAAAATCAGCTGTGAGGCACAGTGCAGGTAAGGAGGTGGCAGGGGATTGCGCGCGCATGCGTAAGGGGTGGGGATGGGAGCGCATTGCCTTCTGGCTGCTGGCATTCAAGCACGAGCATACAAGCGTGCACACAGTTTTTGGCACAGGAGCCCAAAAAGGTTAGCCACCACTGGTTTTAGGGGAATTTGGAGCAATAAAGGAGCGGTTTGAACTGCCAGCTGCCTGTGTTATTTCTGTATTGTTTCTGTGCCGTGTCACAAGAATAACGCAACGCTGGCGAATACAAAATACATATACAAAAACGAATAAGAAGCATTTCAAATCATATGGTTCTAGGTTTTATATCCAAACACTTTTTCCCCTCTTTCGGTTTTTGGGCTAGGACCCCAATGCCTTTATTATTCCTGCCACACGTCCCTTCGTTGCTCAAAGTAAATCATGCTGTGTTTTTGTTGTGTTTCAAACCTACCTTGTACACAGGATCACAGTCGGGTCCGGTTAACTCAAGCACGTGATCGAGATCCTGCTGCATAATAAAACAAGTCCCATCACCTGCAAACAGGTAAACAATTACTTTCTTGCATTTGATTCTTGCAATGCTAATTGTTTTATACTTATACTAGTTCGGTGAACATGTTTCGCTACAAAACTATGTGGTCGGACTTAGTTTTGGGGAGGAAAATAATTGGGAAAAAATTCTGCCTCCGCCTACCAACATCCATCAGTATTCATCTGGCTAGCGCCCTGTCAGTGTGCGAGAGAGTTGAGGGCTGTTTGGAAACTGAAAGAGTATTTGCTGTATGAGCAAGAAGGAGACAGCAAGGAGCCTAGGCATGGCTTAGCTCAACTGTTCTGTATTAAAAGCTAGTTGGTGCTCTGAAACTGAAACACCTTTCCTCTGCTTGTGTTTTGCATTTGGAAGAGATTTCTTTCCAGTGGGGAGGGGGAGTAGAACTCCTTAGCATCAGAGCATAATAATAATAATAATAATAATAATACAGGAAATACTCTAAATGCTCTGAGGGTCATTTGGAAAAATCCTTTCTTAGTGAGCACCTAGAAGCCAAGAGGAACCTATGGGCCAAATTTCAAGTTTGTAGGCTTTATGGTTCTGGAGGTTTTGTGATGATACGTGAGAAGTATTTTGCTTTTATATAGATTTCTACTTTCCCAGAGTCACTTGCGATAGTGAAATTGGCAGCATATAAATTTAATAAAGGACCATATTTTCCCAGTTATATCCAACCAACCAACCAGAGCAGGAAGGCAGGGGATGTTAGGGTTCCCCTCTCTTAAATAGAATAGAATAGAATTCTTTATTGGCCATGTGTGATTGGACACACAAGGTATTTGTCTTGGTGTAAATGCTCTCAATGTACGTAAAAGAAAAGATACATTTGTCAAGAGTCAAGAATCATCAGGTGCAACACTTAATGATAGTCATAGGGTACAATAAGCAATCAAATCATACTAGAATAGGATAGAATTATAATTAGGACTAGAATAGGGAATAGAATAGAATAGAATAGAATAGAATAGAATAGAATTCTTTATTGGCCAAGTGTGATTGGACACATAAGAAATTTGTCTTGGTGCAAATGCTCTCAGTGTATATAAAAGAAAAGAGATATTCGTCAAGAGTCAAGAATCATCAGGTACGACACTTAAAGATAGTCATAGGGTACAATAAGCAATCAAATCATACTAGGAAATAGTCAAAATAAATTGTAAGGATACAAGCAACAAAGTTACAGTCATACAGTCACAAGTGGGAGGGGATGGGCGATAAGGAGTAATGAGAAGATGAATAGGAATAGTAATGCAGACTAGGTCCATCCGGTGGGACCAAGAAGAAGGGCCTTCTCTGTGGTGGCTCCTTCCCTGTGGAACATCAATCCTGCAGAGACAAGACTGATCCCATCTTGATAATCTCTCCAAATGCCCTGAAGAAATGATATTGCCAAAGGGCTTGGGGACCCCAGGGGGATATGGAGTCCATCAAGAGGTTGGTTAGATTGTGGTTACCAGGGGTGTGTGTTGGGGGTGCTATTGGGGTCACCGTGAGGGAATGGGCATCCATATAGATTTCCTTACCAAATAAATCATTAACGAGTTACCTTGGCTGGCAATAAATCCATCTTTATAAGGCATCAATGAAAGGACTGGGGCCCCTGATCTCTGGATCACTCGAATGGGAGCTCTGGAAAATGGAGAAAGAATCTAATAGTCTTCGTCATCCAGGTCATAACCTCAAAGAATAGAATAGAATATCAGAATAAAGAATAGAATGGAATGGAATAGGAATAGAATAGGAATAGAATACAGAATAGAATAGAATAAGAAATCAAAATAGAAAAGAAAAGAATAGAAAGTAGAGAATAGAATAGAATAGAATCGAAAATATTAGAACAGAATAGAATAGAATAGAATATCAAAATAAAGAATAGAATGGAATAGGAATAGAATAGGAATAGAATACAGAATAGAATAGAATAGAATATCAGAATAAAGAATAGAATGGAATAGGAATAGAATAGGAATAGAATACAGAATAGAATAGAATATCAGAATAAAGAATAGAATAGAATGGAATAGAATAGAATATCAGAATAAAGAATAGAATGGAATGGAATAGGAATAGGAATAGAATAGGAATAGAATACAGAATAGAATAGAATATCAGAATAAAGAATAGAATGGAATGGAATAGGAATAGAATAGAAATAGAATACAGAATAGAAAAGAATAGGAAGTAGAGAATGGAATCGAAAATATGGAATGTAATTAGAACAGAACAGAATAGAACAGGGAATGTGCCATTTTGTTTTGGGTTTGCATTGCTGTTTTCTTTTTTGCAGTCTGTACTTTAATGTTTTGAACACAATTTAAAAATTGGGGAGGGGGGAAAATAAGGAAATGGTCGCTGGGTGTTTCCAGCTGTTTAAAAGCAGCCGGGAGTCTGACTCACCTGGTGTTTCTGACATCCAGCTGGTAGATGCTCCCATCCTGCGTCCCTCCCAGCAGATACGTGTTGGAGAGGAAAGTGCAACAGTTGAACGCATCCGAACCAATAAAAAGAAAAACCTAAGGAGGAAATGAGAGAAAAATGTGGTCTGAAATCCAGTCCCTTTTAGCACTGATGATGTTGCTTAGTTGGGTCACGAAACGTCTGGAAGAAAACCACCATGCTCAAGAGGGCATCAAGGGCTCCACAGTCGTTGTCCTCGTCATTGTACTCCTCCTCCTCCTCCTCCTTTCTCTCTCTCTCTCTCTCTTTCTCTCCTCCTCCTCCTCCTTCTCCCTGCAAACCCCACTCTCTTCTAACACTGATGATGTTACCTAGTTGGGTCACGAAACGTCTGGAAGAAAACCACCATGCTCAGAGAGCACCAAGGACCCCACAGTCTTCCTCCTCCTCCTTTCTCTCTCTCTCTCTCTCTCCTCCTCCTCCTCCTCCCTGCAAACCCCACTCTCTTCTAACACTGATGATGTTACCTAGTTGGGTCATGGAACGTCTGGAAGAAAACCACCAAGCTCAGAGAGCACCAAGGACCCCCACGGTCATCGTCCTTCTCTTCCTCCTTTTCCTCTTCCAACTCCTCCTCCACCCTTCAAGCACTGACAATGTTACCTAGCTGGGTCATGAAACATCTGCACGAAAACCACCAGCCTCAGAGAGCCCCAAGGACCCCACCTTGGAACCCCCAAGGTGCAAATATTCTCTTCTTAAAGTACAATTCTTCCATGGGAGATAAATCAAAAGTGAAATCGGTTTATCTCACCAAGGCTGATGCAGATCGAAGGCAAAGCTCAGCTGAGCTGCTCTGGAGCAAAACAATGGCCCCCCCTTCCCCTTATTCTGCTTTGAGATGCATTTCCTAATCAAAGACAACCGAGAGGAAGGAAGAAAATTGGCCGCTGTATACCAAGTGGGGAAGGAATCTTACCGGCTGCCGGCTTTGTAAGCCCAGGCCTTGTAATTTTTTGTCCTCCCGAGCCAAGAGCAACAGCTTTCCTTCCGTGCCAACTTCACGCTCGCCTGTAGTGGAAAGAGAGAGAGAGACGGTTCGGTCGCATGCAGGGAACTTTTTAAGACTTGTGGACTTCAACTCCCAGAATTCCCCAGCCAGCCAGCCAGCATGCCTTAAAGTTTCCAGACCCCTGCAAGGTTAAAAGCCAGGCACCCGGGAGGTTTAGTCCTGGGAGTTCTAGTTCGAGTTGAAGACCACAAGTCTTTAAATTTACCAGGTTTGGAGATTCCCTGGTACAGTGGTTAAGGCGTGAGGCTAGAAGCCAGGCACCTGGGAGTTCTAGTTTTGGTTAAAGTCCACAAATGTAAAAAAAAAAAAATGCCAAGTTTGGAGACCTCTGGATCTAGTGGTTAAGGCACCAAGCTAGAAGCCAGGCACCTGGGAGTTCTAGTCCTGGATGTTCTAGTCCTGGGAGTTCTAGTTCTGGTTGAAGTCCACAAATGTAAAGGATTGCCAAGTTTGGAGACCTCTGGATCTAGTAGTTAAGGCATGAAGCTAGAAGCCAGGCACCTGAGAGTTCTAGTCCTGGGAGTTCTAGTTCTGGTTGAAGTCCACAAATGTAAAGAATTGCCAAGTTTGGGGATCTCTGGATCTAGTGGTTAAGGCATGAAGCTAGAAGCCAGGCACTTGGGAGTTCTAGTCCTGGGAGTTCTAGTTCTAGTTTAAGCCCACAAACCTTAAAGTTGCCAAGTTTGGAGACCTCTGGATCTAGTGGTTAAGGCATGAAGCTAGAAGCCAGGCACCTGGGAATTCTAGTCCTGGGAGTTCTAGTTCTGGTTGAAGTCCACAAATGTAAAGAATTGCCAAGTTTGGGGATCTCTGGATCTAGTGGTTAAGGCATGAAGCTAGAAGTCAGGCACCTGGGAGTTCTAGTTCTAGTTGAAGTCCACAAGTCTTAAAAGTTGCCAGGTTCGGAGATGCCTAGTCTAGTGGTTAAAACACAAGGCTAGAAGCCGGGCACCCAGGAGTTCCAGCCCTGCCTGAAAACAAGGTGCTTTCACGTTTCAAAGAGAGGCAAACATCAGCCCGTTGCCATTATAATCACTTACTGGGGAGTTCTTCAGGGGAGCCCAGGTTTAAAGAGTTGTCCGTTGCATTCAGAGCAATCCCGTTGATCGGAGAGCCGCAGTCGGCTACAAGGCCCAGGCAAGTCGATCGGCCGCAATCCCAAAGGCGCGCCGTGCCGTCCCTTGAGCTGGAGACCACGTTCCTGCCCCGCTCCACGATGGCCGTATCCAGGATTCCTGCGGCCTCATAAAAGGGAAATATTTAGCCACCGGCTGTGCCAGCTCTGTTGCCACACACCCAGGGGTAGGATTCAACATTTTTTACTACTGGTTCTGTGGGCGTGGCTTGATGGGTGTGGCTTGGTGGGCGTGGCAGGGGAAGAATATACTGCAAAATCCCCCTTCCCTCCCCGCCCCACTGACCTGCTTTCCAGCTCCATTCTCCTGGGCAGGGCAAGCAAAGGAGACCCAGCCGATCAGCTATGGGCGTGGTTTGGTGAGCGTGGTGTTCTGTGGGTGTGGTTTGGTGGCTTGGTGGGCGTGGCATGGAGTAGCTTGGTGGGCATGGCTTGGTGGGCGTGGCAGGGAAAGGATATACTGCAAAATCTCCATTTCCTCCCCTCCCCACTAACCTGCTTTCCAGCTCCGTTCTCCTGGGCAGGGCAACCAAAGGAGACCCAGCCGATCAGCTGTGGGTGTGATTTGGTGGGCGTGGTGTTCTGTGGGTGTGGTTTGGTGGGCGTGGCATGGCATGGCATGGCTTGGTGGGCGTGGCAGGGAAAGGATATACTGCAAAATCCCCATTTCCTCCCCTCCCCACTAACCTGCTTTCCAGCTCCGTTCTCCTTTTTTCAGGGCAACCAAAGGAGACCCAGCCGATCAGCTGGGACTCGATGGGAGCCAGAGAAGAGATGGGGTTGGCGGGACCAGTCAGAGGCGGGATTGGCCGGTTCTTCCAACTACTCAACGTTTCCGCTACCGGTTCTCCAGAACCAGTCAGAACCGGCTGAATGCCCCTTCTGCACCCCCCCAACCCCAGAGACATGGAAGCGTGCGCGGTGCCAGGACTCGCCTCCTACTGTTACCATTTGCCAAATCTTAAGAACCAGATCCTGAGAGCCAGTCTGAGCCGGGTCCAGCACTCTACAGATCGTCCTCCACTTACAACCCCAACGGAACCCCAAATTTCCGTTGCTAAGCAAGGCAGTGTTGAAGTTGAGTTTCGCCATCTTTCTTGCCCACCGTTGTTAAGGGAATCACTCCGGCAGTCTGCGTGACACGGTTGTTAAAGCGAGTCTGGCTTTGCTTGGCAAAAGGAATCGCCAAAAAAGGATCACCTTTTGCAACCGTTGTAAATATGAGCCAGTAGCCGAGCATCCAAATTTTGATTAGGTGACCGTGGAGATGCTGCAGTGGTCATAGGCCTTACTGAGGCCTGGTGGCAGAGGGGTTAGAATGCACTATTGCAGGCAAATTCTGCCCACAGTCAGGAGTTCGAATCTCACCAGGCTCCAGGTTGACTCAGCCTTCCATCCTTCCGAGGTGGGTAAAATGAGGACCCAGATTATTGGGGCAAATAGGCTGACTCTGTAAACTGCTTAGAAAAGCACTGTGGAGTGGTATATAGGTCTGAGTGCTATTGGGAAGGAAGGAAGGAAGGAAGGAAGGAAGGAAGGAAGGAAGGAAGGAAGGAAGGAAGGAAGGAAGGAAGGAAGGAAGGGAGGAAGGAAGGGAGGAAGGACGGGTAGGGAGGGAGGGAGGAAAGGAAGGAAGGAAAGAGAGAAGAAAGAAGGGAGGAGGGAGGGAGAACAGGAAGGGAGGGGGATGGAAGGAAGGAAAAGAGGGAGGGATGGAGAGATGGAAGGAAGGAAGGGGAGGAGTGACGGAGAGAAGGAAGGAAGGAGAAGGAGGGAGGAAAGGAAGAAAGCAAGGAAGGAAGGAGGGGAAGGGAGGAAGAGTGGGATGGAAGGAAGGAGAGAGGGAAGGGAGGAAGGAAAGAAGGGAGGAGGGGGGAGAAAAGGAAGGGAGGGGGATGAAAGGAAGGAAGGAGGGAGGGAGGGATGGAGAGATCGAAGAAAGGGGAGGAGTGAGGGAGAAAAGGAAGGAAGGAGAGGGAGGGAAGGAAGGAATAAAGCAAGGGAGGAAGGGGGAAGGGAGGGAGAGAGAAGGAAGGAAGGAAGGAAAGAAGGGAGGGAGGGAGGGGGAAGGAAGGAAGGAGAGGAAGGAGGGATAAAGATGGATGAAGGGAGGGAGGGAAGGAAGGAAGGAAGGAATGATCCTGGTGGCCTTCCATCCTTTCCATCCTTTCGAGGTGGGTAAAATGAGGACCCAGATTGTTGGGGGCAAGAGGCTGACTCTGTAATCCGCTTAGAGGGGGCTGGCACCTCTTACATGATATTGCTAACTCCAGAGCTCGCTTCTCGCTACCTGCTTTGTGTCCTTGAAACGTTGCGACGCAGCTGCCGTCCTCTGCCGACCAGATCTTCAGCCTGGCGTCCATCCCTCCGCTCAGCACCACGATGCCCGATGGGAAAAAACGGCAACAATTCACATCGTACACGTGACCTTCCAAATTCCTCTGCAAAGACAACGGAGGGGGCACCAGTCACTTGACTTGACAGACAGCGTGCTTGCTAATTTACGCCAGGATTTATACCGGCAACGTAAACGTTAACAAGGCGGTTGTGAAATCGGTCAGCTGGCTGGGGAATTCTGGGAATTGAAGTCCTTCTCTCTTATTGTGGCTGAGCTTGAGAAACCCTTGGCCCTCGATCGTACTGTCGTGCCCCTGGTGGAGACTGACTCTGAGGGAGAGGAGGAAGAGCCGACAGGGAGTAGAGGTGTGGCTCCGGAAGGGCAGAGGCCGGCTGAGCAGACCCAGGCCCATCCCCTCTCCATCTTAGGGCACACAGGGAGGAGCGGATAAGGGACAAACGTGAATGGCATGGTCTACGGGGAGGAAAGGGCCTTGATCCCCTTCATGGGCTGCAAGTGTGAGAACTGCATAAGAGTTTGGACCTGCGTACTGGCGAACGCTGGAGACAAAGTGTGTTTTATCTTGGTCTGAGGTTATCTTGGTTGGCGTCCTTCCAACAGACTCTGCCTTGTTATCTCCTTGAAGTTGGTAATTGCTTCTCCTGGTCTGTTGTGGAAATTTCATCATCGTAGTTTGATTGGGTTTTATTTTCATCTCTATCTGCTCATTAAATTCGGACTGTACTGCTTTCTTTTGAAGACTATTTTGGAGCACGTTTTATCTCCAACGGAGAATTATTGAACAGTGGGGCCAAGTTGGAGGCATTAAAGGACATTTATTTACGTTTTGGATTTTGTTACGTCTGTGTTATTACACTCCGGGTCATCGCACATACTTACTCTGATTTCCCCATTAGCGGCTTGCCAAATTTTCATGGTGCCATCAGCGCTGGCGGATACTCCAAGCCCACCCCCGCTCGAAATATCAAGACAGGTGATCTACAATTAAGAGAGAGCAAGAGAAAAAATAAATATTCTCCAAAGCCCCTGAAGAGGCAGGACGAGAAGCAACGGGTGGAAACTCATGAAGGAGAGAAGCAACCTGGAACTAAGGAGGAATTCAGAACAATTAACCAGTGGAACGACTTGCCACCAGGAAGTTGTGAGCGCTACTATCGGTGGTTGTTTTGAAGAAGAGATTGGAGAACCATTTGTCTGAAGTGGTGTAGGGTTTCCCGCCTAGGCAGGGGGTTGGACTAGAAGACCTCCAAGGTCCCTTCCAGCTCAATTCTGAACTGAACTGAATTGGGTATATCTAGTCTGGTGAAAAGAAGGTGACTGTTGTGGTTAGCCGGCAGCAGGTGAGGATGGTTGAGGAGAGCGAGGACTCAGATGAGGGGCCAGGACCATCAGGGAGTGAAGTGCTGCCTTCAGAGATTGAGGGGGCTGGCAGGAATGATGAGGAGGTTCCCGAGGAGCCTGTGCCAAGTGCGCGTGCGTGCAGGGTTGCTCACAGGAAAGAGCACTTGCAACAGCACGGGCGACTCGGGAGTAAGGCTGCAAGGTCTTGGCCCCTCCTTCAAGAAGATAAAAACCAGCTCTGAAACTAACCTTCTTTGCAGAAGGCAAAGACGTTTTGAAACTCCAGCCTGGTGGACATTCCAGTATCCTGAGTTTGTATTTGAAGATTCTTATTTTGCAAATTATTTCTTGTCTGTTATCTTTTGGCAAGCCTCGCACAGTTTGGCAAGGCTTGTGCTTATCACAGCTAATTATTTTGCAAAAGAATTATTATTATTATTATTATTATTATTATTATTATTATTATTATTAGTTTTCTATACCGCCCCTCTCCCTGCAGGGACTCGGGGTGGTGTACAGCCAAAATTAAAACACAGTACAAATACAATATTTAAAAAACAATTAAAAAAGATTAAATATGGTGGCTCAAAGATAAAATTCAATCAAGAGTATAAAAGACTAAAACCAATTAAAAGCAATTTAAACCCTATAAAACCCTAATTACAAGGTTTCTCTTCCTTTTGGATTGAGTTTGATTTGTTGGAAAAGGGCCGCGGGTCAGAACAGTGACATGAGAGCAGTCTTCCAATATTTGAGGGGCTGCCCCAAAGAAGAGGAGGTCAACTATTCTGCAAAGCCCCCGAAGGCAGGACAAGAAGCAACAGATGGAAACTCATCAAGGAGAGAAGCAACCTAGAACTAAGGAGAAACTTCCTAACCGTGAGGACAATTAACCACTGGAACTGCTTGCCACCAGAAGTTGTGGATGCTCCATCGGTGGAGGTTTTTAAGAGACTGGACAGCCACTTGTCTGAAGTCATATAGGGTCAGAGCTGAAGAGGCTTCTTGGGTGAGAAGCGAAACGTCTTCAAAGAAAAAACCAGGAAGCCCAGTTGCCTCTTGAAAAAGTACCTTTGGGACAATCACAATTGGATGACTGAGAATCTCTATGTCCAGCTCAAAATGGACATACGTGTAGCCATTTTATTTAGCCTTATTATATATTCCTTTTCCTTTCTTTCTCTTTGCTGGTTATTTGGGGGGAAGGGGTTTCGGGCTTGCCACATTCCTAAGGTGGGAGGAATGGAGATAGAGAGAATTGTTTAGGCTAGGTGGTTCTCCTTCCTGTGGGAACCAAAGTGACCCTGCTAAGGCCTGGAGGTGGAGATTGATGACACCAGGAAAACGTTGATTTACTTCTATTGAGGAATGTGACTTTTGGGGGGCTGTTTCTAATTTCCTATAATATGTGGTGTAATTCCAGGTTGTGTTCAGATCCGGAATTACAACAAACTTTGCCAATTTGATGCTTTCCTAAATAAAAGAAATAGTTTTGGAAGATGGGACTTTGCTCTTTTTCTGTTTGAAACGGATTTCATCCCTTGGAAACCTGACACTCTACAGATTTTAAAGAAGAGATTGGACAAGTCATCTGTCTGAAATCATATCCTGTCTGAGCTTGGACTAGAAGACCTCAAAAGTCCCTTCTGAGTCTGTTATTCTGTTTAATGAAAAGAAGGATGAGGAGTGACAGGAGAGCAGCCTTCCAATATTTGAGGGGCTGCCACAGAGAAGAGGGGAGTCAAATTATTCTCCAAAGCATCTGAAGGCAGGACAAGAAGCAATGGATGGAAATTAATCAACAAGAGAAGCCATCTGGAGATAAGAATAAATTTCCTGACAGTGAGAACAGTTAACCAGTGGAACAGCTTGCCACCAGAAGTTGTGGGTGATCCATCGCTGGAGGTTTTTGAGAAGAAATTGAATAGTCATCTGTCCAGAGTGGTATAGGGTTTTCTGCCTAAGCAGGGGGTTGGACTAGAAGACCTCCAAGGTCCCTACCAATTTTGTTATTCTGTTAATTTATTTTAATCTTAGGGGGAGGGAGGTTTTACAGTGTCGCTCAGTCCTGGGAAAATAGGAAGCACGAGAAAATGACTCAAAACAGTCCTATCTTAACCTCACGGTCCTTAGAAAAACCCAGCGAAGGTTTGGGAGAGGCTGTCTCAATTTTGTTAATGCTCCCTTCATTGCTGGAAGAACAGGTAGGCCTTGATATAATCAAGGCTACTCATTACAATCCTGTATGTCATAATGCTTGTTAAATAGGTCAGCAATATGACTGCAGAGATCATTAAGCCAACCCCCAGTGCTAAAGTGAACCATGGTTTTGCTAAAAAACGATAAGGGTTCTTTTTTTAAAAAAAAAAAAAGTCCTGCCTTTATTTCCTTCAATAGTCCTTTCAAACCAGGCGGTAAAAGAATTACGTACACTTTTCTGATGGATCCTGCAGAAGGAAGTATAGGGTGCCAGAAATTTGCTGGAGGTGTTTTCCCGCGTGCAGGAGACAAGCAAACTTTTCTGAAGCAGATAAAAAAGGAAAATGGATATAAAAATAAGATGGACCAAATGCAGATTATCTCAACCAACCTTCCTTCCTTCCTCCCACCCTCTCCTTCCTTCTTTCCCTCCTTCCCTCCTTCTTTTTCTCCTTTCTTTCCTTCCTCCTATCCTCTCCTTCCTCCTTTCCACCCCTATCTTTTTTACCCCTTCCTTCCTTTCCTCCCTGTTCTCCCACTTTCTCCTTCCTTCCTTCCCTCTTTCTTTCCTTCCTTCCTTCCTTCCTTCCTTCCTTCCTTCCTTCCTTCCTTCCTTCCCTCCCTCCCTCCCTCCCACAAAGTCTAACAATTTGAGATCCATCTGGGCTATCAGTAAGCAAGCTATGCAGCCAGACATAATAACTTCTGCAGCATG
This sequence comes from Bungarus multicinctus, assembly GCA_023653725.1. Taxonomy (NCBI): domain Eukaryota; kingdom Metazoa; phylum Chordata; class Lepidosauria; order Squamata; family Elapidae; genus Bungarus; species Bungarus multicinctus. Next base: position 2,751,505 of record CM042850.1, read on the forward strand.
CGGTAAAAAAAAAAGGCAAGATGGTGTCATATTTTATTATTTATATATATCCTGCCTGTATTATTTTTATGAATCACTCACATATGCAATATTCCTTCCTCCTCCTATTTTCCCCACAACAACCCTGTGAGGTGGGTTGGTTTGAGTGGGAGTGGTCCAAAAATCACCCAGCTGCCTTTCACGCCCATGGCAGGACTAGAAATCACTTCTCCTGATTATTAGCTCAAAGTCACCCAGTTGGCTTTTGCACCTAAAGCAAAAGATATCTAGAACTCATGTGTCCTGGTGATTAGCCCATAATCACCCAGCCAATCCTCCATCAATCTAGCCCAGTATTTATTTCTCAACCATGGCAACTTTCTGGGCTTCATTTTCCACAATTCTCCAGCCAGCTGGGGAATTCTGGGAGTTGAACTCTACGTAGCATAAAACTGCTACCGTTGAGAAATATTGGGTTCTGCATAGAATGATCTGTGGTTCCCAAATGCTTCTACTTTTCCACATAATATGATTTTATTTTAATTTTTTTGGGAAAAAATGTTACCAGGACTCTGCTTTTCGACAATACCTTAGTTATTGCGCTGACTTCAAATCCTTCAGAGGCTACAATTTCAGGAATCCCATCTGGGCTCAAACCATGACAGGTCAGAGTTCCATATAAAGTCGATTTCCCTAAAGGAGAAGAACAAACGGTGTTGTTGGAAATGGTGTGGGATCTCCTGCTTTGAGCAACGGGTAGGACTAGAAGACCTCCAAGGTCCCTGCCAACTCTGTGTGGTTGTGTTAAAGGACCAAAATGCAGTTAAAAGCCAAAGCTTAGCAGGTGCTAAAGCCAACCTGCCTTTGAAAAGAAAGGAGGGGGAAAATGCTAATTTTTCAACGTTGCTTCCTAATACATAAAATATACATTTTTATCAGAAACCTAAAATGATAACGGACGGCAAATCTTCCCAAAACCTGAATTTGGACCATACCACACAAGCCAAGTTTTGAGCAGGTCTATTTTAAGACTGAAGGAATTGGGGGTAAGAGGTTATTTTACACTGTAGGAAGTTAGCACCCACTCCTCTCCTAGAAAAATGAAATATCCTAGGAAATATTTAAAAGGCAGAATGTTTCTCCTAAGAGGGAAGTAGAAACTCAAAGAGAGGCAGAAACTCACCCCACCACCTTTGTTAATGGGCGGGCCATTAAGCCCTGGGCCAGAGTATTCTACATAACAAAGGCCTCTACCCATCTCACCACCTGGCCTGGGGAGATTGCATCAGCCAGCACTCAAGTGAAGCCATGTGGTCCAGACAAAGCCTACAAAGTTAGCTAAGACCCCCGCCCCTGGGAGTCTGACAGCCAATGAGTCTGACATTTCTTACACAGGAACAGGAAACACTTAAGAGGGGCCCAACAGAGGGCATATAACTGATAACAGATCATCAGAGTTGGAAGGGACCTTATAGGTCATCTAGTCCAACCCCCTGCCCAAGCGGGAGACCCTACACCATTTCTGACAAATGGCAGTCCATTTGTCTGAAGGTCTCAAGTGATGGCGCTCCCACTTATAACTAAGGGTCTCTCAGCATCTTGCCCCTTCTTTTTCCTTCATCCAACGCCTTGGTGCTCCAGAGAGTTATAAACACAGCACAAAAAATCATCGGTTTTTCTTTGGAAGAGATTGCGAAGACCAGACTCCTCTCTAGAGCGTTAAAAATCTCCACAGACCGTTCTCATCCTGGACATTCATATTTCGATCTGTTACCATCAGGGAGGCGTTATAGGTGTCTTAAAATGAGGACTAATAGACTAAGAAACAGTTTCTTTTCCAAGGCAATAATTGTCTTGAATCAAACAATGCCCTATGTATATAGTGGCATTTTTAAACGATCTAACACTATATGTTTCAGATAAGTTTTAGACTAGGTTTTTAATTATTATTATTTTAATTATTTTACTTTTTAAATACTTCGTAGTGCGATTGTGATGTGATGTTTGGGGCAGTGTGCTGGAGTAGCTTTCAAATTTCATTGTATTAGTAGTGTTGAAAGAAATATCCTTCTGGGTTCAGTTCCAAGTGGGGAAAAAGACACTGGAAACATAGAGGCTATTTGGAAAGATGGTTTAATGGTGGACAGCAGGACCACATGCTTCAAGGTGAAGGGAAGAAGGGCTGACCAAGATGCTGAGAGACCCTTATATACCCTCTGTGGGGCCACACCTTAGTGTTTCCTGTTCCTGTGCAAGAAATGAATCCCATTGGCTGTCAGACTCCCAGGGGTGGGGGTCTTAACTTTGTAGGCTTGGTCTGGACCACATGGCTTCACCTGAGTGCTGGCTAATGCAATCTTCCCAGACCATGTGGTGAGATGGGTCATCCTATCATTTCCTGAGGGCCATCCTTAATCCCATCACCCTGGAGCTGAAGGGGGGGGGGCAGGGAGCTGCAGGAAGCTGCTTTGTCTTTAAAACATATTTCTCCTCTTCTCATCCAGGGAGATATAATATTCTGCCTTTTAAATATTTCCTAGGCTATTTCAATTTTTCTAGGAGAAGGGTGGGTGCTAATCTCCTACAGTAGAATGCAATGATAATAAAGGTATTCTAATTCTAATTGAAGCATGTGATTGTCCTTTTCACTTTGGACCTCCAAGCCATGTGGTCCTGTCCACCATTAAACCATCTTTCCAAGCAGCCTCCATGTTTCCAATGTCTTTTCCCCCACTAGGAACTGAACCCAGAAGGATCATTCTTCCAACCACACGAGGCATGTAACGTCTGAGTAGGGACAGAGGAAAAGACGTTCCTACTCAGACGTTACATGCCTCGTGTGGTTGGAAGAATGATCCTTCTGGAACTCCTTGGCAGAATAGCTGAACAACAGGAGAGGCTGGTTTTTCTCACTCACCTGGACTCCTGCAGCTCAGCCAAACCTCCTCCTCATTTCTCCTAGAAAATTGGGGAAAAAATAATCCATTAGCCCAGAATCAGGTGATATGAGAGACATATACATTGAATAAATAAAAGCAATAGTTGAAAGGGCTGAGGTGTTGCATCCGGACGGCCAAGGGCTTCCCTACCTGTAAAGTAAATGGGTTTATTGCTGTGTCTGTCAATCTTGGCAACTTTTGAGAGGCGTGGACTGCAACTCCCAGAATTCCCCAACCAGAAAAGCTACAAATCAACTGGAAGGAAACAGGAGGAGGAGTGGATGAAGCCCATTGTGGTGCGGGTGGATGGGAATTGTAGTCCCTGAGAGGGCTGGATTGATTGCCTCAGAATCTTCTCTGCCTTGGATTCCCGTACCCAGAAGGCTGGGACTAGTGAACTCAAAGATCCCTAAGACAAGTCCAGGCAGTTAAAAGCCCATTGTGGCCTGGGTGGATGGGAATTGTAGTCCCTGAGAGGGCTGGATTGATTGCCTCAGGGTCTTCTCTGCCTTGGACTCCTACACCCAAAAGACTGGGACTAGTGGACCCAAAGGCCCCTAAGATAGGTCCAGGCAGTTAAAAGCCCATTGTGGCCTGGGTGGATGGGAATTGTAGTCCAAGAGAGAGCTGGATTGATTGCCTCAGGGTCTTCTCTGCCTTGGACTCCTGCACTCAGAAGGCTGGGACTAGTGGACTCAAAGATCCCTAAGACAAATCCAGGCAGTTAAAAGCCCATTGTGGCCTGGGTGGATGGGAATTGTAGTCTAAGAGAGAGCTGGATTGATTGCCTCAGGGTCTTCTCTGCCTTGGATTCCCGCACCCAGAAGGCTGGGACTAGTGGACTCAAAGATCCCCAAGGTAAGCTCAGGCAGGTAAAAGGTTGCCCGCCCTCCTCAGAGACCCCGCTCCAATTTTTCCCTCAGGGATCTCTGGGTGGTCTCCCTTCCCCGCCAGGCACGCCGCCAACGCCGAAAGGCGTGGCCGGCGCCGTCGTGGGCGTGGCCTCCCCCACCTCAAGACCTGGTCCCAGTCGCTCTGGATCCGCAGCACCGGCGCCTGCGCCATCTTCGCCTCAGCTCCGCCCCGGAAGCCGCGGGCCGGGGACCGCCCCCCGGAAGGCCCGGGCGCCGCCCACCAAGGAAGCAGTTTGGCGGTCGGCGAGGTGCTGCAGGGAGGCCTGAGGCGGCGGTTGGAGGCGCTCGCGGAGGTGGGCGGGGCTTCGGAGGGGGCGGGACGGCCAGGCTTGGCCTACCTGGCAGGGCTGGCCGTGGGGAGAGCGACGGCGCCGAGTCGCCTCTTCATCCCCAACCCTGCGAGGCAGGCTTGTCCGGGGGGAGGGGGCGCTTAAGAGGGAAAAAAATTAGGTAGTTTGGGGATCTTAAGTGGGCAACTAGGGCCCCCTTTGTGACCTTGGGACTTCAACTCCCAGAATTCTTGCTTCCTCCATTGACTTCACTAGTTGAGAAACCATGACGGCTCAGGAATTCTGGGAGTTGAAGTCCACTAGCGAGTAGAAAAGGCCATAGATACTGGCTGAGGAATTCTGGGAGTTGAAGTCCACAGGTCATAAAGGAGTCATAGTTACTGGCTGAGGAATATATGGGAGTGGGAGTCCATAGATAGGAAGTAAAGGGGCCATATATATTGGATGAAGAATTCTGGGAGTTGAAGTCCACAGGTCATAAAGGTGTCATAGTTACTGGCTGAGGAATTATGGGAGTAGGAGTCCACAGCTAGTAAAAAAGGCCATAGCTACTGGCTGAGGAATTATGGGAGTTGAAGTCAACAGGTAGTGAAAAAAGCCATAGATATTGGATGAAGAATTCTGGTCGTTGAAGTCCACAGGTCATGAAGGCGACATAGCTACTTGCTGAGGAATTATGGGAGTAGGAGTCCACAGCTAGTAAAAAAGGCCATAGCTACTGGCTGAGGAATTATGGGAGTTGAAGTCAACAGGAAATCCATTCCTACTCCCACACTATTCATCCATCATCGCTTCTCATCCAAGAAGTTTCTTCAGCTCTGGAAGTGCTTCATCTCCAAGTAGCCTCAACGACTCTCAAAGGATGCAAATGACCAGCTGTCTGCAAGGAATCTAAATCCTTCCGTTCCCCGCCATCCAGAGCTGAAGAAGCTTCTTGGATGAGAAGCGAAACATCTTCAAAAGAAAAAAATCCAGACAGTCCAGTTGCCTCTTGAAAAAATAAAGCTCCTTTGGGACAGTTAAGTGTTGGGTTAGGGGGTTACAGTCTCATTTGGCCTGAGTAGCTTCACACTGGTGTGGATACCACAACGGGTTTTTTTTTTAAGCAGCGGGTTCTCCTTTCCCCAGATCTGCCAGGATGTCTGGCCACAACTGGAGCCAGAAGACGCAAACAAGGAGGGAGGAAGAGGAGGAGGAAGAAGACCCCTTTGACCAGATGATCCAGCGTACCGGCTGTGCCTCTTTCCACTACGCCGTGATGGAGTGCATGGCGGAACACCAGGACTGGCGCAAATGCCAGGAGCAAGTGCAGAGTTTTCGGTCCTGCATGGCGGAACATCAGAAGCAGCGAGCAGAAGAGGGGAAGAGGAGGCAGAAACTGCACCAGGCCGCCAGCTGACCAAAGGGAAGCAGGGGAATGAATTGCCTGCTGGACTCCCAAAACCTCAGAACCACCCAAGCCCAGCAGGGCTGACGCTGGACGAAGCCGCCGCCGGTTCATAAATTCAGAAAGAGCTAAATTTTGTAGCCAAAAGATATGTATTCCATCAGACCCGTTTAATACAAAAATGGAATGGCGTTCTTTTTTGCTTTTAATAGGAAAAATGTGTCGTGCCTGTGTCAGAATCTGATTTGGAGGGGGGAGCGGAAGTGTGGCTGTGTTGGCTGTGTAAGAAACTGGGGAAGAGCAAAGTCCGGCTGGGCAGAGGAGGGGAGAGGTAGAGCAAGGGAAGAGTTCAGAGGAAGACCCAGCCCCCCCCCTCTTCATCCAAGGGCATGCAGGGAGGAATGGAGAAGGGAGCAATGTGAATTGCATGGCTAATGGGGGAGGAAAGGGCCCTGATTCCCTTCATTACCTGCAGCTGGGAACAAGAGTGTTTAAAAAGGGAAGCTATGCACAGCAAGCAGTTGGGAGCAAATCGTGAATTTACCGAGTACCGTCAAGGCTTATCTGGGTTCCTGGCCTTCCCAACTGTGCTTTCAAGTCTGCAATTCCTTCTCCTGCCCTATCCAGTTAATTATTGCAGCATGGTTTGTTTGGACTTTAAGTTACCATTTGTAACTTACCTTGTTTGGGACTGAATTTTCTATAGCCAAAGGCTGTTCCTGGGAGAGTTTTTCTCCAGCTGAAGGTAACCTGGACATTGGGGGCAAAGTTGGAGATAATATCTTATCGCTTATTTGACTGTTGCCTTTGTGCCACTCCCCTTTGGGTCATCACCAAAAGTGAATGTCTCCTGCCAGGGCACAAGACAATGTTAAGTTTTCCCTGAAAAGGACCGCTTGGATAGCAGCGTGTGGCGAATGGAAGAATTGCTGCACGTTGGGCTTTTCCATGCTTTTATTTCTATTTTTAAAAAATCACTTTTAAAAGCATCTTTCAGGACAGATTAGGGGATAGGATGGGAAAGCTGTGTGATAGAACCAAGCTTGCCTGCGCTCTTTTTTTTCCTGGCCCTCAAGTTTTTATAGTTCATGGGGAATTCTGGGAGTTGGAAGTCCCCCTCATGCTGGTTGAAGAACCCCTTGGAAGGAATGGCTGATGAAAAGCATCATCCGGCCCCTGTGGTCCCATCTCACTGCAGTTTGGCCCGAAGCTCATCCAGTTCTGTCCGGACCTTCAGTCGAATTCTGAAATCTTCCTCTGTGTGCTGAAAGAAAGAAAGAAACCGAACATTTGGATGTTGGACGATGCAGCGTTGTGGTTACTTAAGAAAGTTGCAAAACCTTTGTACCTGAGAAAGTTTAGAGCAGGGGTCGCCAACCGATGGGCCGGGGACCACTGGTGGTCCGTGAGAAAATTTTTGCGGTCCGCAGAGAAATGTCCCCCCCAAGCAATTAATCCAGGCTGCGTGGGAATCCAAGGCTACACCGCCCACATGGCCCGCAGGAACACAAGGCTCGCGTCGCTTCCATTGCGAACAACATGAGGTGGTGAGGGGAGGGGGGAAAGGGAGGAGAAGGGTAACTTTCCCCACGTGCCTGGCCTGGCCACTGGGCTGCTGCTTTCTGCTTCTTCTGTTTTTGGCTACATGCAAGGAAAGCAGCCAAAGTCTTCCTTCCTCTCCCCCAAATTCCGCCAGAAATGAGTCTTTGGAACCCTGCAAGGCCTCCTGCTCCAAGAGACTGCAAAGACTCATTTCTGGCGGAGTTGAGGGAGAGAAAGAAAGACTTCTGCAGCTCCTGCTGCTTTCCTTGCATGAAGCCAAAAGTCTCTCTCTTTCTCTCTGAGAACAGAGCTGGGGATGGTATCCTGCAATCCCAAATAAAGAATGATCGATTGGTAGGAAAATGGGGTGGGGGATTTTCCTGCAGACTTTTTTTGGGATTTTCCCAGGGTCTCTTTGTCTGTGGGGTTTAAAATTATGAGTTTGGTGGTCCCTGAGGTCCAAAAGGTGAGCGACCCCTGGTCTAGATCACCTAAACTAGCAGTCCCCAATCTCCTCGGCTTGGTTGGAGGCGGGGTGGGAGGGAATTGGACCGTGTGAGCAGGTCAGTCCACACACATATGCAAACATGCAGCCCTTGTGCGAGTAGCGGGCCAGCGCATGTATGTGCAGCTCCACGCAAGCAGTGGGCTGGTACGTGCACTCCAGCCAGCCACTCATGTGGCCCAATTCCAAATAGGCCACAGGTTAATAATGGGCTGGGGGGTTGGAGACCACTGACCAAAGCAATATAATATTTATCAGATTCTGAGGTTGCATTTGTGCATTATACTCGGCTAAAACAAAATAAAAAAAATGAAACCATTTAATAAATTAGCTTTTAACTTGGTTTATGTCAGGGTTTATCAGATTGTGGTCAGGAGAATTCTAGGGTTCCTTGGGAAATTGATGGGTTGTTTATGCACAGTTTTATATCCTCCCAGCTTTCAAGCACTGATGTTGTTCCCTAGTCAGGTAACGAAATATCTGCAAGAAAACAATCCAGCTCAGAGATCACCAAGGACCCCACAGTCCTCCTTCTCTCCACAAACCCCTCTCCCTTCTAGCACTGGTGATGTTCCCTAGTTGGGTCATGAAACATCAGCAGGAAAACAACCCAGCTCAGAGAATCCCAAGGACTCCAGAATTGTCATTGTCGTTTTCCTTTTCTTAAGTTATTACGGTTAAATTTATTGATGGCTTTCATTATTTTATTCTCGATTTAAATATTTCAGTAAGAACCCACATACCTCTTTCACTAATAGATGGACTCCCTCGGGCAGGTTATTCTGAATAATTTCCAGGAAAATAGGACTAAACGTGGCAGTCAGTTGTTTAATCTGGAGGAATGGAGAAGAAGCATTTTTCCAAAGGAAAAGGGGAAAACAAATTGCCAACGTCAACGTATTACTGTGACCTATTGATTTATCTATTTATAAATCTGTTAGGATAACCTGTACCAAAATCAACCTTAAAGGATCCCCTGCTAGTTTGTCATAAAAATAATAAAACTATACACAGTCCTTGACTTACCACCGTTTGTTAAGCGACCATTGGAAGTTAAAATGACCCTGGGGAAAAAAAGGGACTTGTGATGAATCCTCACACTTACGACGATATCACCACGGCCGTGGGATAAAAAATTTGGGTGCTTGGCAATTTTGGACAGTTGCCGTGTTCCAGAGTCACACAATTGCCCTTTGGGATCTTCCTAGTCCGCCTTCCAATAAGCAAAATCAATGGAGGGGAAATCAGATTCGCTTTAACGACCATGTGATTCATTTAACAACGGCCAGGATTCACTTAATTAACAGTAGCAAAAAAAAGTCATATAAGAAAGTTGGATGCAACTTGCTTAAATTAGCTATCGATGTTTTTCTTTCTTTTTTTCCACTTTTTCCCTACAACTTTTCCCTTCTCCTTTATTTTCCTATTTTTTTCTTCTGTGGGTTTTGTATTTTGTATTATAAACGGAGAAAAAAGGAAGGTCACCAGAACTTTGAAATCAGGTCACAAGTACCTTTTGGCCTTAACTTCGTCCCATCGCTAATTAAGTCATTAAGCGAGGACCACCTGTAAAGATGCCCTTGATTGCACCGCTCTCTAAACTGAGGTTTGGGGGGGGGGTGTCTTGTGGTTTTTTCAGCCTTTCAAGAAAGACCCAATGCTCTCTTTGCTCTGCTGTCATTCAGGAGGTTTCCAAGAAGACACCAGAGAACCAGGGACTGCCATCCTGCCGTCGTGCTTACAGGTAGTCCTCGACTTACCACAGTTCATTTAGTGACCGTTCGACGTTACGACAGTCCTGAAAAAAGTGACTTTCCACTATTTTTTTTACCGCTGCCGCATCCCCACAGTCACGTGATCAAAAATCTGGCCATTTGGCAGCTGGCTCACATCAAAAAAAGCACAACAAAGGATGTTCTTTCTGTGCCAACTCAGAAAGCTCAAAGTGCCCAAGGAGCTGCTGATCCAGTTCTACAGAGGAATGATTGAGTCTGTCATCTGCACCTCTAGAACTGCCTGGTTTGTTTCTGCTACCCAACAGGACAGACACAGACTTCAGAGGATAATTAGGATTGCAGAAAAAACAATTACTATCAATCTGCCTTCAACTGAGGACCTGTATACTGCACAAGTCAAAAAGAGGGCTGTGAAAATATCTACAGACCCTTCACATCCCTGACATATAAACTGTTTCAACTCCTTTCCTCAAAATGACGCTATAGAGCATTGAACAGCCAGAATAACGAGACACAAGGACAGTTGTTTCCCAAACACCATCACTCTGCTAAACAAATAATTTCCTCAACACTGTTCAACTATTCCAAAGTCTGCACTACTATTATTGCTCATCACTCCTTATCACCCATCCCCTCCCACTTGTGACTGTGTGACTGTGACCTTGTCGCTTGTATCCTTACGATTTATATTGACTGTTTCCTAATATGATTCGATTGCTGATTGTACTCTATGACTATTATTGAATGTTGTCCCTTATGATTCTTGACTCTTGATGAATGCATCTTTTATTTTATGTACACTGAGAGCATTTGCACCAAGACAAATTCCTTGTGTGTCCAATCACACTTGGCAATAAAGAATTCTCTTCTCTTCTCTCTTCTCTTCTCTTCTACTCTATTCCCTGTTCTAGTCCTAATTATAATTCTATTCTAGTATGATTTGATTGCTTATTGTACCCTGTGACTATCATTAAGTGTTGTACCTGATGATTCTTGACTCTTTATGGATGTATCTTTTCTTTTATGGACACTGAGAGCATTTGCACCAAGACAAACTCCTTGTGTGTCCAATCATACTTGGCTAATAAAGAATTCTATTCTATTCTATTCTAAAAAAGTTGGAAAAGGAGAAAGAAGAGAGAGCTAACTTTTCAAGATCGGGAAGAAAGTGTTGCACCTGATGATTCTTGACTCGACGGATGTCTCTTTTATGTATACTGAGAGCGTTTGCACCAAGACAGATTCCTTGTGTGTCCAATCACACTTGGCCAATAAAGAATTCTATTCTATTCTATTTATGATGGTCGCAGGGTCTGGCATTACATGATCCACTTTTGCGACTTCTGACAAGCAAAGTCAAGGGGGGGGGGGAGGGGGGGGAGGAAGCCAGATTCGCTTAACGACTATGTTCCTCACTAAAACAACAATGATTCCCTTGAAAGCTCTGGCAAGGCATTACTTGTATAAGGACCATGTTTTACGTTATTCGTGTTGTGTTGCATTTTGTTATGGATGATACCAGCAGAGGCGAAATGGATTGCGTACAATGACAATAAAGGTGGTTATTATTATTATTAAAGGTTGTAAAACAGAGCAAGATTCACTTAATGACTGTCTCGCTTAGCAACAGGAATTTGGAGCTCCGTTGTGGCTGTAAGTTGAGGACCTCCTGCATTTTGGAAAATAAAACCGGAAAGGCAACCTACCTGAACGACACGCTGGTGGCTTGTAAGGTGGCCGTCCACACGCACTTTGCTGCCGTGTTCCCCAGTCAACACCAGCTCTAGAGTCTTCGTGGGCATGGCGTAGCTGGGGGAAGGTCCACCAGGGAGAGAGGGGAAATTATTACTACTTTTCACTTGATTGGATAATCATTAGTCTGGAACGGTATGTTATTATTATTATTATTTCATTTTAATGTATGCCGATTAGTGTACATTCAAAGTCACAATAAAGCTATTTTATTCTTCTATTCTTCTCTATTATCTTCTCTTCTATATTCTTCTTCTCTTCTCCTCTATTCTATATTCTTCTTTCTTATTCTATTCTATTCTACATTCCAATATCTATTCTATTCTTATTCTATTCTATATTCTTCTTCTATTCTATATTCATCTTCTCCTTCTATTCTATTCTATATTCCTCTTCTCTCTTCTATTCTATATTCTTCTTCTTTCTTATTCTATTCTATTCTACATTCCAATATCTATTCTATTCTATTCCATTCTTTCTTATTTTATTCCATTCCATTCTATATTCCTTCTCTTCTTTCTTATTCTATTCTATTGCATTCTATTCTACATTCCAATATCTATTCTATTAATTCTGTTCTATTCTATATTCCTCTTCTCCTCTATTCTATACTTTCTTATTCTATTCTACATTCTGTTCTATTCTATCCTACATTCCATATTCTATTCTGTTCTGTTTCATTTTGTTCTGTTCTACTGGACTCTACTCTATTTTCTATTCTACTGTACTCCATTCCGTTCCGTTCTGTTTTATTCTACTCCCTTTTGTTCTATTTGGTTGCCTGCTTGAGCAGGGGGTTAGAATAGAATCAACAGATTCGAAAGGGACCTTGGAGGTCTTCTAGTCCAACCCCCTGCTTAGGCAGGAAACCCTATGCCATTTAAGACAAAGGATTGTCCAATCTCTTCCAGTGTTGGAGCATTCAGAACTTAGGGAGGCAAGTTGTTCCACTGATCAATTGTTCTAAATGTGAGGACATTTGTCCTTAGCTTAATTTTTACCCTCCATTCTGGAGTGGGCGGGACCTCCATTAGGGTTTATTTTTGGGGGTAGGGCTTATGTTGGGTGCAGGTGTAAAAATCAAGCTAGGACTTACTTTCAGGGAAAACAGGGTAATGGCTTGGATATTCTAATCTATTAATAGATTATTTCAATATATTTCAGTGCTCCAAATTAGGAAGAAATTTAAAAAAGAAAAGCTTTATGTATTAGCTATTGATTGGGGTATTTCCTGAGTAGGAGGTTAGCCCGGCAGCTGATTTCGCAAGGATTTCTTCATGGCAGGTAGCCTTCTCACACCCTCAGCCTCTGGCTACGCCTGGCTTGCTAAGTGAGTCTCACCTTTCGACCACGTTGACCGACAGTTTGTTGCAGAGCCGATGCACATACTGAGCATAATGCTCGACCAGGCAGATGTCATAGCCCGTCATCACGATGTTTAAGGTGCCATACTGGTGTTCTGTGCCGGGGTCAATTTCCTTCATCTCTACATGATTCTTCCTTTTAGGAGGGGCCTGGGGAAAACGACAGTGGGGTTCAGTGGGGATTTATTGAATTTATACAGGTAGCCTTCGACTTAATAGTTCATTATGAGCTGCGGTGGCGCTGTGGTTAGAATGCAGTACGGCCGTCTACTTCTGCCTGCCTGCTTGCAGTTGGGCAGCTCGAATCTCACCAGGCTCAAGGTTGACTTGTCCTTCCGAGGTCGGTAAAATGGGGACGCAGATTGTTGGGGGCAAGAGACTGACTCTGTAAACCGCTTAGAGAGGGCTGGAAAGCACTGTGAAGCGGGATATAAGTCTAAGGGCTATTGTTTAGGAAGGAAGGGAAAGGGGAAAAGATGGGAAGGAAGGAAAGAAGGAAAGAAGGAAGGAAGGAGTGCCCCAGTTATAATGCAGCATTTCAGACTAATTCTGCCCACAGTCTGGAGTTCAATCCTGACTAGCTCAAGGTTGACTCAGACTTCCATCCTTTTGAGGTTGGTAAAATGAGGACCCAGACTGTTGGGGGTGATATGCTGACTCTGTAAACCGCTTAGAGAAGGCTGGAAAGCAGTATGAAGCAGTATATAAGTCTAAGTGCTATTGCCGTTCCTTCCTTCCTTCCTTCCTTCCTTCCTTTCCCCTTCCTCCTCCCTCTTTTCCTCTTTCCCTCCCTTTCTCCTTTCCTTCCTTCTGGTTTTTCTGCCTTCTTTTCCCCCTTCTTCTCCTTTCTTTCCTCTTCTTCTTCCTCTTTCCCTCCCTCCTTTCCCTTTTCCTTCCTTGTTTCTAGTCTTCCTACCCACCTTCTTCCTAACCCTCCCCTTCCTCCTCCTTTTCTTCCTCTTTCCTTCCTTCCTTCCTTCCTTCCGTCCTGCCTGCCTGCCTGCCATGTGTCTCAAACTCGGCTACACCAAGGCAGCTCCGGCATGTTTACTCCTAATAAATCTTCTTTAAGCTTTGAAAATCTGGCTAGAGACTCATGATGTAAATGGGGGTAACTGCTGGAGCCCTAACAGCTTAGCTGACTCTGAGGCACATCATTCACTGTCACCCTTGACCCTGATTTTCCCCCAGCCCATGGGTGTATAATTCATATTGACCATATGGTAAACCAGAAAGGATTATATTGCAAAGTGAAGTATTTGTAATGAGATTATATTATGATTAAAAAGGAGGGGAATGTAAATTTAATAACATTTCATAGGTGAAATTTGATTAAATAGAAACAAAGAGGAAATATGAATGGTTTATATGAATATCTCTGGAATAAATGTAAGATTTATTGTAGGCTGGGGGAAATACCATGTGGATCCTGGATATATTAGTTCTATTTTATTTTTCTGTTGGTTTATTATACATCGGCTTTGAGAAAGTTAATGAAGACAATAATAGGTGGTAAGCTGGAAATGAAAATAATAGGGGATAAAGAGTGGAAAATATATGTGAGGATGGAATGCTTTTGATATCGGATTAATGAATTGAAAATATGAAATGAGAACTTATTCAAAGATCAGTGGAATAGATAATGATTTGATATGAAATTAGATAAGAAAGTTGGAAATGTAATTATCACTATGTATGAATGTTGTAACCTGGAATCACATTGCTCATTTGAAGAGATGTGTAAAATAAAAAACAAAAACTTTTGTTAAAAAAATAATTCATATTCTCCAATGGGACACCTCCATAGCCCAGAGTCATCAAGCATGCTCTCCAATTAGAATTTTGCAAGGCAGAAACTTCGGTCCCCTAGTTACTATCTTTGAAAACATTTATGGAATGCGCTTTCGATTTCCAAGCTGCCCCACTGCTCTTTCTGTTGGCAACTCTAAAAAGACCAGGGAAATAGTTTATGAGTTGACACACGTGATCAAAATTCAGAGGTTTGGAACCTGGCTCCTACTTATGACCGTTGCCGTGTCTCAGGCTCACGGGATCTCTCCCTTTTGTGACCTTCTGACAAGCAAAGTCAAGGAGAGGAAGATTCACTTAACGACCGTGTTGCTAACTCATCAACTGCTGTGATTCCCTTAATGACAGTGGCCAAGAAAAGTCGTCATGGGGGGGGGGGGCAAAACTCACTTAACAACAGACACTTCGCGCTCAATTGTGGTCGTAAGTCGAAGACTGCCTGTAATAGCCCCCCCCTAATCCAGAGAGGCCTCAGCTGATAGTCAGGTCCCTCTAGAAATTTCTTTTTAAGAAGCAACCCAATCAGCAAAGTGAGAGATTTCTAATACTCACCTCTGGAGGGAGAAGATGTCTATAGCGGCCGATACCATGCGTAGGATTAGATCTGTAGTGTCTTTGAAAATTTTGCTGCAGGCTGCCTTTAAAAGAGGAAACAAACAGACAAAAAAACATAAGAATACAGAAAACTTTGAAGGTCTAGATCAGACCTGAGTATTTTAAAACCCCTGAGTCCATATCCAGCCCTTTGGCTCGCCAGCCTGTGTGAGGTGAATTGGAAACTGGAAATCAAATATAAATAGGCAATATGTTACGCTTGGAATACAACTGCATTGCTTTTATTTTGAAAGGGGCTATTTTTTAAAATTGACATAGGTGCGTGACTATGTTGTTTCATAGCTTAGGGAAGGGAAAAAGGTGTAGGAAAGGAATAGAATAATAGAATAGATAGAATTCTTTATTGGCCAAGTGTGATTGGACACACAAGGAATTTGTCTTGGTGCAAATGCTCTCAGTGTCCATAAAAGAAAAGAGACATTCGTCCAGAGTCAAGAATCATCAGGTGCAACACTTAATAATAGTCGTAGGGTACAATAGAAGAGAAGAGAGTAGAATAGGAGAGAATAGAATAGAATATAAAATATAGAATAGACTAGAACAGAATAGAATACAATAGAATAGAATGGGAGAGAATAGAATTAGAATAGAATGAGAAAGAATAGAATAAGAAAGAATAGACTAGAATAGAATATAGAATGGAATGGAATAGAATAGAAAATAGAATAGAACAGAATTCTTTATTAGCCAAGTGTGATTGGACACACAAGGAATTTGTCTTGGTGCAAATGCTCTCAGTATTCATAAAAGAAAAGAGACATTCGTCAAGAATCATCAGGTATAACACTTAATAATAGTCATAGGGTACAATAAGCAATCAAATCATACTAGGAAACAATATAAATTGTAAGGATATAAGCAACAAAGTCACAGTCATACAGTCACAGGTGGGAGGGAAGGGGTGAAAGGAAGGATGACAAGAATAACAGTAATAATAGTGCAAACTTTGTAAATAGTTGAACAGTGTTGAGGGAATTATCAGTTATTATTAGAAAAATATCATTGACTTCTGATTTGTTTTGGAGCACTAGAACAAGGTAATGGCATAAAACCTCAACTTTTTACTTTTAGAATAGAATAGCAGAGTTGGAAGGGACCTTAGAGGTCTTCTAGTCCAACCCCCTGCTCAGGCAGGAAACCCTCTACCATTTCAGACAAATGGTTCTCCAATCTCTTCTTAGAAACTTCCAGTGTTGGAGAATTTACAACTTCTGGAGGCGAGTTGCTCCACTGGTTAATTGTTCATACTGTCAGGAAATTTCTCTTTAGTTCTAGGTTGCTTCTCTCTATCCATTGCTTCTTGTCTTACCATCAGGGGCTTTGGATAATAGTTTGAGCCCCTCTTCTTTGTGGCAGCCCCTCAAATATGGAAGACTGCTATCCTGTCTCCCCTAGTCCTTCTTTTCATCAAACTAGACACCCCCAATTCCAGCAACCATTCTTTGTATGTTTTAGCTTCCAAGTCCCCTAATCCTCTTGGCTGCTCTTCTCTGCACTCTTTCTAGAGTCTCCACATCCTTTTTTACATCATGGTGACAAAACCTGGATGCAGAATTCCAAGTATGGCTTTACAAAGGCATTATATTATTTTATACAATATATACTAGCTATAACAACAAACGTGTCTAATCAGTAAGACCCAAATTCAAAGTTTCATTTTTTTCCCCACCTCAAGCACAAAGTTCAGAAATGGTTTCCAAGTAGAAACAAAAGTAATTGTGTTTTTTTTTTCCCCCTTTAATAAAAACATTCAATTTCACCATCTCCACCTGCAGCCATTCGTCCATTGTGGGAATCAGAGTTCCTTCCATTTTTATGCATAAAGTAATCTTGCTGCCATCAACATATATTTATTTATTTAATATTTATTTATTTAATATATTTATATACCGCCTTTCTCCCGAAGGACTCAGGGAGGTGTACAGCCAACCTCACAGTTCCAATCCCCCCCCAATTCTTTTCCATTAAACCCAAAAGGAAGGTCTCTGGTTTTATCTTTATATTAATTTAAGAATCTTCTGTATTAAGATGTGAATCCTACTCCAATATTTCTTTGCTTTGTCACATGTCCGACATTTTTGATTAAAATGTCCCTTCTTTATTTTTACCTTTCCAACATTCATTTGAGATATCTTTATACGTTCTTGACAAATTATCCAGTGTTACCGGATACCAACAATACACTATCTTATAAAAAATCTTTTAAATAATAATTTAGTGTAAATTCTAGATCTTTCGTCTTAAGGCAGGTGTGATGACCCGTTGCCCGATTCAGGCAACACAGTCAAATAAGCAATAAGAGTCCCTTTATTATCTCCAACTTTGCCCCCAATGTCCTGGTTACCTTCTGGGCTGGAGAAAAACTCTCCTAGGAACAGCCTTTGACTGCAGAAAATTAAGTCCAAAACATGGTCAACACAAACTGTAACTTAAAGTCCAAACAAGCCATCTGAAGTAATTAGTTTGGCAGGACAGGAGCAAGAACTTCAGACTTGAAGGCATGGCAAAACTCACACGGTTGGGAAGACACCAGGAACACAGACAAGCCACGACAACACAGGATTAAACTCACGTTTGCTCCCAGCAGCCTACCGCATGCAGCCTGGTTTTCTTATCAACTCTCTTCCCAGGTGTGGCTAATGAAGGGAATCAGGGCCCTTTCCTCCCCTGTAAGCCACGCAACCCACGTTGCTCCCTTCTCTGTTCCTCCCTGTGTGCCCTAGGATGAAGATGGGGTGGGCCTGGTTTGTCCTCTGAATTCCCTCTCCCTTGTTCTACCTCTTCCCTGCTCTGCCCAGCCAGACTTTGCCCTTCCCCAGTTTCCTCCACAGCCAATGGAGCCACACTCCTGCTCCCTTTCAACTGTCTGGCTTCCTCCTCAGATTCAGACTCTGACAGGGCCATGACAGGGAGGAGTGTCAAACTTGAGGCTTGCGGACTGGATGCATCACGTACTGCCTCCCCTTCTCCCGGTTTAGTGAAGGGGAAAAAAGTCCCAATATGTCATATGACAACGCTGTGACGATGAGAGTTTGACATCTCTGGTCTACGGGAAGAAACCAGGGAAGTCTGGTACATCTGAAATATTTTTATAATCGGGAAAGGACCATTCTCTGGCCAACTGTTTTTGCCAAAAAGGGAAGAATATAATATCCTCTCATTATTGAATTTATTTGCTGCCCATCTCATAGCGAACGACTCTGGATAGTAAATTCATCACATCACAAGCATAGCCCCAAAGATGGTTCTCTTTCCCAGATTATGACAAGTTGTTTAAAAAAATCTTACCTATAGAACAGACTGGATTCCTTCTGGATGATTTGAATGCAAGGCTAGAAAGCAAACAGACAAATCGTTATTATGCTTGGATATTCCACGGGATAAAAATTTTCACAGCTCTCTTGAGGTTCTCCAATTAAAAGGTAATTAGAATGCAAAGCTCCTAGCCCAATTGGTAATTTTGCAAATCTATATATATAAAGAGTGCAAGTCATAAAGCTAAAGAGAACAATCCTTTATTTGTCCTACCAAAATGTTTTCTGTCACACAGCTTCCCTCTTACAATGTTGACAGTAAGGGTGAGCATCAGAATTCTTTCTGTCCTTTTAATGATATCTTCCATCAGGACGCAAAACAAAATACAGATAGCTATCAGTCAACCGGGGCCAGAATGTCTGTTGTTAAGCAAGGCAATTGTTTAATAAGTTGTGCCCAATTTTATGACTTTTGCCATTGTTGTTAAAGAAATCACTGCAGATGCTAAGTGGATCTAGTTTTCACAATGAGTTTCCTTGTTAGAAGCCGCTGGGAAGCTTGCAAATCACATGACCCCAGGACGTTGCAACTATGGCAAATAGATGCTGATTATTAAGCTCCCAAATCGTAACGAAGTGACCATGATCTGTAATGTGCAGAGCACTGGGTACCTTACCTGAAAAAAACAGATCCTTCTTTTCCTAGGGACAACACCTGCAGGAGGTAAGTTAAATCATCTGTTACTGAAATAAGAAAAATGTACCAAGCCCTTTCCCACATTACAAGGTTACTCCTTAGTGACTTTCGCAAATTGATTGTGTAACCCTAAAAAGCTGTTTGCAAGATACCATACTATGGCTGATGTCCTACTACATTTCTCTTTCTGCTTTTTGGGTAGGTGGTTGGACTAGATGACCTACAAGGTCCCTTCCAACTCTTAATCTGTAAGTAAGTAGTTTCTCTCACTTCTAGGTAAATATTTCAACAGTACAATATTTAGGGGGATGGGGAACACCAAATTCATTCTTGATGTTGTACTCTTGACCTAAAATGTATGATATACGTGCCCTTAGGTCAATATGGTAGTACTTGATTTACAAGCATTCGTTTAGTTTATTTTATTGTCATTGCACCTCGTACAAAGAAATCAAACCCCATCTTCAGTGCACATCATGACCATGAAAATAAACACAAACATCCTTCACATTCCACACATTGAATCAAAAACCTACAACACCACAATACCACTGCACTATACAGTAGAATTCAAAAGAGCTAATGCCCTGGGATAGAAGTTGTTTTTCAGCCTGTTTGTCCTTGTTTTTATTGTTTTGTACCCCTTGCCAGATGGTAATAGTTCAAAAAAAGGGTTCCCAGGATGAGATGGATCTTTGAAAATATTTTGAACTTTCTTAATGCAGCGGGAATTATAAAGCTCTTCCAAAGAGAGGAGAGGGCAATCAATGATCCTCTGGGCAATGACCAGGGTTAACTCTGAAGTGCTTTCCTATCTGCCACTGTGCAATTGGCAAACTATACAGAGGTGCAGTAAGTTAAGATACTATCTATAGTGTAGCAGTAGAAGGTCACCAGCAGTTTTTCATTCAGTTGCTGTTTCCTGAGAAGCCTCAGGTAGTATAATCTCTGCTGGGCCCTTTTGACCAGGACTGCAATGAGAGCCCCCCAGGTCAGGTCCTCTTTTAGGGTAACACCCAGAAACATAAAACTGACCACTTGCTCCACTCGGTCTCCGTTGATAAGCAAGGGCTGGATGTCTGATCTGTTCCTTCTATAGTCCACTATAAGCTCCTTGATCTTATTGATGCTGAGGACCAAGTTATTGTCTCTACACTACGAAAGCAACTGGTCCACCTCATCTCAATAGGCAGACTCATCCCCGCCCTGGAGATGAGCCCCATCACTGTGGGATAACAGATAATCAGAGTTGGAAGGGACCTTGTAGGTCATCTAGTCCAACCCCCTACCCAAGCAGGAGATCCTACACCATTTCTGACTCTTCTTGAAAGCCTCCAGGGATGAAGCCCCCACAACTTCCGAAGGCAACTTCTGTTCCATAGGTTGACTGTTCTCTCTGTCAGAAAATGTCACCTTATTTCTTGGTTGAATCAATCAGAATAGAACTGGAAGGTACCTTGGAGGTCATCCAGTCCAACCCCCTGCCCAAACAGGAGACCCTGGGATATTGCAACTGTCATAAAGATGAACCAATTGTCAAGGTGTACACCTGTAGATCACGTGACCCCAGGGCTGCTGCAACAGTCATATAAGCATTAAAACTGGTCATAAGTCTCTTTTTCCCACTGCTGTTGGACCTTTGAACAGTCACTAAATGAACTGATGTAAGTCGAGAACTACCTGTAGCTATTCTTGGGGGAGAGAAGATATGTTATTTAAAAAAAAAATCAAAGAAATCAATGGGAAAAGCTTATTAAATCCCAACTAAATAAAACAGAAAGGGCAAAAGCAGAGAAATGTAGTTACTTCTTTATTTCTTTTTGGGGGGGGGGGAATTGTACTGTCCCCATTATAAAGTTTGGGTAAGCTAAAAGTAGCAGCTATATACAGGTAATTCACCAATTCGATCAGTTTCCCCCCACCCTTTCCATCCACCCACGTTTTCCCACCTTTTTTTTTTGCAATAATTTTTTTATTCTTATATTTTAAAAACATATATTTCAGTGAACAGCGTGATTCCAGGTTTTTACACTTCAATACAAACATGACCTTAGTATATATTTATCTTTCACATTCAATCCTGTATCATACCATTACTTCCATTTTCCAATAAATTTTCTCCATGATTTTTATTTTCTTTACACTTATTAAGTCCATTTTCAATGAATATAATCCTGTATTCATTATACTGTAGGAAGTTAGCATCCACCCCTCTCCTAGAAAAATTGAAAGAGCCTAGGAAATATTAAAAGGCAGAATATTTCTCCTAAAAAGGAACTCACTCAAGAAGCAGAAACTCACCCCAGAAGCAGAAACTCACCCCCACCTTTGTCAATGGGTGGGCCATTAAGGCCTGGGCCAGAATACTTTACATAAGGAACTCCAGGTAAAAGCTATAGCAATTGCCAAAAGCCCTTTTAAGGGCATAATCACCCACAAAGGCCAGACCAAGCCTATAGAGTTAAGACCCCCGCCCCTGGGAGTCTGACAACCAATTAGAATACAAGCTCCAATTCAAATCTCAACAGAGAGTATAAAACCCAGGCACTCTCAGCACCTCAACACTTTTTTTTTCCTTTTTCCCTTTTTTTTCATTTTTCTCTTTTTCCCCTTCTCTTCTCACCTTGAAGCATGTGATCATTCTTCTCTGGACCTCCAGGCCATGTGGCCCTGTAACCATTAAACCTTCCAAGCAGCCTCCATGTTTCCAGTGCCTTTTTCCCCACTTGGAACTGAACCCAGAAGGATATTTCTTTCAACAATACCTTTACACTTTTATCTGTCACATTTGCAATTTTATCACATACTTTTATTTCATTATTCAGTAAATTCCATCTTAAATCTAATAATTCCCCCCATATTTTTCCTTTTAATTACCAATTAAGAGTGTGTTTTACCACCTTGAGGACCCCCAGATGGGTCGGCTGGGCATGATGGGACCTGGAATCCCACCCATTCCGAGGACAGTCGGTTCAAGGAGGCAGAGAAGGATGGGGAAAAGGATGGTTCGGGAAGGGGGCGCCCCCTCCCCCCCAAGGATACCTACTTTTCCCAAGGCCGCGCTCATGATCCTCAGCGACGCCCCTGACCCTCCAGGCGGTAACCACGGCGACGCGGGGGGGGGGGGGCGGTTGAAATCACAAATCCGAATAGGACATCCTAATTCGTCTCCCCAACGGTCTGGGGTCCGTCCCTAAAATAGCTCCCCCTTCTTCCCTGTGCTGCGGACTCCAAGTT
This sequence comes from Bungarus multicinctus, assembly GCA_023653725.1. Lineage (NCBI taxonomy): Eukaryota > Metazoa > Chordata > Lepidosauria > Squamata > Elapidae > Bungarus > Bungarus multicinctus. The sequence goes on from CM042850.1 coordinate 2,773,525, forward strand.
CCGCGGCGAGTTTGTCCTCCCGTCGCCGCCAATCAGGAGCGTCCTCTCCGCAGCCAGTGGCTGTTTTGATTGGCTAAGAAGTGAGCATAGAGAGAAAAAGGAGAAGAGGTGACCAGTGGGGCTGCTTTCCTAAGGTTCCAAATTAGAAGTTTATAATAATTAGTGTTGTGTAGTAGTATAGTATAGTATTAGTGTTGTGTAGTAGTACAGTATAGTATTGTATATGGACCAGGGGGATCTCCAATCTTGGCAACTCTAAAGCCTTTGGAGGACTTCAAACTCCCAGAATTGGGAATTCTGGGAGTTGAAGCCCTCCAAGGCTTAAAGTGGCCAAGGTTGGAGACCCCCCCCCCACCGGGGTATAGAGTTGGCAGTTTAAGTTCTCATTCTGGTCCTGCATTGGAGCGGGAAAATACTCTCTCCTGATTGGTCGTTTGGCCGAATCAGTTTACCTATAAAAGGGAGTCATTTTACCTCACAGGTAACAAAGAGCTGGTAGAAATAACTCTGGTGTCGCTTGCACTCTTTGCCCAGAACTTAACAGTGGCGAAGAATTTGACCCACTCGGAGCTGAATAGGAAGCTGTGAGTTCGAACCCAGGTAGATCCTAATATTTGATATATACTCTCCTGCTTGGACACGGGATTGGACTAGATGACCTCCAAGGTCCCTTCCAACTCTTGTTATTCTCTGATCCACAGTTGTTGCCACTTCATTGTGTCTTTCTATCCTGAGGGGAATCGCCATTGGGGGTGGGGAAGGAAAGGAAGGTGTTTGAATGTGCTCGAATCGTTTTTTAATATCTAATTTAATCTTTGCGTATAGCCCTTGGTTAATATTTGCACCTTGTAATTAATCTTGTGTTCTGGGGTTGTTGTTTTTTTTGGCAACATCCTGGACTTTTTGTTTGTGTTTAGCTAAGCTTTAATCTGTCGGAGTTTATTTTCTTTTGCAATGTGGCGGGGCTTCGGGTTTGTTTTCTATTGTGGTTTAATTCCTCTCTACCTGCATGTCCTGTTTCTCAATATCTCTTGTACCTAGTAATGGTTCTCTTCTATCTATCTACTATATCGGGTCCCCAAACTTGGCCACTTTAAGACCTGTAGACTTCAACTTCCAGAATTCTCCCCAGCCAGCATAGCTTAACTCTCTTGTAATCTCATCCTCTGCAATGTCTCTCCACTTTAGGAGGTTAAGAGAAGAAAGAAACAGACACAGCTGGCTGAGGAATTCTGGGAGTTGAAGTCCACAAGTCTTAAAGTGGCCAAATTTGGGTACCCCTGTCTTAAGTCTTAAAGTTGCTAAGGTTGGAGAGCCCTGGTTAAACCATGTGGACTTCAACTCCCAGAATTCTCCCCAGCCAGCATAGCTTAACTCTCTTGTAATCCCTTCCTCTGCAATCTCTCTCCACTTTAGAAGATTAAGAGAGGAAAAAAAGCAGGCATGGCTGGCTGAGGGATTCTGGGAGTTGAAGTCCACAAGTCTTAAAGTGGCCAAGTTTGGAGACCTGTTCTATATCTTGTAAAAAAGCGAAAGCCCCCTCATGCATCATCACCAAATCTCCAGAGCCGTAAAGCCTACAAACTGGAAATTTGGCACGTATGTTCCTCTTGGCTTTTAGGGGCTCACTAAGAAAGGATTTTTCCAAATGACCATCAGAGCATTCATATTTCCTATATTATTATTATTATTATTTATTAACACGCTCTGAGGCTAAGGAGTTCTAGTCCCCCTCCCCACCTGAAAAGAAATCTTTTCCAAATGCAAAACACAAGCAGAGGAGAGGAGTTGAATTTCAGTTTTAGTTTTACAGCACCAAGCAGCTTTAGTAAAGAACAGTTGAGCTAAGCCATGCCCAGGCTCCTTGCTGTCTCCTTGCTCACACAGCAAATACTCTTTCAGTTTCCAAACAGCCCTCAACTCTCCCACGCTGACAGGACGCTAGCCAGATGAATACCGATGGATGCTGGTAGGCAGAGGCAGAATTTTCCCCCTTTATTTTCCTCCCCAAAAACTAAGCCCGGCCACATAGTTTCGTAGTGAAGCACAGGTATTGAGCTAGTATTTTATAAATGCCTCCTTTCCTTAATTTGGTTCTTTTCTTTTGGATAGTTTGTTCTTACAGTAACTTTAGTAGTTTTTTTTCCCTCCCTATTCTGTTGTACTTAGAGCTTTTATTTCTTCAGTTTGGGGTATTTGTATGATAAAGTTTGTGTTTGGGTGCAGTTATCTATTTGGTTTCTGGTATAATTTTGTCTATGGCAACACTGTTTCAGAGTGGTTTCCTTCCTACAGGGCTCACATCGGTCTCTTGGAAAATGGCTGCATCCTTTGCTCCATACAACCCAGACTCTGACACATGGAACTCCTACCTTGCTCGTTTCAACATCTTCCTTGAAAGCAACGACCTTGCTGAGATCACTGACAATAAGAAGAGGGCATTATTCCTATGCTGCTGCGGCCCAGAGATGTTTAGGATGGCTAGGATTCTCCTCTCTCCAGTGGACATTAAGTCTGTGTCATGGGATGTGCTGCAGAGCACTCTACGGGATCACTATGCGCCCAGACTTACACAAATGGCAAGTCGGTACATCTTCTATCATCGGAATCAGGCTGAAGGGGAATCCATCTACGAATATGTTGCTGCCCTTCAAGAGGCAGCCCTGAATTGTGAGTTCAAGGACTCACTCAGTGAGGTTCTCTTGGACAGAATGATCGGCGGTATGAGGGATGTCGTGCTACAGCAGCGCCTCCTTGCAAAAACAGACCTCACCCTGCAGATGGCGCTCAAAGAGGCATATGCAGCTGAGATGTCCAATCGGTCAATTGCAAAGATTCAAAAATCAAACAGACCACCAGCATCACGGAAACCAGCCACTGTGCGCCATGAAGATGCTAACTGCGGTGAATCAGAAGATGAGGACAATGTCAATTGCCTCAGATATCCTAAGGGAAGGAATGTGGCCACAGAAAAGTGGCAACCAGCATGTGCTGGTTGTGGCGGCAATCACCTCCGAAAGGTGTGTAGGTTCAAGAATGCCATCTGTTACCGATGTGAAAAGATAGGACATTTGGCCAGGGTCTGTCGTGCGAACCAACCGACTTCTCCCAAAAGAATGCAGAAAAAATAAGAGATTCACGGAGAGTACTGCTTCACTGTTTCCCAGAGGCACCTGAAGGCAGAAGCAGTCATCGTCATATGTTTTAGCCCCCAGCCCCCCTAATCCTCCTGATTGCTCTTCCCTCTAGAGTCTCAACCTCTTTTTTATAGTGGTAACCAAAACTGGTTGCTGTATTCTATGTGTGGTTTTACTAAGGTTCCTTGCATTGTCTCACCATTTTTTTACAGTATTGTTTATAGAGCTGAGGGGAACCCAGGAGCAGCCTCCAAAAACCTATGCTGTCTTTAATTATTACATAAAATAATTAAACCTTTCTGAGACATTAGAGTACAACTCACATTCTCCTGAGCTAAGCCAAGTATTCAATGTACTTGGTAGTTATGAAATTCTGTCCATGCTGCAGCAGCCACAACTTTGCTGATATACCTAGTCTGAAAATCCTTGACATTTTAATCCCGTGGGAATCAGGGGTTCCACATTTTTCATTGCATTCTTTAAACCAGCCCATTTGTGGTACATTAGTTCAAAAAGCATTGCTCTACAATGCACCATTTTGCTTAGTTGAAGGTTACAAACAGACAGGAGAGTTTTCGTATTGCATACATTTCAAGCATCTTAGCCACAACTTACACAAAAGGTAGGCCTGGGAAGCAAGTGCCATAAGCTTTCAGCAACAGCGTCAATGTTGAAGTTGATCAGTCTAACAGGACCATTTCATCCTAAAAAAAAAGCATCTGCAGACTAGAAAAATCCTGCAATCTGCAAAAGTACAGCTTTATTTGTTTTAAACAGGGAGTGTTTTTCCAACTATCAGGACAATGTTCAGGTGCTCTGGCAATTCATTCCTTTGGGTGTAGAGATAAGCACATCAGTGAATAAAGAAATATGCTTTATTATTAAGAAAACAGATTTAAAGACATAATATAAGCTTACAATACCGCCAAGATGATACCCAAATTTCTTATAAGCTGCCAGGAGCTCTTTCATAATGACAGCAGGGATACATCAAGAGCAGACAACTTTTCAATGGCATCTAGTGTGACATTCTATGCAGAAGCTCCCAGATAATAGCCCCACACTTTTAATTAAAACTTGACCTCCAGATTTTATGGTCCTGCTGTGGTCAGAAGACTGCAAGACTTGACCTTGATTGGATGGCATGTGACTGGGATGGGAGTTGGAAGTTGAAAGTTGGAGTTTTTTTGTAAAAGTTTTATAGCTATGTAAATATTCTCCACATTTCATTCAATAAAGAAAAGTTAAAATCAAAATCGCACTGCATGAAACCTTTATTTCTCTTAATAAGGAAAGCCAATGTGGTGTAATAGTTAAGGTGCTAGCCTAGAAGCCAGGGGGTGGTGAGTTCTAGTTCCACCTCAGGCATGAAAGTTTTGGGCCAATCACCAGGAGACAGGAAGTTCTAGATCTGCCTTAGGCATGAAAGCCAATAGAGTGAGTTTGAACCAATTACCAGGAGATGGTGAGTTCTAATTCCGCCTCAGGCCTGAATAGCAGGTTAGGTAACTTGGCCAATCACCAGGAGATGGTGAGCTGTCCTGCCTTGGGTATGAAAAACGGCTGTCAGCTACAGTCCCACTTTAGGCATGAAAACTGGTTGGGTGACTTGGGGCCAAGCCCTCTCTCAAGCCCAACATAAGGTCGTGTAGAAAATAGGAAAAAGGAGCATTAAATATGCTTGTTGCCTTGAGCTATTTTATAATGTCATAAATCAAATCAACCTTTATTGTCAGAGTACAACATGTACAGTGAGATTGGCTGAGTCTCCCTTCGTGCACCCCCCCAACCCAACTCACAATGAAGATAAAAAAAATCCCTAATCCAGTGGATCCTACTAACACACTTATTTCATTGCACCATATGAGCTGCTTGAACAGCGCACCGGCCCCACAACTCTATTCTATGTTGACATGAAGTTATTTTCCATCCAGGAGTCTTGACAGCCCACGGGTGGAAACTGTTCTTCAGCCTGTTGGTGCAGCTGGCTTTGCTTCTCTATCTCCTACCCGATGGTAGGAGAGCGAAGAAGTGCTGACCAGGGTGTGAGTCATCCCTGAGGATTTTCCTCACTCTTCTAAGGCAGCGAGTCTTTGTGAGGTCATCTAGCGGTATCAGGAAACAGCCCATGATGTTTTGTGCTGTGCTCACCACCCTCTAGTGTCTTCCTATACACGGCTGTCAAGCCAGCATGCCACACTCATGCAATGTGAGAGGATGCTTTATTATGGACCGGTAAAAGGAGGTCCACTTTATTATTTCACAAGACCCTAAGGAAATGGAGTCTCTTTTGGGCCTTTTTGGCCACCTGGGTTGTATTGATTTTCCAGGTGAGATCTTCACTGAGGTAGATTCCCAGGAATTTAAAGGAGGAAACTTCCACACAGCCCCCCTTGATGTAAAGTGGGGCAGGTTCCTCTCTCTTCCAGAAGTCTTAACACCATCTCCTTTCTCTTGCTGATGTTCAGGTGCAAGTTGCTTGGTAGGCACCATGAGGATAATTTTTGAAAAAAAAAAAACCTCATCTATACGCTGTTTCATCTTCACAAAAGGTGGGATGAAAAAAAACCCCTGATAAATAAAAAATAAATAAAAACGTCATTCAATTCTTTGAAATAAGATGGTTTTCTCTCATTGCCACTATAAGCCAGAGAAAGGAAATTCCAAGAGGATTGAAGATGTTTAGTGACGAAACGGAGACCAGTGTGGTTGGGGTACATGAGATACGATGGCGAGGTGGAACTAGAATGGGTATCTCTGGAGCCTTCAACCGTCATGCTGCGTGCCGTAAGGTTTGATTGGCAGGTCTCCGCTGTGGCCCCCTTGTGAAATATTAGGATGGAATAGCACAACACGGAGGAAGTTGGCTGTGTTATGAATAGAATTAGACTGTGCTGCCGGTTTACCAGAGCTTGGGGCGGGGGGGGGGGAGGAAAAATAAAAATCACATAACAATGTGTGTCTGCAAGGTAGCGACGATTTGATGTTCTCGGAGGCAGGTGCTTAGCAACCCCTGAGTCTGCTAATGGGCTCAATCCACTGGGGAGTTTTTGCTCTGCAGCAAACTTGATTGAAAGGCGTGGGAATCGTAGAGCAGGAGGGCTGTGCGCCTAGGTGGAGTTGGGCAGCCCTCATTTATTTCTCGATCCGTTATTCATGGGTTCCAGCGAGAAAAGACAATCACAACGTCGCGCTCCTCACGAGGCCGGCATTCACGAGCCTGCTTTCTCCTCGTTTTTTTGAAAAGAGACATAGATGTTCTCTGCCATTAATTTAAAAACTAAAAGCTCTGCTGATTTTTCTCCCTTTCTTTCAAGGGCATTCAAGGTGGGTCCTGTTTCTTCTTGGACCGACGAAGCCATTTCGAAGCAGCTTTCGGGTGCTCTTAACCTCCAACACAGAATAACAAGAGTTTGGAAGGGACTTTGGAGGACTTCTAGTCCTTCTCAAGCGGGAGACCCTAAACCTAAACCATTTCAGTCCAGTTGCTGAAAAGAATGCAGTGCTAGAAACCATTTAGGGATTAATTGCACTGAAGTGAAGTAATTGTGCTTGGGAGTAGGATAGAATTGTCTAATTAAAAATAGCTTTCACTAGCCTGAGAATCTGATCCAGTTAAATAAAACAGTGTTTTGAGTCTGCGTGTGTGTGTGTTTATAGGTACAGACTTACAGCCATTTTTTAAATGACCAAAGTTACAGTGGCACTGAAATAAGTGACTTATGACCAGTTTTCACACTTATGACCATTGCAGCATCTCCATGGCCATGTGATCAGAATTAAGATGCTTGGCAACTGGCTCTTATTGATGATGGTAGCAGTGTCCTGGGGTCATGTGACCAGCTTTTGCAATCTCCTGATTGGCAAAATCAATGGGGAAGCCAGATTCGCTTAAGAACTTACTTAACAACTGCAATGATTCACATAACAATTGTGGCAAGAAAGGTCATAAAATGGAACAATGCCACTTAACAATGTCTTGCTTAGCAATGGAAATTTTGGGCTTAATTGGGGCCGTAAGTCAAGGACTATTTGTATAGAACAGTTCGGAGGGATCATCCATACTGACCATGTGTCCTGTCCACCTTATCTGGGTTCTAATAATCAGGGAGTCAGTGTTGATGGACTTTACGCATTCCAGTTTGGAGACATGGCCTTGCTGACAAATTGGAGACAGCACAGGGGAAATTTCTCCAGTTTGATGCATTGGTACAAAATCTCACATGCATATAGGAGAAAAGAATCCATCTTATCAGAAAACCACAATTGCCCAACAATTCAAGGGATTCCACAGATTTCAAACTGCAATTTAATATAGTACTGTTGGAAGAAAGATCCAGGTCCAGTTCCAAGTTGGGAGAAAGGCAATGGAGGCTGATTGGAAAGAGGGTCCATGCGTGTATTGATGAAGCAGAACCATCAAGCCCATGGTTCTCTGGTGCAGCTGAACATGTGGAGTTGAGAGTGGGTTTTTTAAATATCTTCTCTTGGGCTTTGCACTTGAGCTTCCTGTTCTTGTGCAAGTACATGTATTCTATTGGCTGGCTCTATAGGCAAAGTACAAATCCTAGGAGTTCGTCTGAGCTAAGTTTGGTTGAAGTTTGGACTGACATTTGGCTGATGCAATGAAGGGGCGTTGGGAAATCCCTTTTATAGCTGAAGGCCAATGGTGGCATTTGACCGGTTCAGCCCGGTTCTGGTGAGCCAGCGATGAGCAGCTAAGACCGAACCGGTTCTCTCCGCCACTCTGCTGTTGGGCCCACCCACCCACCTGGGCTCCCATATCTGCTGGATTTGAAGCGCAACTGTTTTGCACGGCATAGAATTGTGCTGCGCGGCAGCTGCTGAAGCGACCGCGATCGTGCAGGCTTGCAGAAGGCGAGTAAGAATGTCTCTGTGCAAAGTGCACATTTGGTGCACACGTGCACGCAAGGCGTGCCCACAAAGCCACGCCCACCGAACCAGTGGCAACAATAACAACCACTGCTGAAGGCTAATCCTACCTTGGTTGGATCTTGGGTGAGGGTATTTGCTTATTTATTTTTATTTATTTTGTCAAGCGATTATAAGATAACAGGAATAAGTATAAGCATGGTTAGGAATACATGAAATGGACACATAAGAAAAAGAAACAATAGGACAGGGACGGTAGGCACGTTGGTGCGCTTATGCATACCCCCTTATGAATAGAGCTATCTATCTCTTTATTTCTTAAGTGCTGACATCTGCTGAGGGCTATTAAGAAAGGTGGAGGCTGCTTTCTCCCTCTAAAACATGTTTCTTCATTTCTCATCCAGAGAAATATAATACTCTGTCTCTGCCTTTTTAATATTTCTCAAAATATTTCATTCTAGGAGAGGGGTGGGTGCTAACTTTCTATAATATTAGTATAGCATTCATATATAGTGTAGTATTAATATAGCATAGTATTAGTATAGTATATAATAATAAAATACAGTATATAATATACAGTATGTAATAATATAATATATAAATATCCCAATTTTTCTACTTTCATCATCCAAGTGCAGTTCAGAACTCTTGGACTGCGTCTCCCTTGGGGTCAGGGTGAAGATGATGGATGCTGTGATGCTGCCTAGTCTATAGCGAGACGGGCGGAATGTAAATGTATTATAAACAATAATAGTCGGGGGCGCCACGTTGCAGAAGAACATTAAGGATTTATTTATTTATTAAAAAGGATGCCCCCGAAACCCGAGCAGGGAGAGGAGGTGCGAGTAACCATGGGAACGGATAACGATTTTCACAAAACCCGCCTCCCGGGGGCCATTTCGACCAATGCTTGCCGTCCGTGTGACGCGCAGGTACGCGACGTCGAGGCCTCGCAAAACCATGCCCTCCTCTTTTCCAAAGGCCTGGTTCTCCCTCTCTTTGGCGCCTGCGCACTACTCCTGCTGGCGTCACCCTCCTACTCCTCCCGGCGGTTGGAGCCAGCGGCTCAGCAGCGACGGGCGCTCGCTCCGGCCCGGCCCCACCCCTTTCCTCGTCCCTCCAATCCGCGCGAGGCGCTGGGGGGGGGGCGCTTTCTTCCCTTTCCTGATTGGACAGCCGGCGGGCGGGAGGGCCGGTCCGGCTGGGAGGCGGGGCCTGGTCTGAGGAGAGGCGGACTGCGGGCGGAGCCGGTAATTGCCTCAGCGGCGCGGGCGAGCTGGTGTCGTGGCCGAGGCTGGACTCGGGGCCTCTTCTCTCAGTCTCGCCTGGAGGAGCTCCCATCGTCTCCCGGCCTCCGGCTGCTCCTTCCTCTGCGCGTCGGGCCCGGTCAGTGACGGGAAAGGCCTAACTCTCCTCAGGCGCCTGAGGCGAAGGCCTGAGACGGCCCTGCCCGTCCTCCTTCTCCTCCTCCTCCCCTCCGAAAGTCAGCCGGGGAGACCCGGCGGCGGCTCCTTCTCTCCTCCCGCTTCTCCTCCGGCAGCGGTATCACCACCGCCACCCTCGTCGTCATGTCGGCGGGCGGCGATTTCGGCAACCCGCTGCGGAAATTCAAGCTGGTCTTCCTCGGCGAGCAAAGCGGTGAGTGGCGGCGGGGCAGCCCAGCGCCTAAAGTCCGGCCTTGCCCTGCCCTGCCCTGCCCTGCCCTTCGGGACCGCGACGACGATCGCCTCAGCCCGGAGACTACAACTCCCATGAGCCCCCGCGCGAGCAAGGCGGTGGGGGGAGAGAGCGGGGGGGGGGCTGCTCCGGGGTCGCCTTGCTTCGGTTTCTGGCTCCCATCCAGCTCCGGCAGGAGACTTCGATCTTTCTATCTTCATCATCATCTTCATTATCTTCTTCATCTTCATCATCTACTTCTCCTCTTCCTCCTTGTTATTTTCTTGTGCTCTGATTCCTTCCTCCATCTGATAAACGAGGGGCGGGAAGGAAAACCAGATCCCCGGGTGGGGCTGAAAGGAGCCTTGATTATTTTTTATCATTAGTTACCTCCTTTGCGAAGGAGGTAATTAATAATAAAAAATTAATAATTAATTGGGTGAGGGAGGAGGTTGAAGGGTCCCGATCTGATCAGCCTCCTTCCCCCATCCTAAAAAAAACAACCCTTTCCCATAGGAAGCCCATCTTCTCTCCCCTCTATTAAATCTCCTTTTGCTTTCTCTGGATCACTTTTTCCTCCTAAACACCCAGGAGAGAAGCCGCCTGGAAAACGTCGTATATAATGCATTCATTCATTCATTCGTTATATTTTTATATATTTGTATTCAGGGGCCGCTGGACAGCCTGGCCTTCTCTCCTGCTGGCCCATCATTCTGTGGAGGAGGGGGAGAAAAAAAACAACCCAGATCAGGGTGTCAGGTCCCCCTCTCAATGGATTCTGAGGCTTGTACGCTGCATAATAAGCCATAAACATGGCTGTTGGCAAAAGTGTGTTTTTGTGAACCCAGCTTAGCATGCTAATTGCACATCTAGTTGGCTGGGTTGATTCAATAAACCAAGCTGAAGCAATGGGATTTCTGTATTGTGTTATGTCTCTGAGCCTGTTTTGGTTTTCTCTGGTGGCATCAAACTGGAAGCGAACACAAAAGATGGAAAGAAAAGCTGTCGTTTCCTTTGGCTGCTTTTCCTTGTCATAGTTCAGTTGCTGATTTGGCAACCCTGAGCTTCAGAAATTCTAGCTATTTCTAGCTAGCAATTTTATTGTTTCCTGAATCTGGGAAGGAATACATTTTTCTAATAGATTTTTTAAAAAAATCTGTTAACTAAGTTCCATAGAGACTTGATTTTCCAAATGAATTGTATTTTAAGGTTTTCTGGAATTTCTTCTTTTGTAGAGAATAGATAAATACTCAAACTTTGAAACCTTTTGCTGAATTTAGTCTGGAATAATTTAGTAGTTTTAAATTCACCATAAAAATTTAGTTTGGATCCTCACCGTAGGGAAAAAAAAGAAAGGTATTCTTTTAGGATAAATATATATAAATTTATACTCAACACTCAGTTTGCTGAGATTTTCAATTTGATGAAAGAACAAGAAGGAATAAATCATCAACATGTAATGAATATTATCTTTGTATTTTGGTGTGCCTGTGCCTGATAGTATTGATTGGGTTAAAAACTAGAAAGGAGGGCTTTTATAATTTTTTAAAAAGAATAATCACTAAATTTGTTAAGAGCTGAGCCTTTTGAAATATTATTTTGGTAAGTGCTGTAATTTACTGTTTTGGTCCAGTTTCTTCAGTGGAAGAGTGATAGGCTCCATTAAGAAAGAAAATGTAGATTTTCTCAACCATGACTGGAATTGTTCTTGTGGTATAGTATTGTGACAGGTCTGCTTGAATGTAATTGCCATCACTCTTTGAAAATGAACATTTCTATTAATGTCATGCTTCTAAAAATGATTAGAGAATATTTTACATAGTTACAAAGTAAAACAATACTGCTGATTCATACTCAGTTTTGATGGTTTCATAAATTGCAGAGTGAGATGAAAAGTCGACAGTTTGCTTTGAATCTTAGAAATGAAACAAGTAGTAATAATAGTCTAAACGTTTATTACAGGATATCTCTTGTAATCTTCTCTACTTTCCCATTCTTCCATCATGATCAAAATCCAGAATTCCTTGTTGTTTTCATTATTTTGCAGGGGGGAAGAATCACCTGGTCATAAAATATCTGTGGAATGATTTCTCCCTAATCTTTCTAGTTAAAAAATCTTAGCTAATGGATGTAGACTAATATCTTGAGATCATGAACAGCTGTCTAGCTGCCTTCATATGCAAGGTGTATTTATGATTCTGGTGGTACATGAATGGAATCAGTAAAAATGCTAAGGTAAATCTGTTTAAAGTACCTGTATATGTTTTTTAAATTTATATGCTGCCAATTTCACAGGTAAGGCAAGTCATAATATATATACTTCCGGTGATTACCATTTGGCTCAGGAATCATAATTTTCCATCAATTAGGAATAACAGATTTATTGTCTCATATATTGTTTGATGCCATTGCTTATATGATACAGTGGATATGTTGGTGGCAAACAGACCACAAATTTAAATAAAATTTAAGGCATATTTATGGTAGATTAAACAGTAATATTTCCACATGAAATCTATACTTTTCTGAAGCAAATGGGAATTGAATTGTGCATGTTTCTGTATTTTAATTTTAATTTTATTTTAATCACTTATATCAACTCCATACACATGATAGGTTCCTGTAAATGTTGAGCTATATATGTGCAATATTATTTATGAATATGTTACTGGTTTATTTTGTGCTTGAATTCTCTAACTTTTCTCCACGAAAGCACATTCTGTAATCTTTTTTTTTCCCTGAAAAACAAGGGAAGTGCCCCAGGGAAGTGAAGCTAAAAAAAGTCATTGCCTGAAGTTCATCCAATGAGCTTCCTGTCTTTAGAGGAACTGTTCTTTTCTACTCCTTGTAGGCTGTTGATTTTCTGTGATGAAAAGTAGGCTACAAATGAAATAATGAAAACCATAATATTATTCATTTCCTTGGTGATTTGTAAAAAACCCTATCCCTTTATTGTCAAGCTTTAAATGGTTTCTAAAGATTCTTCATTCAGGAATTGACTTACTTAGCAAAGGTTTTATGGATATGACTCGGCAAGAATAAATCATTATTGCAAAGATGAATGAAGCTACAAGTAGAGATTTCTTCACTGCAGTACACAAAAATCCAAGCCCTTATATAGGCATGTGCATGGGGATCTAAAATTTTAAGATTTTTCTTTCACCTTTCCAGGTCATTGGATACAGTAACTTGGTGGTTTTCTTGATAGTCTTGAAGTCACCTGATTAGTGTTGACTTAATGGTTCATTTTGTATTTATAGAGAGTTTGTGTGCTTGAGAAACTAAATGCTTCTTGGATGGCATTTCATTGGATGAACTTCAGACAATGACTTTTTTAGCCTCATTTCCCAGGGGCTTGTTTTCAGATACATACACACAAACACACACACACACACGGACGCTTTCTTGGAAGAAACTCAGGGAATTCAAGTCTAATGCCTGTACCTAAAAAGCTGAGAACAGGATGTCAGCCAAGGGTCCTCTCCATCCATCCAGCCACTCTCACCCCTTTACATCCATCAGTTAGTATTTGGACTCATATTGTTCAGTTTTCAAACTTGATTTATATAGCTATTAGCCATGATAACTCTCCCTCAGGATATTTTCTATAAAGTACTGTTGCAAGAGTTATGAAGCACACACTGGCAGCACTATAAAGAGCAGTGTTTTTCTCTAGAGACAATTATAATTGTTACTTCAGAGAAGGATGAACAGAGTAGAGAGAAAACAATATACAACCTAAACTGAAAGATCCTGAGGCATATACTTTGAATATACTTGCTGGGGGGAAAAACTGTCTTACTGCTAGGTTTAATAGCATGGAGTGCTGCAATTGCAGGGTACATTTGGAGTTTTTGGAAGTAGTTGACAACTTATAGGAAATTACTTCAATATGATACTTCAGGTCTCTTTTTATTCTGGCAGAATAGATCTTCATGTTAATTGTTAATGCTTGTTGATTCTTAATTTAAGTTCAGGTCCCCAGTTTTAACAGAGTAAACATTGATTTACAAGGTGCTACCGGAGATTGGATACTCTGCAGTGATTCTATTTTTATGTACAGTATGCTTAAAAATATATTCTATTTAGAAATGGAAATGGCAACTGATCTATGCTAAAAAAATATTGTGGCTTTTAGTCAGATCTGCTTCCAGTCTTTGAACACCATAATTCTTAAGGGGAGTTCTGTCTGAATTAAATAATTCATTGTAACTTTTCTTTAATTCTTGTTCTCCTGGTCTTTCATTTTGCTCTTACAATAATATCTATAAATTATATATAATTGAAGACAAAATGCCATGCTTTCTTATAGGTCGTCTTCAGTAGGTTGTTCCAAATTGTAGTGTGAGTTTGTTTGAACCCTACAGCCATTTTCTGGACTTGCCTGGACTGACTGATTTTTTTCAACTATTATTTTGCAAAGATTATTTAGAGTTTGTTGGCAACATTTGCATTTATTTGAGGGCAAGGTTATTTCTATAAATATAGGATGCAGTTTATTTCATACAGTCGTTTTGTGGATTTGAGATGTTGCGAGTTTTTAAGGTTCTGCAACAAGACATTGGGGTTCTCTGAAATTCAGACCCAATTTCATCACTAGTGTAATTGAGTTTAGCACATGTCGTGGTCATAATGCCAAAGCACCCTTTTGCTATACTTTCTAGCTGTTAAATATTTCAAGATTTTTTTCTTGTGCCCATTTTTGTTTCCACCGCTGAAGATTTGTAATTATGCAGTTCGGCTTTGTGTTTGAGATGGAATCTGGAAGCAGCACAAGAGTAAACTATTATAGCCTTATGCCCTCCAGATGTATTGGCCAGCATGGCAGAAAAATTATGGAACCTTCCAGAAAAAAAAAATCAGATCAGAGATAGCTGTCTAAAACTAGACACAGATCACACTAACAGCCCCCAGAATTGTCATTGTCTTTACATAAGAACTGGAAGGGACGACGGAGTTATCCAGTTAGGCTTCTGCACAGTGCCAGATTGATAATGCTGGGTAAAGCTTTAGCATTTCTAAGAGATTGTCATGGTGTTTTGACTTATAAAACCAGAACTGTTCCAATGTCACCAGTAAGTTTCTCCTAATGTTTAGCCACCATGATCTTGCATTGGTTGTGGTCCTTTCCTCTGAGGCAATTGAATAAGTCAATTCCCTTTTTTGGGTGGGACAGTTCATTGGCACTTTAGATGACCTTTGGTATACAGATAGTCCTTCACTTAACAACAGTTTGCTTAGTGACTGTTCAAACTTACAACGGCATTTTAGCATCCTCATGGTCACATGATTTACATTCAGATGCATGACCACTGACTCACATTTATGATGGTTAGTTATTAAATTAAAGTTTAAATATTCATACTTATGAAAGTTAAAAGACGGTAGGTGTTAATGGACTTAATTTGATTAAAGAGCAAGAAGATATGAGTTTGGAAGAATCATATCAAAAATCATATTTCTTGTCTTATCGGTTTTAAATCTCAAAGTGAGAGAGTAAGCAAGCAAATGGCCACTTTTAAAAAATGTATTCTACTCTAGTTAAGAGCATTCAATATTCTGCTGAAGTTCTCTTGAAGCAGAAGGACATTGCATAATATTCAACTTTTCAACCCTACTGATTTGGAGAAAAACAAAGTCCATTTTGGTCCATAGAATATTATTGCAAAGTTGAGGGTTCCTTCTACCCTAAGCATGATCATAGACATGTTTTAATCAAAATTATCAATGCATTAATTATGTTATTCACGCAAATTTATGTTATGCACCCTAATACATTGAGAGCTTTTGCACTGGAGACAACTTCCTTGTGTGTCTATTCACATTGGGCCAAAGAATTTATTTCAGTTCAATGCTTGTCTATTCCGTGAGCTGTATAAATACAGCTGCCAGTATGGGAGTAATGTAACATTTTTTCTCGAGTTTCAAGAAATTGGGGTTTTCCAGTTAGAACTGGTTCGGGATGCTGTTATTGAGTAGTTAATGTGTGTTTTATAGTCCACCCAAAATTTAATTAAATTGAGTAGTACAAGGTTTCACAGTTTTATATTACTTTTGGCCAAAGAAAGGCTAAGAATTTTGGAATGAATATGACATCTTTGGAAATTATAACTATTTTCAGAAAATGAGACTTTGGAATTGGTGCAATAAAATTAAGCAGTCTTTAGCTGAGGCAACTAATGATTCTACCAACAGTGAATTATAATAGATCAAAAAAGATATTGGCTGATATAACCGAATATAAAATGGTAGCGGTTAGGAGGCTGCATGTTACATACAGAATTTTAATCTATATTTAATCCTATTTATATATGTATAGATTTTATGTCTATGACTGGCTGTGTGTGGTTTATAAAATAACATAAATTGAAATGCTAAAAAGTAACATTAGAACCAAAAGCACCTCCAAATCTCTAGAAAATGTAGGAAAAATTATAGGTTTCCACTCCATTTCTAAAACATAATAAGATGGTGCCTACTTCAATAGCAGTTTATTCCACCGTATAGACCTTGCCATATGCAAAATAAAATTTGCTGTTATAATAGACATATGTATGGCAGGAACTGTCAACACTTGAGAGCTTAAGAATGCAAGACAGGTAAGGCCTTGAACACCAAAGTTTAATTGCACAAATTGTTTTGCCCATGAGCTTAGATTGGGTTCTTCTGGAGGGCCCCCAAAGGCTGTGTTTCTGTCTAACAGTTCCAAAGAATGGCACTGAATTATTATCCATCCTTACAGAGGGATGATTAATTGCTTTTTCCCCCTTCCCTGACTCCTATGGTGTAATCTCTAAGACCCTGCACATTGTTGAAATGTGGACTGCATCATAGTTGTGTGAACCTCCTGCTCTCTAAACCTATTGCAGGTTGTATGGCTACTTGAGGTTTGCAGAGGAAATTAGTGGTGCCAGGTTGAAAGAGAAAGCTCTATTGTCATTTCAGAATAGATCTGGAAGGGACCTTGGAGGTCTTCTAGCCCAACCCCCTGCTTAGGCAGGGAAATCTACACCACTTCAGACAAATGGTTCTCCAATCTCTTCTTAAAAACTTCCAGTGTTGGAGAATTCACAACTTTTGGAGGCAAGCAGACCCACTGGTTAATTGTTCATACTGTCAGGAAATTCCTCCTTAGTTCTAGGTTGCTTCTCTCCTTGATTAGTTTGCATCCATTGTTTCTTGTCTTGCCTTCTGGTGCTTTGGAAAATAAGTTGACCCCTTCCTCTTCTTTGTGGCAACCTCACAAATGTTGGAACACTGCTATCATGTCTTCCCCAATCCTTCTTTTCTCTAGGCCATAACCCAAATCCTGCAACCATTCTTCGTATGTTTAGTCTCCAGGCCTTTTAATCATCTTAGTTCTTTTCTGCACTTTTCCCAAAACAGTCAAGTTTAAACCACCAAATTAAGTAAGTGGAGTACAGTCCCTCAGTGAAAAAAGCAACAAGCAGTAAACTCTTGGTCAGCTCCAGTTACACAGAACGGCTTCTGATAAAGATTATTGCAGTTAGGTTAATAGAGAGAAATTGTCTCAGCAGCTTTCTTATTCTACTCGAGTTTAATGGCCTCAGCACATCCTAAAGCTAATTGAAGCTTTATATAGGCAGCTGCAATATCTCCTGTAGTCAGTTCAAACCCCCCTGGGAGAAGGAGCTGGTCTGCTAATGGGCTTTATAGAATTTTGCAATCATAAAGATGGAGGTCCTGACAGAGATTTCCTCCTTTTCCTTGAAGGATAATGATTGGCTTTTGTCCCACAGAGGAGGCTGTTTGAGGCTGGATCTCTTCAGAGCCTTGGGTTGCACCTTGAAAAGTTGAATGAGCCTCATAGCTCTGGTGTTTTAGATGTCTTGCATGCTGTAAGTGCAAGCACAGAAGAATGTTTTCAAACAGACACACATACACACAAACACACCTGTGGCTTTAATAACTCCATATTGAAAGCTTATACAGATAGTCCTCAACTTGCAATCACAGTTGAACCCAAAATATCTGTTGCCAAGCAGGGCATTTATTAAGTGAGTTTTGCCCCTTTTTACAACTGCTTGCCACATTTGTTAAGTGGATCTCTGCAGTTGTTAAGTTAGTAACACGGTTGTTAAATGAATCTGGCTTCCCCCGTTGATTTTGTCAGAGGGTCACAGAAGAGGATCACGTGACCCCAGGACACTGCAACCGTCATAAATACGAATCAATTGCCAAGCATCCAAATTATGATCATATGACCACAGAGATGCTGCAATGGGCGTAGGTATGAAAAATGGTCATGTCACTTTTTTCAGTGCCGTTATAATTTTGAACAGTCACTAAATGAACCGTTTAGTCAAGGACTACCTGTATTACTACTAAGTATTGCCTCAACGAATAATTTGACTTTACTTGCTGCAACTGATCTGCAAGAGACTAAGCTGTCTGATAGTTCGGTTTAGTTATTACATAGTTATGTATTATATATATGTTTCTCTATATAAAAGCAAAATACCCCTCACGCATCATCACAAAATCTCCAGAACCGTAAAGTTTACAAACTTGAAATTGGGCCTGTATGTTCCTCTTGGCTTCTAGTTGCTCACTAAGAAAAGATTTTTCAAAATGACCACCAGAACATTAGTATTTCATATATTATTAACACGCTCTGAGCCTAAGGAGTTCTACTCCCCCTCTCCACCAGAAAAGAAATCTCTTTCAAATGCAAAATACAAGCAGAGGAGAGGAGTTTTAGTTTCACAGCACTAAGCAGCTTTAGGACAGAACAGTTGAGCTAAGTCATGCCCAGGCTCCTTGCTGTCTCCTTGCTTACACAGCAAATACTGTTTCAGTTTCCAAGCAGCCCTCTACTCTCTCACACACTGACAGGACCAATGGATACTGGTAGGAAGAGGCAGAATTCCCCCCCCTATCTTATTTTCCTCCCCCAAAACTAAGCCCGACCACATATTTTCGTAGCGAGCATGGTTATCCAGCAAGTATAGTAGATAGTTATGTTCATCCTTTCTAAATGGATACTGGTCCACACTTTTCTTGAATGAATGCTTTTGCTTAGTTCTCTTAATTAGGGCCAGTTTAGTTTGTGCTCCTTGTGGGGCTCTGATTTCTATTATTGTTAGGTTTTGGATCGCAGGCTTATCCATTTTTTTTGATAGTTCAATGTTCATCTGATAGAATTGTATTTATTAACTAGATTTTAAGGCTGCCCAACTCTGAGTGTACTGTAGTGTTTCATCAATATAGTGCCAAGATGGCTGCATTTGAACAACGGATGCTGACAATTCTCTCAGTCCTTTTGATTAGAGGCATTATTGTGATTTTTTAAAAAATAATAGATCTTTCACTTTATCATTTTGGAATATCCTTTTTTCTTTTTCTTTAGCTAAACAATTCCCCAAAGCTTTTGTGTGCATTTTTCAGAATGGGGTTTTTTTTACAACTGTTTTTTATTTTAGTAGGCATTAAAAATAACAACGCTACAAAAATCAATAAAATTAATACTTTAATAAGGATTACTTCAAAGAATTTTGCTGCTTTCATCACCTGGACTTTGGTCATACTGGTATAGTCATGGTGTCCTTGGCTGGGTCACAGGCAGTGAAGCAATATCTAAGTCGACCTCTTTATTTGCTTCTACGTGTCATGCTGCCTTGAGCTGACCTCATCACAAAATGGCCCCAAATGGCCCATATTCTCAAAGTTTCTTCTTTTACGATTTGCTAGATCATGCTAAATCTTTTAAAAAGCCCAGAAGACTTAAACCAATATTCCTTTACAAATAGTAATTTTTAACACACATATTTATTGTTATTTAAAAGGCTGCTCCTATAAACTCCTAAATAGCTAATAATAAATCGGCTTTCAGCAGATAACAAAAGAGAAAAAATATTTATTTTTTTAATTTTGGATAAATTGCTCAGATTTACGGTTAGGTTTCAGGCAGAATGGCATTAGTCTACATTACTCTTGTAGGTAACCAATGGGATCTGGAGAAGAGAAGCATGGTTCTCCTGCTCCTTGTACATCTCCTAGAGTTTGATACAAGGAACCATGGGCTCTGTCATGATTCTGTTACTTCAATTGATATTTATTTATTTTTATTAAATTTATTTGCCGCCCATCTTGCTTCGAAGTGACTGCGCTGCTTACAGCATAAAATATACAGGTAATCCTTGACTTACAACCATTTGCTTGGTGACTATTCGAAGTTACAACAGCATTGAAAAAAGTGACTTATGACGGTTTTTCACTTATGACCTTTGCAGCATCCCCGTGGTCTCATCATCAAAATTCGGATGCTTGGCAATTGGCTCATAGTTATGATGGTTTGCAGTCTTCTGACAAGCAAAGTCAACGGGGAAGCCAGGTTCATTTAACAATTGTGTTACTGACTTAACTGCAGTGATCCACTTAAGAACTGTGACAAGGAAGGTCATAAAATGGGCAAAACTGACTTAACAGTTGTCTTGCTTAGCAACAGAAACGTTGGGCTCAATTGTCATAAGTTGAGGACTACCTGTAAGTTGAGACGGAGTATTTAAACCCTTGACTACTCAACTACGTCGTGCTAGAAGAGCCACTGTTTTGTCCTGTGTTATTTAGCATCCGTATGGAATTTCTACGAAAGGTAATCTGTTCAGAATGAGATACCATCCATACCCAGATGTCACCAGTTGTACTCTGGGCTTAATCACAGAACTAGAGGTGCCACAACGACCAGAGCTTCAAAGAACAGTCCTACATCCATGCTTTCCCAACACCATTGAAACAGTCATTGAACAAAAGGAATGTAGCATGAGGACTGCTTGTACTTTGCTTTAAATGTTGATATACTGTTTTGTACTTCTCTTGAAGATTACTCAGAAACTTTCAGTTATGCAAAATATAGCCGCCTATATACTGGTGGATCAGAACCAACGCAGCAATGATGCACCAACAATACAAGCAATGAATCAGTTTGTTTCTACATGTAATCCTAAGGTGCTGGTTATTATCTACAAAGTCCTACAAGGCTGAGGAATATGATACTTATGGATTCAACCCTTGCAGAGGGAAATAAACTCTCCCATTTGATCTATCCATGAAATGATGCTCTTGATTCTCCCTCCTCAATAGAGGGTCAGCGTGTTCTCTGAAGCACCAGAAGGCAGGAGAAGAAGCAACGGGTGGAAACTAATCAAGGAGAGAAGCAACCTGGAAATAAGGAAGAATTTCCTGACAGTGAGAACAATTAATCAGTGGAACAGAAGTTGTCTTCGGAAGTTGTGGGTGTTCCATCACTTGAGCTTTTTAAGAAGAGATTGGACAGCCATTTGTCTGAAACAGTATAGGGTTTTCTGCTTCAGCAGGGGGTTGGGTTAGAAGACCTCCAAGGTCCCTTCCAACTCTTATATTGTTATTCTGATAGCTCCCCATTCCATATAGAGCATGCTGCTTCTGCATTCTGTAGAGCCTGAAACGTGTGTCTCTTGAAGAAAGGACTGGTGGGTTAAACATCCTTAAATTCTCACCTGTATTTTTGTCATCTCGTTTTGTATGATGATGATGATGGTTTTTACTTGAACATTAGCTGCCTAGACATGAGTGGAATAGACATGCCACAACAAACACTGTTACAAGAAACCTCATGACTTCAAGACGTTCAGCTTGGTTTTGGAATCTTGGTTTCTTCTTCTGTCTCTTGTTTTTTTGCATCACCTTTTAACCCCACTGAGTGCTGGAGAACTTGAACTCTGCTTAACCTTTTGCAGAATTCGACCCGAAAAAGTATTGCCCAACTGGAGATTGTAATATTTTTTTCAATAAAGAAGACAAATGAGAAAACATCTTTTCGTTGTTAATTTTGCTCCTTAGGTGCTGAATGTTTTGGCTCAGGTAGATCAACTGCATGTTGCAAGAGTCTTTAACAGCACTAATATCATCTAGGATTCAGTAATTGTATCTCACAATGTTAGGTAGTTGTTCCTGTAGGTATCAGAAAAGGCTTGTTCATTGCTTGTGCAGTGTTGAATTGACTCACAGATTAGGTATACTCTTCCCCTTCAAGCGAGCACAACAAAAGAAACCCACAATTGTAGAAACTACAAGTGTTGTGCAGGAACGAGGGAGAGAAGAAAATGGAGATGTATATTGATTTTCAAGGAAGTCTTTGTTTTTTTTTTTTGACTCTGATACAAATATATCAAAGGAAATAGGGAAGCCTGGTTTTCTGAAGTTTAAGCATAAATGAGTTCTCGAGACAATACTGTACTGCTTTTGAAGTGTCTTATGGGGAGGGTATTCCAAGTAGTTTCTGCATTTCTCTTCTAAATGTTCTGTTTTTAATCTCTCCGCAACATAAACCCACTTATCGTTTATTTCACGTAGCAGGCGTGCTTCAGTCTCCTGACTTCATTCAGTTTGTAATATCTATGGTTGTCCAGCTCTGTAAACTGATAAAAGTTCCCTTAAGAATATTTCCAGCTGGATGTTATCTTTATAATAGTTCCAGTTGCTGCTGCTTATTTATTCAGGTTGATGATCATAATCGTCCTCATGCTCTAGGTGTCGATATCCAGGAGTCTGTTTTCTGCTTCAGGTTGCCTTACCTTCCACCAATGCATTCTCATCGAACCGCTGAGCTAGGGGTTCACAAATTGATTGTTTGAAAAGAAGCGCCATATGCTGGGCTTTTGAAATATGTAATAGACTAATTCTGGATGCCCCTTATCTTTCCCCAGGAGTCCCTTTGATCTGGACTTAGATTAAACAAAGCTGTCAACCAAGCTATCTGGCCGTGTGGAGAACAAAAGAGGACCATGCCATATGGAATGTTTTGCTGCAGTATGTGCAGGTAGTCCTCGAGTTACGGCCAGAATTAAGCCCAAAGTTTATTTTGCTAAGTGAGACAGTTGTTAAGTGAATTTTGCCTCATTTTGCGACCTTTTTTGCCACGGTTTTTAAGTGAATCACTGCAGTTAAGTAGATAAGATGCAGTTAAGTAGGTAAGTAGTTAAGTGAATCTGGCTTCCCCGTTGACTTCGCTTGTCAGAAGGTTGCAAAAGAAGATCGCATGACAATGGGACTCTGCTACCGTCATGCATGTGATTTGGTTGTCAAGTGCCTGAATTTTGATCAGGTGACCACGGGGATGCTGCAGTGGTCGTATATGTGAAAAACGGTCATAGGCCACTTTTTTCAGTGCCGCTGCAACTTCGAACGGTCACTAAATGAACTGTTTTAGTCGAGGACTATCTGTAATATTTTCGCAAGCATGCCATCAAGGTAGTACACCACCTTAAACTAGGATTTTTAAACAGTAGCAACGTATCCCAGAAGACGACATTGGCACCCTATTTGTCTAGTGTCCACTGAGAAAATGACGTAGATCTATCCATATGCTGTATATGTAGTCCTCGACTTACAACGGTAACTGGGACTGAGTTTCCATCCTTTAACAACGCAGTTGTAAAGTGCAATGTCACATGAGTGCATAGCCCAGAGGCATGATGCACTCCATTGCCAGTGTACAACCATTTCCACCAGTTATTAGTTGATGACTCACCAATCCAAACCATTCTGGGCTTGGTCCCTCCCAGCCTGAGCCTCCGTTTCTTCAAGGTAAGGGGCTGCCTCCCCTTCAACTCTCCACACTAACTAGTCCTTCTTTCATTTCTCCATTATTATAAATCTAGTGATTTGATTCTTTACTGATCACTTGAATAAAGTAAGTCTTTATTGATTAGCCCTTGGGCCATATTCCAAGTGCAAAGTTCCAGCAACCATTTGCTACTAAATTTTAATAAAAGCAATTCAAAATGAAATTTGATAAAATACTATTTAAAATGGAACTTGATAAAATACAATTTAAAATGGAATCTAAACAAAATA
The DNA here is from genome assembly GCA_023653725.1 of Bungarus multicinctus. Lineage (NCBI taxonomy): Eukaryota > Metazoa > Chordata > Lepidosauria > Squamata > Elapidae > Bungarus > Bungarus multicinctus. The sequence goes on from CM042850.1 coordinate 2,797,068, forward strand.
CGATTTAAGATGAAATAGTAATAACGTACAATCCAAATTAAAATTGTAATAATGTACAATAATTTAAGATATAGATAAAATATAATAACGTTATATTTCGGAATCGCCCTTGCAGTCTACCCCAATCAATCCCACATATGCAGATCTCAGCCGAATCATTTTGTTTAAATACTGTGCTACTTTAAATATTATTTTCAAGTTCTGGCCGGACATAAGGTAAGTTATTTTGATGTGGGTACCCCAATGGGTCACTTGAATAAGAAAAATCAACAGTGGCAGAAATTTCCTTTGTATGGTAATTGTCTTTGTATGAGAGTAGTGTTTTTGTCCCTTTGTTTATTCTGCCTACATACGTTCTTCCACCATCAGGGTGACCTGACAGGATCCAAGATGCATAATATCTTCTCTTAATATTTCATTTTAAAACATGCCCTCATGCTTCCCAGTGTCAACAACGTTTTCCTTCTCTTTCCCTGGATTTTCATCCATTTTGCCTGTTGCTTAAATTATGCTCTTAATTTCTATGCTCCAGAAAGAGTTTTTTACTGGAATGGAAAAAAGAACCACCCTCCCATTTTAATGTGTCTTATCGTGAATGATTAGCTAAGTTCCATGGACTTGGTACTGGCATGTTATGTAAGTAGATTTGAAAGCAGGTTCAATATTTCCATGGTTACTGATAACATCCTGCCAGTGCAAGAAATCTGAAATTAAATAAAGGCTTGATCATGAATTTTAAATTCATAACTTAACGCTTGCTGATTATTTGCTCCTAGATGAAATTGGAGTACAAGATTTTTCACGGTATTTCAATATATCGGAATATAAATGGAAGAAAGGACTAAAATATTAAAATAAAGGCATCACTCAATGGATTGCAGTAAGCATCATGCTGAACAGTGTGGGTCCAAGCCAGGGGTGGGATTCTACCGGTTCTGTCTACTGTAGAACCGGTTGCTCTGAAGAGCAGCAGACATAGAACCGGTTCTACGTCTGCTGCTGTTTTGGCCCACCCACCCACCCGGGCCTTTTATTTCCTGCTTTTCCAATCTCAGCTGCTTTGTGCGGCACAGCTGCGGTTGAAAAAAGCAGGAAAAAAGGTCTTTTCCAAACGCTGTGCACCCACATGCAGTGCTGAGCTGTCCGGGCAGCTCAGCAGGTCGTAAATTGCACTCGCACAACGCAGAGCAACAGAACCAGTAGTTATACCGGTCGGATCCCATCCCTGGTCCAAGCAGCTTATTGCTGACTGAGTTTCTCTGTTGCCCACCACTGTGGCCCTCATGCCTTCATGGAACTGGTGTACCATCTGAATATAGACAGGATTTTGTGAGCTGACCGTATCGAAAGCTTTCGTGGGATCAACAAAGGTTGTGTGGAGTTCATGATTCTGCTCCTGACACTACTTCTGAAATTTGAATATGGCAAAATTCAGGTGTCAATAGTGCCACAGACTCTGAAGAAGCCACACTGTGACTCTGGCAACAAGCACAGTTCTAGTTGAGTGACCAGAACTCTTAGCAAGGCTTTTTCCTGGAGTGGAGAGCAACGAGATTCCTTAGTGGGTTGTCGTGTACTTGTTGACTGCTCTTCCTCTTGTGGCTCTGTGTGATGGATGCATCTTTAAGTTCCTGTGGAATGGATCCTTGTTTCCAAAATGACTGGAATAACTCACTGTGTTTCTGTGTAACTACAGGACCATCGATTTTGTATATTTCTGCAGGTATAGCGTCCGCTCCTTGGACTTTGCCATTGGATAACTCTGATAGCTTCTGTGACTTCAGCTACTACTACCAGCAGGGTCATCCATGGTGCTGTTGATAATCAACCTGGAGCATCCTTTCTATTGCCTCACAGTTACACTCCTGTCAGAAGCACCAAGGTGCTTCCGGGTTGAAAGCATTAAGCCAGTGACATCACCATTCTGGGAACTCCTTTCATGTCCCCAGTAGATGCTGGAGCAAAGGATGGGAGCTTAACCCTGTCCCATGGCAGCATTTGGGTCTTGAACCTGGGTTTGCTAACCTCCAACCCAGTGTCCTAACCGCACAAGTCACCATGTTTCTTATTTAATAGATGAGGGTTGGTGTCATGCCCCTGTCAGAGTCTGAATCCAAGGAGGAAGATGAGCAGCTGACAGGGAGCGGGAGTGTGGCTCTGTTGGCTGTGGAGGAAATTGGGGAAGGGCAAAGTCTGGCTGGGCAGAGCAGGGAAGAGGTAGAACAAGGGAGAGGGAGTTCAGAGGAAGACCCAGGCCACCTCTTCTTCATCCTAGGACATGCAGGGAGGAATTGAGAAGAGAGCAACGTGGTTTGCGTTGCTTATGGGAGAAGAAAGGGCCCTGATTTCCTTCATTAGCCACACCTGGAAATGAGAGTTTAAAAGAGATGTAAGCTGAGAGCTGCGTCTGCTGGGAACAGTTTATCTTGTGTTGACTTTGGTTATCTGTGTTCCTGGCATCCTCCTAATTGGGTTGAATTACTGCTGTGGTTTCACATCTGGAATTCCATCTTTTGTCCTGCCGGACTAATGACCTCATCTTGCCTTGATTGGACTTATAGTTACAGTTTTTATTGGCCACGTTTTGGACTTGAATCTCTGCATCCAAAGGCTGTTCCTGGGAGAGTTTTTCTCCAGCCCAGAAGGTAACCAGGACATTGGGGGCAAAGTTGGAGCAAATAAAGGGACTCCTGTTTATTATTTGACTGTATTGCCTTTGTGCCATGCCCCGGGTCATCACAATTGGTTGAGGATGGCTGCAAAGTACTCAGCCCATCTTTGCAGAATCTCAGCCTTTTCTGAAATGAGAATTGTATCATCTATACTCGGGAGGAGGGAACTCCTAAGAGATTGCTGTCCACAGAGAGTATGTCAGCTTCATAGAACAGTTTCATGTTGTTTCTATCAGCATATCCCTGTATTTTGTCGGCCAGGGACCTTAGGTTTTACACAGGTTTTTTTCTGGATTATTTTACGATCACTAGCAGAGGCATTTTTCTCGGCGGCTGATGGTGGTGGAGACGACAAAGGCGATGCTCTTCAACAAGTAAAGCCCATATCTTTTCATCACTCTCAGTTGGGCTGTTTGTGAGGAGAGTGCTCTAGCATCTTCAGTGCAGATGAATGGACAATATTCCTGAAGCATTCCCAGTCGTCCTCAGCACTGCCAGCAAGATATAGGTCAGCAAGCTTAGTTTCTAAATCTTCAGCCAGTGCCGAAGTCGGGCTGGGCTTAATTAATTCTTTCCATGGCCTTGTTTCCTTGTGGTTGCCTCTTGAGTCTGATTTTGAAGACAAAAGAGCCTGTGAACTGCAAACAATCAGCACCACACATGGCCCTGGTCACTCTGATATCCTGCCCATCTTTTCTTCCGACAATGACACAGTCAATAAGATGCCAGTGCTTGGAGCGGGGCTGCATCTAGGAGACCTTGTTGAGAGATAGGCAGGCGGAGAGTTGTATGGAGGATGAGGAAATTGTGTGTTGCACAGATCTTCGAATAGAATACCAGAGTTGGAAGGGACCTTGGAGGTCTTCTAGTCCAGTGATAGGGAACCTTGGCTCTTTTATCACTGATGGACTTCAACTCCCAGAATTCCTGAGTGAGCCATAAACGTTTCCCCATCCCTGGCCTACTGGTTTTTCAGTTGTGAGGGAAATCAATTTTTGACTGGAATGGGACTGTTTAATATACAAATGTAGGACATATAAAGAATATTGATCATTCAAGTCAAAAATTAGGACATTTGTATATTGAACAATCCCATTCAAGTCAAAAATTGATTTCCCCCACAACTGAAAAACCAGTAGGCCAGGGATGGGGAACCTTTTATGGCTCACTCAGGAATTCTGGGAGTTGAAGTCCATCAGTGATAAAAGAGCCAAGGTTCCCTACCGCTGCTGTAGTCCAACCGCTTGCTCAGGAAGGAAACCCTCTACCTTTCCAGATAAATGGTTGTCCAATCTCTTCTTCAAAACTTCCAGCGTTGGAGAATTCACAACCTCTGGTGGCAAGTCGTTCCACTGGTTAACTGTTCTCACTGTCAGGAAATTTCTTAGTTCTAGGTTGCTTCTTCAGTGAGAGTAGATTGTTACAGTTATACTTGCCTGCTTGATGTCTCCCAACAATTCCCTGCCAACTGTCTTGCTTGGCAACAGCAATGTTGGACTCAATTGTGGTTATAAATCAAGGACTACCTGTCTATGGAGGAAAGCAGTGCCTGCCCAGAGCACTGAGTGCAGCTCAGTCACTGAGGGAGACACTAGGTTTCACTGCTGCTTTGGTTAATGAAAAAAGCAACTATTAGACCTGAGCTGCTAGTGTGCAGGCCCATGACTACGCTCCTAACATATCCACACTTACCTGCCTTGTTACTTATCCATTACTACAGGCCTTTTAAAAAAAAAATTAGTGGTTATGATGATGGTGTTGAGAATAGCGCGTAATTTGGATTTAAGTATGGGAGAGTTATGCAGTGTTAAAAATCAGGATAATGTTAACATCTATATAGAAAGATGTTAACTGTATAATCTGTTTGAGGAGAGCCAGTTTGGTTAAGTGATGAAGGCACCAGGCTAGAAGCCAGGAGAAGTTGTACATCTCCACTCCGGACCACCCCAACGATGCTGTGGGGGCCATGTCTAGGTGCCTGGAGGCCGTGCGGGATTGGATGGGCGGGAACAGGCTTCGGCTCAACCCATCCAAGACCGAGTGGCTGTGGTTCCCGGCGCCCCGATATAGCCAGCTGACACCTTCGCTGGCTATTGGGGGGGAAATTTTGCCCCCCACAGAGAGGGCCCGCAACCTGGGAGTCCTCCTGGATGTACGGCTGTCGCTTGAACATCACGTTGCGGCCGTCTCCAGGGGGGGCGTTTCATCAGATCCGTCGGATCTACCGGTTGCGGCCCTTTCTGGATCGGGACGCCTTGCGCACGGTCACTCAGGCCCTTGTCACCTCTCGCCTGGACTATTGTAATGCCCTCTACATGGGGCTCCCTGCGGGGAGCACCCGGAAACTCCAGCTGGTGCAAAATGCAGCCGCGCGGGTGATCATGGGGGCGTCGCGTAGCGCCCATGTGACGCCTCTCCTGCGCGAGCTGCATTGGTTGCCAGTGGCTTTCCGGGTTCGCTTTAAGATTCTAGTTTTGACCTTTAGGGCGACCCATGGCATGGGACCAGGTTACCTGCAGGACCGCATTCTACCAGTGATCTCCAGCAGGCCGGTGCGTTCACATAGAGAGGGTCTGCCCCGGGTACCATCGGCCGCTATGTGTTGTCTGGCGGCACCGAGGAGTAGGGCCTTCTCTGTGGGGGCCCCCGCCCTCTGGAATACTCTGCCACCGGAGCTTCGTACCGGCACGGACCTGGGGGCCTTCAGGCGCGCGTTGAAGACCTGGCTCTTCGAGCAGGCCGGCCTGGGCTGAGATGGTTTTAATTGGTCTCCATATTATTCTTAATTTTAATTGGGGTTTTAAGGAGGGGGGGCGGGGCCTTTTTACTTTTATTAACCAGCCAACATCAAATTTAATACTTTTTTAACTTTTGTATTGTTTGTGGGGTTTTAGACGAGCTGTGCACCGCCCTGAGTCCCTCGGGAGAAGGGCAGTATATAAATTGAAATAATAAATAAATAAATAAAGTTGAATTCCAGTCCTGCCTTAGGGACAAAAGCCGATCGGGTGACTTTGGGCTAATCACCAGGTGATCATGAATTCTAGTCCGGCCTTGGCCATGAAAGCCAGTTGGTCGATCTTGGTCCAGTCCCTTTGTCTCTGCCCAACTCACCTCACAGAGCTGTTGTTGTGAGGAAAATAGCTTGTTTCCCTGAAAATACAACCTACCCTGAAAGTAAGTCCTAGCTTGATTTTTTACACGTGCTCCCAATATAACCCCTACCCCCAAAATAAGCCCTAATTAAGATCCCACCCACTCCAGAATGGACGGGTAGAGATTAAGCTGGGGGGGTAAATGGGGGGGTAGAACTGCCCTACCTTTGGACAGTTGTAGCCAAGCCTTACACACCCCGACACCTGCCTTGCCATCCCATTCCTGCTGCAGCCGGCAAGGCCTTCCTGAAGGCCTTTGTAACTGAGAACAAAGCTCTGGATCGATCCAAAGTTCAATTATCGGCTGCAGAGGCCTTCAGGATAGCCTTGCCGGCCGCAGAAGAAGTTCCTGAAGGCCTTGGACAGAGAAAAGGAGGCCGGGGGCGACGTGTGCAAGTGAGGTTAGTCAGTGGATGGCATCCCCCGAAAATAAGACCTGGTGCCTTTTTTGGTAGCAAAAAAATATAAGACAGGGTCTTATTTTCGGGAAAACATGGTAGAAGTAGGAAGGAATATTAGGTAGGTACACTGCTGTTCCTATTTATAAAAATAATAAAGGTGGGATATAAATTTAAAAACAAAATAAAAATAACCAGCTTGTGGTGGTATGGCTTAGGGCCTGACTGAGGGATCATCATCTTTTCCTCTCTGTTAAGATCCCTTTTTTAAGACCTTTCTCTATTGCTCAAGCTTCTCATTTATTTACCAAGACATATATGGTGCACTTCCTAAGAAAGTGCACTTGGCCTCCACTCTTCTAGCATTTAGGAAAACAAAGAAAGTCAATATTTTTCTTTTTCGTATGTTTTAATGCTTAGTTTAATGCTTAGCTTTGAGTTTAATGATACCAATTTAAAAATTTCTTCTTCGTCTAATTATATTCTTTATTCTTATGTAATTGCTATTAGTCGTGCTGAGTGTTTAATTGAAAGAAAGAAAAGAAAAAGACAAATTTAATTAATTCAGCAAGCAGTGGGCTTATGAAATTCCATTTGTGGTGTTGCTTTAATGTATGCCGCTGCTGATTTACAAAGAATCGGAAGACAGTTTTCCCGTTATAGCTGTAGAAGAAATAATTTAAAAACTGGCTATTGAGCTTGGAACAAAACAACGCCAGCTGCTGGAACATTTAAAATACCTCCCTTTCTATCTGAACAGAACTTAAACAGCGTCAGGTGTTCCTTTTTTTAAGGAACAATGAAAACTCAAAACAGGTGTTTTTTTTTCTCCCTTTTTCGTTGGACAGAAAAAAATAAGTGAGAGTAGAGGATTTTTCTTTTCATTTAAATTTTCCATAGAAAGAAATAGCAGTGCCTGTTAACTCCAACCTAGTCACTAGCACCGATAATGTTAGTTGGTTTGAATAATGAAACATCTGTAAGAAAACCACCCAGCTCAGAGAACACCTTTATTTTGAACCCTGAGCTGCAAATATCAGCACAATATTTCCTCTTTTGAGAATGCTCTTTTGTAAGATATATGTCACCTTTGCTTATTTCTTGCCATCTCAAGCTATTCTGTTAGCTTTCTTTCATGGCTTTTTTTGCACCAGACAGTCATGCATATTCATGATGGTTTCCTTCATCCGATTTAATCTTGTATTCTTAGCTAATGGCCTGCGCTGCTTTTTAAAAAGTCTTTGTCTTAGTTTGGCAGCTCAGAGGGCTGCTTAGACAATTGATGCCTGAGAGTTAAAACATGGGGCTTTTTGAGGGCAGGGAGGGGGGTCTTACTCTAAATAAATAGAAAATACCCTAAAGTGACAGAGAAATAAATATATCACAGGTTTGGGCAGCCAAAAGAGTTAAGCAAAACTAACTCATGGCTGCTATTATACAGATAATCATCGATTTACAACAACAATCAGTCAGTTGAGCCCAAAATTTCTGCTGTTAATTTTGAAACATTTGTTAAGTGACTTTTTGCCCCATTTTACGACCTTTCTTGCCACAGTCGTTAAGTGAATCACTGCAATTGGTAAAGTTAGCAACCTGGCTGTTAAGTGAATCTGGCTTCCCCAATTGACTTTGCTTGTCAGAAGGTCAACAAAAAGGGATCACGTGACTTTTTTGGACACCGCAACCATCATAAATGTGAGTCAGTTGCCAAGCAGCTGGATTTTGGTCATGTGACCACGGGGATGCTGCAACAGCTGTAAGTGTGAAAAGCAGTCATAAGTCCCTTTTTTCAGTGCCATTGTAACTTTGAACAGTCACTAAACAAATGGTTGTAAGTCAAGGACTACTTTTACTTGCTATGGCATTTTTCAAACAGCCTTCCAAAGCATCTCACATTAATTAAAAATGGACATTTCTCCCAGACATACTGTGTGTGTGTGTGTGTATGGGACAAGAGTACGTTGTCATGTTTATAGCGCTTAGGAATATTTATGCAGACTCATTCCCATTTATCTATGGACGGTCAGATTTACTAGAGTCAGATAGAAGCTAGAATGTCATGCAAAGGCAACAGCCCAACATAGTTGCTGCTGCTTCAAACTCTTGTCTAGAACAGCAACCCGAAGCGTGAGAGGTGAAGTTTTAGAAGAAGCAACATGCCAATTTGCTGCTATTTTTGTGCCAATAGTGGTCTTAAAAACTCTTCCCAATTCTTTGCTAATTACACTAGGGACTGATGTTACGTCATTTCCACAATTGCGAAGCAGAAATAAAATTGCTTCTTAACTACAGGATAAATGCTTTTTTGTGTTTCTACTGAGCACTATCTCCCTTCTTTATTTTGTGTGCACAGAGCAGTTAGCCAGACTTTCCTCCTTCATTTTTTATACTTTATACAAGTCTCACAAATGAAGGCAAATATATGTGTCCCAGGATAACATTACACAATCTAGTCTGGGTCGGTCACTGGAAGCTTTTGGATTTACACTGGAGCCCATCCTCAGGGAACTTCTCTCTAGCAGAGTGTGTGCTGTGGGCTATTCTGTGAGTCATATTTATGTGGTGCCTGGTTGTGTGTGGCTTTTTAGTTGTTGATTGCAGTGTTGATGGCTGGTTATTCAGTCGTTTCCTTCTGCTGCCAAGTCCTTGATTCCTAAGTACTTGATAAGTTGGTGGTAAACAGGCATGCCTGTTGACTGACAAGCGGCCTGTTTCCCAGACTTCAATCACTTCCCTGGCTGTTTTTGTACCTGCTCGTCCAACAATCTTAGTAGCTGCAAAATTGAATGTATATCCTTCTTCATTGCAATGTGAAGCTACCAACGGGTTTGGGTCTCCTCACCTGATGAATCGCTTGTGTTCTTGCAATCTCATAGTTAGCTACCTCCCCATCTATCCTACAAGAGAAATCCATGAAGGGGATCAGGTAAATTACATTGGCAGTATCCCTCCTCCAAGCAATCTTTTACAGCTCTGTTCAGAATTGGTATGGCCTTGAATCCAACTCCTTACTCAGTGCAGGAATCCAGGTAAAACCTGCGCTTGAACATAGCCAGTTAAGCCAGAAGTTAACCAGAAGTTAACTATCACTCTTGATACAAATAGTCTTTGATGGGGGGAGAATGGAGGGGCGAAGAATCAGTCCTAGAAGTTATTGAAATCTATCTCAGTAAAGTATCATTCTGGTTTTCCAATCCTCACCCCAATTTCTCACATAAGGCAGATGTTGTGGAATATAGTCTGGATTCCCAGAAAGGAAGACGTGGATTTCAGAGCATCAAGAGACGACTCCATTCAGTTAGTTTGTGCGAAAGAGGGTGAAGACGGTTCCTCCCAAATAGTTCCCAACGTATATGATTTATGGGACTGATAGCACTTTTCAGTTTGGCAAGAATTGTGTCTGGGTCACATTGCATCAGATTCTCCCTACTCTGTGCTTTTAGCCAGTTTGCTATCCAGGGCACCATCAAATGTGTCTCTAATGCTCCTCCATTGTCCCTCTCGGCACCGCAGGAAAGTAATTCTGCTCCAGACTTTGCTCCTCTAAGGCTGTTCTGTGCCAGCCCCACCTGTGCATCTAAGTGCGTTCTTGTTTTTAGAATATTATTTTTCCTTCCCCTTCCTTTCAAAATTCTTTTCTTTTCAGTTGGTACTTTTTTGTCACTTCCTTCTCTTGTTGTGCACTTGATAGTTCAATCCTTTTAAAAAAAAAATTAAAGTTTCTTATAAAATTATAGAAGAAATCAAAGTTAGGAAAAATAAGAACAGGAAAAAGTGCAAGGAAAAGCGAAAGCAATGACTTTTTTTGATGCAGTAGACTATAAAAATAAGATGTTAACCTTTTGCTTTACATTTCACAACATTTCAAGCCATTCTGATCATCAAAACATAAAATCCATGTTTCATTTTGTTCAGTTTTAAGCAAAAAGTCCAAAGCAGTTTCCAAGTAGAAACAAAAATTGGGAAATTCTTTTCCATGACCAAAACAACCAATTTTACTAATCTCCATCATCTTTACCATCCGTTCTTCCATTGTGGGAATTATTGAGTTTTCCATCTTTATGCATATAAGAATTAAAAGTTCTGGTTTCAGATTTTATTTTAAGAATCATCTGAATTAAAGTAAAAAAAAAATCTGGCCTCAGAATCTTTTTGCTTGATGGCTCTTTTATATTGATTTATATCTTTGATTCCAGAATTACTTAGCAGCTGGGTATTTGCCACTAGATTAAACTGAGCTCTAGGCGGTTTTTAAGCCATCTCTCGGGGCACATTCACAAGGGGCTTTATCTGCTCTTAATCTTAATTAAGAGCGTACCCCTCTCTCACAATTAAAAATCTGCTAGTTTAATGAAAGTAGAAAATCTAGGAAAGACGTTAAGCTACACTCTGCTGCGATGGCCTTTGGAATGGATTTATCTGAAAAGCATGCCATGCGTCTTCTACCTATATAGCTTGCTTATCAGAATGGTCTGTCATTCTTTTCCCATTTGAATGCTAGAGATAGTATTTGCCCTTTCCCATACTTTACAGGCCTCTGCAATGGCCCATAAAAAGATAAAAGATCCCCACGAGACCCCCTACTCATTTCCTAGTGAATACATGATTCATCCGTGCAGTTTTCTTGGCAACATTACAGAAACGATTTTCCATTGCTTTTGCTAATGGAGACACCCAGTGACCCGTCAGCTAGCCAGTAAATGGTGGTCTCTTCCTCAGAATTGGCAAGACCGTGTCAAACGAGGTGAACTTAGAATAACTTTATTTGTCACTTTGAGTGTACACTAATCGGCATACATTAACATGAAATATTTTGTTGTCCACCGGACCCTGCACTCTCTGCATAGCTCAGAACGACACGGGAAAATATTTCTGTCTCTTCCAATGAGATGGGTGCAACCTCTTCTTAAAATCTTCCTTCTATCAGCTCAGAAGCCAATGGGTTATACAGGTTGTCCTTGACTTACCACAGGTCGTTTAGTGGCTGTTTGAAGTTACAAGGGCACTGAAATAAGTGACTTGTGACCGTTTTTCACCCTTACGATTGTTGCAGCGTTCCCGTGGTTGCGTGATCAAAATTCAACTGCTTGGCAACCAGCATGTATTTATGACGGTTGTCCCCTTTTGTGACCGTTTGACAACCGAAGTCCAAAGGCGATTTTCCAAAAGACAACTGGAATGTCTTCGTTTTTTTAACTGGTAAACCTTTCGCATCTCATCCAAGATGCTTTTTCAGTTCCCTCCAGTTGCCTTTTGAAAAGCACCTTTGGGATTAATAAAGGAGAATGTTTGTAGGTCGGGGTTGAAATGAAGGGGTCCTTGGTGCTCTCTGAGCTTGCTTGTTTTCTTGCAGACGTTGCACTGATAATGTTAGCTAGTTGGATCATGAAACGTCTGCAAGAAAACAAGCAACCTCAGAGAAGACCAGAAACCTTTGGGACTACTTATACTGCTATTTCAGTAGAAATAAGTAACCTGTTTTCGGGTATTGGGTAGTTTGATGTTTTATTCTTATCTATTTTTCAGTGTAATGCAAATCTTAACGTTCCTTATCTTTTATTAATCATGGATAATTAGTCATACTCTTCCACATTCCATTGTCGTGAAAGGCAGGATAAGGAGTCAGAGCCCTACCTCTCAGAGTGAGTTCAGGGGAGGGTAGATATGCCACTTGGAAGTACCAAGTCCTGATTCCAGAAAAGAGGCAGGACTAAGTTACAAAGGTTCCTAGGGCTTCTGAGAGAAAAACCTTCAGACATCTCGCTCTGCAGATTCAGCTGTTTGCACTGTGCAGTCACAAGTTAAGGTGTTGTCTGTGGAGATTCTCCCATCATCCAGGATGCAGAGGCAGATAGGATTCCTCAAATAATGTGCTGATTGGATGCATCAAATTGGCACAGACAGTGAAACCCAACTCTGAAAGTCTTTTCCCCCCACCTATGACAAAAAAAAAGTAGCAATTTATCCCCTCCCCTATTGTCACAGGTCATTATTTCCCATTAGAATGTTTGTTGGGCTCCTTGGTCAACTTCCTGCCTCCTTCAACTGCCACCTGTGGATTCGACCTTGATTCCCACGAGCAAGCTTTTTGTTTTGACTACTAGCTAGGCTGTTATTTCACACACCCCTCCCCCCTGCAAGTTTGTGGCAACTATAAGGCATCCAAAGATGGCTTCAGCCAGGTTAGCTTCTCATCCAAGAAGCTTCTTTGGAAAAAAAAATCACCTTTGGAACAAGTTAAGGTGTTGATTCACTTCCCTTTAAACCTCTAAAATGGCTTAGGAATTGTATGGTAAAGATACATCTTTTTCATTAAATAAATGACTCCTGTTGTATATGAGCCTATTTACTTTTTCTTTCCCAGCATCTCTTGAAAAGCCCTCTGTCTTGTCCCAAAAGGATTCTTCATTTGCTCCCAATCCCTGGTTAGCAGCCATGTCAATTTACGTCTTCGTTGTGTGAGAAATTCTCCAACAGCACATTTGTGAAAAAGATCGTGTTTTTGAGCAGGAGTTGGTCCTGTTGCTTTGCTCGCAGTACATGATGTTCCTGACTGCTTAAATCTACGTGGGCAGAAGATTGGTGTACCGGAAATAGCTGCTGCTTTTTTCTTTTTTTAGCTTCCTGCACTCACTTTCATAAATACACAACTACATTTAGTTCATTTAGACACGAACTTGGGACTTTCAGAGTTAAGTCAAATGTACCAGGCGTATTAGTTTGAAGTGTGAAATACATAATGCTTGCCGCCTTATTGTGGATTATAAACTTTGTTTTTTTTGGGGGGTAAATACGGTTTGGCTGAAATACAGCATCACTTGAAGCAGACTTGAACAAAAAGGCTGCTTCATCAAAAAAAGTGGAAGTATTTTCTTGCTTTTCGGCTACTAAGTGGAGGAAAGGTACAATTACATCTCACAGAGTTTACACAGTATGCAAAGCTATCTTCTCTTTTATTTTTATTTTTCGTTTGGAAGACCCTGGGTTAGGTTCCAGATTACAGTTATATTTCTTTCTTTTTGTTACTTTTGTGTTTTGTTTTGTTATTAAATAGGCAAGGAAGGGCTGGTTAAGCCAACCACCATCAACATGGCTGGGATACAAATTCTTGCTTCAGCCTTCCTTAATATTAAGCCACTCTGTGGATTTAATATTACATACAGTACAGGGGTCCCCTGGTATTTTCTCTATAAAGAGCTTGTGTTAGATTCTAATTCCTATTAATTTTGCCACATTGTGGAATCAGGTGCAGAGGATAAGAATTGTAATCCTGCATATTTCCTCCTTCATTTGCACAAATTTTAGAATATTAATATATTCCTTACCAATTGGGAGCAAGCTGCAATTTTTTCTACTAACTTTCTTAAGGAATTAATGGAATCTATTGCCTACTCTTTGTAACAGACACAACAGTTGGCTTTTCAATGAAGTTATCATTCTCATCTTATAATTATTGAGTTCAAGGTGAAATGGGAATGATTTCAAGTCTTCGTAAGAGTTTCGTAAGGCAGTAGCTTCCTTACTCATTTTTTGCAACAGACAACCAAGTCACTGACAACCAAATGAAATTTTGTTGCTTGTTCATAATTTTCGATTTGCATTTAACTACTTTTTCTCTTTGTGACTTGCTTACTCTTCTTTCTATCCATCCATCCATCCATCCATCATGGCTGTCATCACAAGAAAATTGACTCTGGGCTGCTCTTGGCAGCTCGATAAAAACACAATGCAAATATTAACTATCATGATAAAAATGTTAAATCAGTATTAAAAATTTAATATTATTAAGTATAAATTATACAAACCTTAGGCAGAGAAAGAATATCTATCTCAATACTGGATATCTACACATATTTCTGCTTCTCTCTGGGACTCCCAGGATGGGTAACATAGCCAAGGACTTCTGGAATATCAGGAGGGATGGAGCTAACTTAAGGTGTAGGGTCTCCTGCTTGGGTGGGGGTTGGACTAGATGACCTCTAAGGTCCCTTCCAACTCTGTTAATATGTTAAATCTATTAACGTTGGAGATTCCCAGAGGTGTTTTTCCAAAAAGCAAAATGACTTTCTTGTTCCCCCCCCCCCCCCCCCCCCCCCCTTAATAATGTTTTGCTTTTCATCCAATAAGCTTTTTTGCTTCTGGCTGGCTGGGGAATTCTGGGAGTTGAAGTTCACAGACCCCTGTTCTTGCTCATTGTATTTGGCCAACCCTGGATTAGTAGATTCTTTCCCCAGAATTCAACTGCACAACATGGAGCCACAGTTGCAAGGCGTGAAAGCTTTTGACAGTTGAATCTTACTGTAATGGGGACAGATGTTACAATAAGTGTTCACATGCTGTTAAACTAAAAATATTTCAAAGGGAACAGTTTGGGTCCATATGGCTCGTTTAATTGTTATCACTAAATCGCAATCATTGTCAAAAATGTGATTCATGTCAAATGCCTTTTCCTTAACTGCAGTAGGATGAGGCTTAGAATTTAGTTGGATGTTACCAATATGTTTTCTTTGTTTTTCCAGTTGGGAAGACTTCCTTGATCACTAGATTCATGTATGACAGCTTTGACAACACCTACCAGGTAAGATTTTTTTTTTTTTAATGATTTCCAAACTTTAACTTTGCGGAAATTTCCAGGTTAACAGAGATTTCTCTCTGTTTTTAATCTCTCGCAGCGGAAAAATGATGGCTAAAGGAGTTTCTCAAGATTGTTCAATAGTAGAATAGAAATAATAGAAGGCCAGGACTGTGTTACTAACACATAGGAATCAGAAGTGTTTCTGGCTTTGTTATCAGTATGTCTGCTTACAATGAAAGACTGTACACCGTAGAAAATACCAGAAACTCTTTTCTCTTTTCATGTTTCATATCCTATACAGCTATTCCTTATGTGCTTCTGTATTTCTGGCTGATATTGGTTCTGCATAAGTTGCTAGATACCTTAATAAATAAGGAGAAAACTTTATGTAAACTAAAAGGTACAGCTCTTCTTTGCATACGTAGTGAATTAACCCGCTTGCCAGATAATAGTCTCACACTGACATTCAGCCTAAATTACAGGAGACTGCCCTGGCATGTACATTCTGAGATAGAACATAGAATAATAGAGCTGGAAGGGACCTTGGAGGTCTTCTAGACCAAGCCCCTGCATCAAGCAGGAGAGCCTATACCAGGGGTAGGGAACCTTGGCTCTTTTATCACTGATGGACTTCAACTCCCAGAATCCCTGAGTGAGCCATAAAAGGTTCCCCATCCCTGGCCTACTGGTTTTTCAGTTGTGGGGGAAATCAATTTTTGACTGGAATGGGATTGTTTGATATACAAATGTAGGACATATAAAGAATATATAAAGAATATGTCCTACATTTGTATATTAAACAGTCCCATTCCAGTCAAAAATTGATTTCCCCCACAACTGAAAAACCAGTAGGCCAGGGATGGGGAACCTTTTATGGCTCACTCAGGGATTCTGGGAGTTGAAGTCCATCAGTGATAAAAGAGCCAAGATTCCCTACCCCTGGCCTATACCATTTCAGACAAGTAGATATCCAATCTCTTCTTTTAAAACCTCCAGTGATGAAGCACCCACAAGCCATTCCACAGGTTAATTGTCCTCACCCTGAAGACGGTTTCTCCTTTGTTCTAATTCTCCTAGTCCTCTCCTTGATGCCTTTCCATCTGTTGCTGCTTGTCCTTCTCAACTCCCTTCTCTGCCAAATATAGAAAACATGAAATCTTTTGAAAAGAAAGGGTAGAAGTCTGTGGCGAGAGGTTGGCTAGAGAGTGGATCATCCACCATTCTCAATACCTTTGTGATGGAATGTGGACCTGGAGAATAAGTGGGGTGAGGGGTTTAGTTTTGAGAACCCAGAGCTTTCCCAGAGAGAGGCCCAGGTTAAGAGTCTGCACAACCCTGAGCTGAATGGGGTAGGGCATTCAAGGTAGCCAGATCCTAGAAACTCTCATGATAGATCTAGTAGGTTAGAAGGCTATAGCTTTAATGTGGCAAGATTCTGTCTATTAGATATAAGCAAATAAACGATTGGATTAGATTGGATTTAACTGTGTCATCTCTGGGCTTGGTCTTGACAAGCGACTATGTGAGGTTTGAAATCTCAAAGCAGCTGGAAACATCCAAGAAGTAGAAGAATATTTACTTCAAATATGTATAGCTAGAAATTTGTGCTAGATATATTTGTAATTCCGTTTCTCAGTGTTCCATGAAGTCTCATGTTCTCTGTACAAGTTAATGGAACTGAGTTTTTAATTTTGGCCTTCATATTTTGGAATAAAAGCAAGAAGGTGCCACTTTTTCTTTAGAATCTTATTATCTGTAATTTTGAACTCTTCTCTAGTGGTTTATAATATTTTGTAGGGAAGAACAGAACCATCCTACCATTCTGAAGCACTGTTATTTTATCTTGTTTTTTTTTTTTAAATTAGAACTAATTTGTTAGCTGCTGAATGGGTGATTTTAAAAGCTCTATAATTATCTCCTTCCACACTGAATGCCTGCATTCTTTGTATTTATGTTAAACATATGATTAATGCATTATCTTAACAACGTTTGATTTAATTTTAACTCAAGTTATCCAGCAATTGGCAATATAAATTATAAACATTATTTCACCTGGAATTCAGACTAAACAAATTCTGCATAGGTCAGATAAGTAATTCTTTTCATTTATTTAATTAAAAGTCCCTGCCATGATCAGTTAACCCCAGCTCTGAAACCTATGCATGAGTACTTTGCGTTCTTCTTTGAGGATACTCAAACTTTAGTTTTGGCATTCCTCGGGAAAAAAGCTTTTCCAGAACTATAAATGTCTTTTCAAGATGTTGTAAGGTGATCTTGGTGATTTCTAGAACATGTTGAACTCAAGCCATTGAAAAGATTTGAAGTAGGAAAATGCAAAATTCAGTGATATGGATAAATTCTACATGCTCACACTACATTTAAAGACAGGGAATTCTTGCTTCCAAATGCAAGGATCCTTTCCCCATTTTTTGTATGTGTGAAGGAGCCCTTCCCAAAGGTTGAACGCAGGGTGGATTTGATTTAAATCAAGTCAATTTGAATCACTAGTAAAAAGTTTGATTTAAATCAATTCAGTTTAAATCATAGTTTTTAAAGAGTGGTTGTCATCTCTGTCCCGCAGCAGCTCCTACTCTGACCTTCTGTTGACTCCCCGACAGTCCCAATATTGCAGAATATACAGCCCCATGCTACATATCTAAGCTCCATTTCATGCTGAATAAACTCAATTATTAATGTATCTGAAATAGAAAACTATCTTTAGGTAGATTTTTTTTACTCCAAAAGCATTTTATTAAAATAAATTTGATAAAAATAAAAAAAAATCCAAATTTTTTTTTAAAAAATTTTTTTAAAAAAACATCGATTGTTATCCACCCTGGTTGAACAGCACTTAACTGGAATAGTTCTAGTGGCCGGATTGGAATTCCTTCGGTGTCAGCAGACTCAGCAGGGTTTTTGATGGTATAAGACAGCTCAAAGCATTCTTTGCAGACCCTTTTCTATTTCTGCCCATTCCAAATGCAGTCATTATCGTGCTTTTGTTCATGCCATCATCAATTGTCCTCTTTGTGCAATGTGCCTCCTAGTTTTAATTGGAGTTTGGCCTTCGGAGCTTGAATAGTATGGCGGCCTTGAGGGAAAGGAGGTACGGCATAACAGATGAAGCATTTGTAAGGCCAATGGCTGAAACCACAAAGCAGGGAGACCACTCAAGTGGGAGATAGGCATGCGGTCGGAATGGAACCGGATCCCTCTTTGCTCACAGAGGATTTATGAGACGGACCCCTGGAATGCACTTGCCTTTCTGCCCAGCATTATCCACCAGCTGAATGCCAGATCCTCTTAAAGAAGGGGGCTCAACCTATTCTCCAAATCGCTTCTCTATTCTCCAAAGCCCCTGAAGGCAGGACAAGAAGCAATGGGTGGAAACTCATCAGGAAGAGAAGCAACCTGGAACCAAGGAGGAATTTCTGACAGAGAGGTTAGCCAGTGGAACGGCTTGCCTCCAGAAGCTGTCGGTGCTCTAACACTGGAGGTTTTTAAGAAAAGACCAGACAGCAGCCAGTTGTCTGGAATGGCGTAGGGTCTCCTGCTCAAGCAGGGGGTTGGACTGGATGACCTCCAAGTTCCCTTTTAACTCTGGTAGTCTGTTATTGGGTTGTTGTTGTTCAGGGGTGGGATACGACAAGGTTAACTACCAGTTCGGGATTTACGAGCTTCCCTGCACGCTATGAGCCGCTACACCTGTAACTTGTCATCAGCATGCTGTGTGCAGAGACGCAGCCTTTCAAAAAGCCCTGTTTTATTTTTTAATTTGCATTTATATGCCGCCCTTCTCCGGAGACTCAGGGCGGCTTACAGTCTATGGAGCATCATGCTAAGTGCTCGGCAATAGCCTTCATTCCATTGTATATGCCTGCTTATTATTACTTAGGGCTTTTGGCCCCCCCAAGCGGCATTTTTACAAAGTCAGCTTATTGCCCCCAACAATCTTGGGTCCTCAATTTACCTATCCTGAGAGGATGGAAGGCTGAGTCAACCTTGAGCCTGGTGGGATTCGAACCTGCACTAATTGCAGGCAGCTTGCACTAAGTGCTAGATGATTAACAGCCTGCACCACCAAGTCTACTTTTCCTGCTTTCCTGCACCACCAAGGCCCTGTTTTCCTGCTTTTTTAACTACAGCTGTGCTTCATTCAGCAGCTGAAGTTGAAAAATCAGGAAATAACGGTCAGGTAAGAGCCCGGGTGGGTGGGCGGAAAAAACATCAGCAGACATAGAACCAGTTCTATGTCTGCTGCTCTTCAGAGCTACCGGTTCTACAGAGGTGCACAGAACCAGTAGAAACCCACCCCTGTTGTTGTTAGTTGCAAAGTCCTGTCCGACCTCATGGACAACGTTCCTCCAGGCTTTCCTGTCCTCTAGGATCCCCCGGAGTCCATTGAAGCTCACGCCGACGGTTTCCGGGACTCCAGCCAGCCCCCTCCTTCTCTGCCTTCCCCTTCTTCTTCTTTTGCACTCCATCGTTCCCAGCATTCAGTTCTTCTCCAGGGAGTCCTTCCTTCTCATGAAGTGGTCAAAGTGCTCAAAGTTATTGGGTATGTCTAGTTTAATGAAAAGAAGGACTAAGGGTGACATGACAGCAGTCTTGCAATATGTCAAGGGGCTGCCCCAAAGAAGCGAGGGCTCTAGGACTATCTGTGTGTGTGTGTGTGTCTTGAGAACCAACCGCAGGGATTTTAAAGAAAAGAGAATGGGAAGAGTTGTTTTGTCAGGGAATTGCATGGCAGGTGTCCAAATGAAGTCAGAGACACTGGCACAAACTTGTGGGTTGGACTAGAAGACCTCCAAGGTCCCACCTCTGATAATTCCGCTCAACAATCCAGCCATGCTTGGGATCATTGGCAGCATCCTTTTATGATGATTTTGCTGAAAATTCTGGAAAGAGTGTGCAGAGGAGGGCAACAGAGATCATTAGGGGGCTGGAGGCTAAAAGATACAAAGAATGGGTAGGAATTGGGTATGTCTAGTTTAGTGAAAAGAAAGATTAGGGGTGACAGGAGAGCAGCCTTCCAGTATTTGAGGGGCTGCCCCAAAGAAGAGGCAGTCAAGCTATTCCCCAAAGCCCCTGAAGGCAGGACAAGAAGCAACGGATGGAAACTAACCAAGGAGAGAAAGAGCCTGGAATTAAGGAGAAACTTCTTAACAGTGAGGACAATTAACCAGTGGAACTACTTGCCACCAGAAGGTGTGGGTCAGAGGTGATATTCAGCAGGTTCTGACCAGTTCTGGAGAACCGGTAGCAGATATTTTCAGTATTTCAAAGGACCAGCAAATCCCACCTCGGACTGGAGATTTTACAGTCTCCTTCCCTTGCCACGCCCACCAAGCCACGCCCACAGAACCGGCAGTAAGAAAATTGGAATGCCATCACTGGTGTGGGTGCTTCAACCCTGGAGGTTTGTAAGGAAAAGATTGGGCAAGCATTGTCTGAAACGGTAGAGGGTTTCCTGCTCGAGCAGGGGGTTGGACTAGAAGATCTCCAAGGTCCCTTCCAACTCTTGTTATTCGGTAGTTCTGTTAAGCACCCTGCTCCTTCCTCTCTTGCTTTCTCCGTCGGTTACAGAGCAAGCCCACTGCTGCAATGTGCCTTCTTCCCTTCTTGGAAACAGACAGGAGGGAGAGAGGGCAAGGTTTGAATCAACCCCCGTTGCCTTTTCCAAACTAAAAAAAAAAACAACAACAACCCTGCTTCCTGTGCTGCGAGGCACGAGGAAGCCTGAGAGGCAGCCGTGTGGAAGAAGAAAAGGGCCTGCCTCTTTCAAGTCCTCCCATCAATCTGTTCACGCCTTAGCATGATCTCATGCCTGCACAGCACATGGCTTTGTGTGCTTTGCAAACAACGAGGCAGACGGCGGGGTCCTTCCTGCGGAGAAGGGAGGGAGACCACCTCTGGCGCCCCCCCCCCCAAATGGATTTCCAGCGGTGGGCCCAGATAATAGGAGCACAATAGAAGGAACCTTTGCCGCTTCCTAATACCGGGCTTCTGGATTCCCTTAGCAAGCACAAGGGATTGAAGCTACTCAAAGGAGGAGGGAGAGGGAACAACAAGGGGAGAAAGAAGATTCAGGAGCAGAACCCGCAGAATCAGTTCCTTCTTCGTTGGTGGGAGAAGTTTCCTGTGGACAGAATAGCCGTTGAAAGATTAAAAAGAGCCGTTAAGACACGTTTTAACAGCAGCAAGGATTCTCTTCACACAATATTGGGAAAAATGAAGATACCACAAGACGAGGAGACATAATTAAGAAGATATTATTAGATTGTGCAGGAATGGATAGACTGACGTTGAAAAACGAACAGAAAGAATAGAATAGGAATAAAATAGAATAGGAATAGGAATAGAATAAGAAAAGAATAGAATAGAATAAGAAAGGAATAGAATAGAATTAAGAATAGAATAGAATTCCTTATTGGCCAAGTGTGATTGGACAGACAAGGAGTTTGTCTTGGTGCAAATGCTCTCGATGTTCATGAAAGAAAAGATACATTTGTCCAGAGTCAAGAATCATCAGGTAAACACAGTTAATAATAGTCATAGGGTACAAAAAGCAATCAAATCATAGTCAATATAAATATGAAGTCACAGAATCAAACGTAGAACTTATTTTACCAGTGGTTGGGGGAAAAAAAGGGGGTGGAGAGTAAGAATGGAATCTGTATCATTAAGCAGATTAAATACCCAGACAATACTACGTTTATTAAGCACTAAGAAATGTATTAAATAGAAAATTAATAAAAAATGTTTTTTTTTAAAGAAAGATTAAAAAAAGAATTTTCAGCAAGAGAAATGTTCTCTCTGACTTCAAAGAGCCCTTGCTTAAAAATGTTCTTCTTCCCTTCCCTCTATATATTGGTAGTCCTTGACTTAACAACCACAATTGAGCCCAAAAAATGTATGTTGTTGAGCAAGACAGTTGTTAAGTGAGTTTTGCCCCGTTTTACCACTTTTCTTGCCACAGTTGCTAAGTGAATCACTGCAGTTATTAAGTTAATAACAGGGTTGTTAAGCGAATCTGCTTCCCTCATTGACAGAAGGTCGCAAAGGGTGATCCCATGACCCTGGGACTCTGCAACCATCATAAGTATGAGTCAGTTGCCAAGCGGCTGAATTTTGATCACGTGACCATGGGGATGCTCAACAGTCATAAGTGTGAAAAGTGGTCAGTGCAATTATAACTTCGAGCAGTCAGTAAATGAACTGTTGCAATTTGAGGACTACCTGTAATGGAAGTAGAAGTTTGATCTATGCCTTAGATTAGATTCTAGATTAATGGTCAATTGTTCATCTAAAATTTAAAAAACCGCAGATTCTCTTGATTAAATGGATCCAGCCTGGTAGCTGATATTTCAAATGTTCATTACTCTTGACTAGTAATTGAGTGGATAGCGCATAATTTAGCAAAAGGAATGTGTGTATTTAGGTACTCACTATTGAATTGCATTTTGCAGGCAACAATCGGCATTGACTTCTTATCAAAAACTATGTACCTGGAAGATCGCACAGTGAGTAAGAGTTTGCAGTAACTTAACTAGCCTGTTTTAACATTGATGGTGCATTGTATTGTCTAAATCAGGATTTCTCAGCCTTGCCAACTTTTAAGATGCGTGGACTTCCAACTCCCAGAATTCTGGGAGCTGAAGTCCACATGTCTTAAAATTACCAAGACACATGGACTTCCAACTCCATGGCTGCCTGGGGAATTCTGGGAGCTGAAGTCCAATACCTCCAATGCCAATTGTGGGGAACAGTTTTACAAGCGAGCCCCTTCCCTGAGCACCTCAGAGGCATCTGGTTGGCCAGGATGCTGGGTGAAGGCCTTGGCCAAACCAGCAGAACTGTGCTTACCTTCTTATCATAACAGAGAACTGCTATGCCTCTGCAGGTTGCCATGTTGAATGCCTGGGTTGGCCTGAGAATAACTAGTCTGGTGCCCTTATCACCTCAAATATTTCAAACCGCATATGAAAGTAGAAACCGAAATCTCACCCGTATAAATTGGATGGGATGTTTTGCCTCCTGAATTGTCTTTATATGAAAAATAATTTGAAGTGGCCATTAAATAATACAGTGCACTTTTTGAGGCCATCCTTATACAGTGGTACCTCACTACTCATTGTTAATTGGAGGAGCAGTGAGTAGCAATAGCAATAGCCCTTAGACTTATATGCCGCTTCACAGTGCTTTCCAGCCCCCTCTAAACAGTTTACAGAGTCAGCATATTTGCCAACAATCTGGGTCCTCATTTTACCTACCTTGGAAGGACGGAAGGCTGAGTCAACCTGGAGCCAGTCAGGTTCAAACTCCTGGCCGTAAGCAGTGAGTTAGCCTGCAGTACTGCATTCTAACCAATGCGCCACCAGGGCTCAGCACCAAAAACTATGAGTGCCAAACAAATTTTTCCCACAAGGAATAATACAGCAAGCCACAAGGCAGCCGACACCCACAAATTCTAGCTTGTGCGTTGAATATCAAACAAACAACGAGTACCACAGGACAAAATTTCCAGGTTAGAGTACCACATGCGATGAGTTTCAAACAGTAGCAAGGTTACCACAGTAGAAGCAAATAAAATAAAGTGAGAATCCTGTGTACAGTGACAATCGGATGTTCTGCTTAATGAGAAATCACCTCAAATTTCCCTGTGATAAAAAGACACTTGCCCAATTATTTATTTATTTTTAGAAAGCCAAGCCTTTCTTTCCTGTATTTAAAATAGATAGAATAGTTTTAACCTTACGGTGATACGGAAGTGCTGGAAGCTACCATCGGCACTCGCAAGTAAGCCAGGCAGGAAATACAAGTAGATGAGCTAACTCCACTTTATTGTAAGGCTACATTAAGAGAATTTTGCAAGTCTGAAAGTACAAAACTCTTTGTCAGGATTCCAGTTACCCCCATTTAAATCCTGAGTCTCAAGCCAAACTTCCAAAACTTAAGGATTTATTGGGAGTTAATATGTCCGGCACTAACTGGGTGTTGCCGACTCTGAGGCACATAATTCATTGACCCTGGTTTTCCACCACCCCCTGGGTGTATTGTAATTCATATTCTCCAATGGGACACCTCCATAGCCCAGAGTCATCAATCAGGCTCTCCAGTTAGAATTTTGCACAGCAGAAACTTCAGTCGCCTAGTTACTATCTTTCAAAACATTTATGGAATGCACTTTCAGTTTCCAAGCTGCCGCACTGCTCCCCCCTCCTTTTCTGTTGGCAACTCTAAAAAGACCATTGAAATATTTTATGAGTTGACACTCCTGCTGTCTCTTTTTTTACTATCTGTTTAGTTAGGGTTAAGTCTCTTTTTCCCTGCCTCTGTTATGCAGCTGAAGGCTAGGCTGCCTGTTATCTGACATTCTCTCTGCAGCATCTCTACAACCCCACCATACCTCCCGTTACTCCATGCTGTCACTGATACATTTTGATACTTTCTGCATTACCGGTGGTCCTCGACTTACCACCACGGTTGAGCCCCAAATTTCCGCTGCTGAGCGAGACATTTCTTAAATGAGTTTTTTGCCCCACACGACCTGTCTTGCCGCAGTTGTTAAGTGGATGACTGCAGTTGTTAGTAACCCGGTTGTAAAGTGAATCTGGCTTTCCCCTTGACTTGCTCATCAGAAAGTCACAAAAGGAGATCTCCCTGGGACCTCCTGCGACTGCCATAAATACGAACCAGTTGACAAGCATCCAAAGTTGCATTACGTGACCATGGGAAATACTGCAACGGTCGTAAGTGTGGAAAATGGTCATAAGTCACATTTTTCAGTGCCGTTATAGGTTCAGACAGTCACTAAACAAACTATTGTAAGTCAAGGACTACCTGTACTTTTTTTTCCCCGCCCATAATGGAGTTCCACATGCCAACTATGATGGTTTCTGGGCAATGTGGAGATTCAGAACCTATTTAGCTGCAAGGGCCTTGTGTTCCTTCTGACCACCTCCAGGTGGAATATCAACCTATCTTATCAAATTTTTCTTACCTTCCTAGTCCAGCATATTATTTTGAATAGAATCCTCCAGCCCAAAGCCATCAAAGCGAAACACTTTGTGGTTAAATTTGTAAAAATCACACTGTTAAAAAAAACATTTCCCTTACCAGCAGTACTGTTTCACGTTCCTTTTGTTTTAAAATATGATAAAAAAAATACGCAGTATATGGCTGGCGATCGGCTTTGTTCCTAACACCCTCTGATTTCCCACAGCCCCTTTTTAGTTATCCCAGCCTTCTTGCAAAACTTTTTTAACTCAAGAGGAGGGATGTGCAACTCTTTGGCGACTCTTAAGACTTGTGGACTTCCAACTCCCAGAATTCCCCCGCCAGGAGGTTTCCAAGAAGAGACCGGAGCCTGCCATTTGTCCTGAGTTGGGTATAGTGATCTCCTGCTTGAGCAGGGGGTTGGGCTAGAAGACCTCCAAGGTCCTTTCCAACTCCGTTCTGTTCTGTTACTCTGCCGGAGAATTCTGGGAGTTGGAAGTCCACAAGTTCTAAAAGTTGTTGCCAAGGTCCCTGCTCGAGTTTTCTCCCTCTGTAGGCAAATTCTCCTTTGCCTGGCAGGCTGCCCCAAGAGACGCCTGATACGCCGCCTGCCTGATATCCAAAGTTAGCTGAGTTTCCCTGCCTTTCCCTCCTATCCCAAACCCCCCCTCACCCCCCAAAAAGAAAAGGATCCTGAACTCACCCGGAACCCCCTGAGAAATTCTCGCGGCCTGCTTCTGCTTGCAACCTCAACGTGGAAGCACCTTCCGTGCATGATTTTTAAAAAATAATTTTAAAAAAAAAAACGTTTTGCTTTTTTATTTATTTATTTTTATTTTTTAAAAAAAGCAGTGGAAAATTTTGTTCGTTTTAGGGGCGGTTTGGCTTTTTTTTTTTTCCTTTTAAATCTTCTCCCGTCCCCACAGATCAGGTTGCAGCTCTGGGATACTGCGGGCCAGGAACGTTTCCGTAGCCTCATTCCCAGTTACATCCGCGACTCTGCCGCCGCTGTAGTAGTATACGATATTACAAGTAGGTATATCTAGCTCTGGCTTTTGACTTGTGTTTTGTTTTGTTTTTTTGTCTTGCTTGTTCTGACTGATTTCCGTTAGGTACGGTTGCAATTGTGGGACACGGCAGGCCAAGAGCGGTTCAGGAGCTTGATTCCTAGCTACATTCGTGACTCCACTGTTGCAGTTGTTGTGTATGATATCACAAGTGAGTGGGGGGGCATTTCCAGTATTCTTGGCGCATGCTCTCCCTTTCCTTCCTTCCTTCCTTCCTTCCTTCCTTCCTTCCCTCCCTTCCGTTTCCTTTTCCTTTCTTTCCCCCTTAACCTCCCCCTTTCCTTTCCTTCCCTTCCTCCCTTTCTCCTTCCTTCCTAATTTCCTTCCTTTCCCTCTCCTTTCTTCCTCCTTACCCTTCCTTCCTTCCTTCCTTCCTTCCTTCCTTCCTTCCTTCCTTCCTTCCTTCCTTCCTTCCTTCCTTTCTTCCTTCCTCCTTTCCTTCCCTCCCACCCTCTCTCTACCTTCCTCCTTCCCTTCCTCTCTTTCTTCCTAACTTCCTTCCTTCCTTCCTTCCTTCTTTCCTTCCTTCCTCCTTTCCTTCCCTCCCACCCTCTCTCTACCTTCCTCCTTCCCTTCCTCTCTTTCTTCCTAACTTCCTTCCTTCCCCTCTCCTTTCTTCCTCCTTACCCTTCCTTCCTCCTTTCATTTCCTTCCCTCCCACCCTCTCTCCCTCTACCTTCCTCCTTTCCTTTTCCTTCCCTTCCCTTCCTCCCTTTCTTCTTCCTAATTTCCTTCCTTTCTCTCTTCTTTCTTCCTCCTTACCCTTCCTTCCTCCTTTCCTTTCCTTCCCACCCACCCTCTCTTTACCTTCCTCCTTCCTTTTCTCCTTCCTTCCCCTCTCCTTTCTTCCTGCTTATCCTTCCATCCTCCTTTCCTTTCCTCCCACCCTCTCTTTACCTTCCTCCTTCCTTCCTAATTTCCTTCCTTTCCCTCTCCTTTCTTCTCCCTTACTCTTCCTTCCTCCTTTCCTTTCCTCCCCTCCCACCTTCTCTCCCTTTCTCTTCCTCCTTTCCTTTTCTTCTTCCCTTATTTCCGTTTCCATTTCCTTTCCTTTTCTGTTTCCCTTCCTATTTCCCCTTTTTCTTTCCTTCCTTCCTTTCTCTCCTCTCCTTCTCTCCCCTCCCCTCAAGCGAAGCTGTGCATGCTATTCCACAGTTGTGCTTGTCCCTCACTGTGGCATGAAAATGGTTTTTTTTTTTGCCTGGAGCTTCAAGCAGGAGAGTCTCTACTGTGCTTCAAATGGACAGGAACCTGTTTTGCAGGATTCTCCACCGGGGCTCAACCCTAGAGATGGCCAGGTCCTGCACCCACAATCTACAACACCGTAAGGTTGACTCTTGAATGTGTGCAGGAGGCATTTTATTCCCCGTTAATTAGACCAAATTAATTTGCCTGTTGAAAGATTTGAAAGCGGACTCCAGCTTGAAAGCTAAGGCTTTTTTGAAAGATGCTTCCTGGTTTTTCCAGTTCTTTAAATTTAAAACGTTCTATCATCTCCTGAGCAAACGGCAGGAGTTTTTGCCCAAAGATTGCTTCCTCTAGACTAGAGGCAAATCCTCTCAGTTTTGTTGATTCTGCTTCTCACTGTTCTCCCTTGTGCATTCCTTCCCTCCCTGTGTATGTGCTCAGAATCCCTGAAAGCAATCCCAGTCTCATCACGCTCTCAATTCATCTGCTGTTCTGTGGGTATTATTGTCCTGTGTTGCCTTTAAGTCTTTCGAGTTTCTCTATTGAAATCCTTTATTGTTGTTTTTGCATTGCTCCTAAAAGCTCCAGGGATTGTAACATCCTGTTCTCATGAACACAAAAACCTTCTTCCCCCCCCCTTCCTTCGAATTAACTTTCACTGATTAATTTCCTATAAAGGTACGTACTTTTCAAAGAACCACATTTAGATATTTCCCTCTCCGTCTGTAAAGCACAGACACTACAAAATACTAGTAAGCATTTTTGAAACCTTATTTTTATTGCAGCATTAAGCAACTTTTAAGATTTCTCTTCAGTTTCAGATCTGCCTTTGAAATATACTGAATTAAGAGGAATTGATATTGAAACATGAAAGAGAAAAATTACTTCTTATAAAATCTAGACATTGCCTGAATTAAATGCTTTTGGGTTTTTAATACTCCAGTGTACCCAAGCATGAATATATATATATACTATTAATTGACTGGCAGATGAAACCATTTCACCTCTGAGAGTATAATTTGCTGTATTGAAAAGTTGGTTCCTGTGAAATGTTTTTTTTTTCTTGACCTAAAGCTACAATATGGAAGTAGAAGATTCTCAGTCACCCATTCAGGGTTGTCCCAAAGGTGCCTTTTCAGGAGGCAACTGGACTTTGAAAACATTTCACTTCTCATCCAAGAAGCTTCTTCAGCTCTGACTGGATGGTGGTGAAGGGAAGTATTTATATTCCTTGCAGACAGCTGGTCATTTGCATCCTTTAAATGAGTTGTTGAGGCCACTTGGAGGTTTATCTGTGTCCTCAGGGTCACCTAAGTCGTGCTCCTGATTTCTGTGGCCCGCAATTTTTCCCTCTGGAAATCCATTCCTACTCCCACACCATTCCAAGGATGTTCATCCCAAATTGCATAGCTAAAAAGTCTGAAAGAAAAAATAAAAACAAGAAAATGCCTCGTAAATTGCAGAAAAAAATGCAGACTACAGGAACCATTAGCCCCACTCAGGTGACCCCGAGGACACAGATAAACCTCCAAGTGGCCTCAACGACCTTCTAAAAAGGATGCAAATGACCAGCTGTCCTCAAAGAGTATCCATCCTTCCCTTCCCCACCATCCAGTCAGAAGGCTCCACATCCATTTGTACCACTGAGATGACTCCGAGGATACAGATAAACCTCCAAGTGGCCTCAACGACCCTCTCAAAGGATGCAAATGACCAGCTGTCCGCAAAGAGTATCCATCCTTCCCTTCCCCACCATCCAGTCAGAAGGCTCCACATCCATTTGCACCACTGAGGTGACTCCGAGGATACAGATAAACCTCCAAGTGGCCTCAACGACCCTCTCAAAGGATGCAAATGACCAGCTGTCCGCAAAGAGTATCCATCCTTCCCTTCCCCACCATCCAGTCAGAAGGCTCCACATCCATTTGCACCACTGAGGTGACTCTGAGGACACAGATAAACCTCCAAGTGGCCTCAACAACCCTCTCAAAGGATGCAAAGGACCAGCTGTCCGCAAAGAGTATCCATCCTTCCCTTCCCCACCATCCAGTCAGAAAGCTCCACATCCATTTGCACCACTGAGGTGACTCCGAGGATACAGATAAACCTCCAAGTGACCTCAACGACCCTCTCAAAGGATGCAAATGACCAGCTGTCCGCAAAGAGTATCCATCCTTCCCTTCCCCACCATCCAGTCAGAAGGCTCCACATCCATTTGCACCACTGAGGTGACTCCGAGGACACAGATAAACCTCCAAGTGGCCTCAACGACCCTCTCAAAGGATGCAAATGACCAGCTGTCCGCAAGGAGTATCCATCCTTCCCTTCCCCACCATCCAGTCTGAAGGCTCCACATCCATTTGTACCACTGAGGTGACTCCGAGGATACAGATAAACCTCCAAGTGGCCTCAACAACCTTCTAAAAAGGATGCAAGCGACCAGCTGTCTGCAAGGAGTATGAATCCTTCCATCCTCCCCTATCCAGTCAGAGCTGAAGAAGCTCCTTGGATGAGAAGTGAAACGTCTTCAAAAGGAAAAAAGCAAGAAAGTCCAGGTGCCTCTTGGAAAAAAAAAAGCACCTTTAGGATTACAATATGGAAGCATTAATGAGACGGGTGGTAGCACTAATAACCTGGTTGTGATGCCGAGGAAAAAAACATGTTGCTTCTGTGTCACTATCAATGTCTATTGAGACCTGGGGCCCCGTTCGCTTCTTACTCATCGAATCAAATCCCTTTTCCTGCGCTGACAAGTTGCTTGCAATACCTTTGGGGAATTTTGCAGTAGGCATACTGTGTGTGCAGGTGATATTTTTAGATTGATGAGCGCATTTGGAGCTTCGAAACCATGTTGTGGATGTTACCGCGCTGATGACACTGCCTTAATCGCCGATAATGCAAAAGATCTACGAGCTCGAGGAATAAAAGTCGAGCGACACGGTGGGGAAAAAAAAAATGGAACTAACATAAAATGTCAACGAAATGAAAAGAAGACGGAACTAATGTTTGTAAGCCGCCCAGAGTCACTGAGAGCGAGTTGGGCGGCCAGATAAATCTTAAGAAATAAAGACAGACCATGGGTAGAAAGGAAGTCTAGCTTTAAAATGGAGAATTCTAGCCTTAAAATTGACAACGAAGCTCTCAAAAGTGGTGGGCAGCTTCTGCCTTTAGCATGAACGGTCAACACTAAAGGAACAAGCAGTCAAGAAAAATGCCCGGCAAATTAAGTAGTGTAACCATGGAGAAGATGTTCAGATGCCAGGATGTGTTCTGGCCCAACCGGGTTCCCAAAGAGCAAACAGAGACAAAGGCAGCAGCCCCCCCCCTTTTAAGGTTTAATAACGAATTCTGTTCCTTTAGAGATAAAAGGCTGCTTTCCAACAATGAGCTCTGACAAGAAAGAGCCTTGCCAAGTTGTTCGTCAAGGCTGCCAAAAACCCAGAGATCAGAACTAATTACAAGATTTTCCAAACACGAATTAAGACGTCCACCAGTTGAGCTTCAGAGCTTCTTTGCTTTCTGCAAAGAACGCTTTTTCAAACCTGGCTTTTACCCTCTTGAGGGAGGAGCCGTTACCTTGCAGCCTTACTCTCAAGTCGCCTGTGCTGCTGTAATTGTTTTTTCCTACGAGTAATCCTGCGTGCACGTGCACTTGGCACAGGCTCCTCGGGAACCTCCTCGTCACTGCTGCCAGCCCCCACAATCTCTGAAGGCAGCAGTCCACTCCCTGATGGTCCTGGCCCCTCATCAGAGTCCTTGCTCTCCTCAGCTATCTGCACCTGCTGCCGGTTAACCACAACAGGATGTGTCCATGCCTACAAAGATCAGAAGAGCTCAAACTTTGGACTTGGGGATTGGAGAAGACTCCTGAGAAGTCCATTAGCAGCCAAGAAAACCAACCAATGGGTCAAGAGACAAATCGATCCAGATTTTACATGTCCAGGCTCAAATAATCCTACTTTAGATGCAGGCAAAGATTTGGCTCTCTGGAGGAGGCTGGGAAGCATGGAAGGAAAAAGAAAGAACAAACAGTAGTCAGAAGAATGGACTACATTGCAAGGGTGATGGAAACATTATTAGAAGACCCGGAAGAGCAGATGAGGGGCAAATCTTCACAGAGAAATTTTATGTACGCCCGGGGTCTCCAACCTTGGCCATTTTAAGACTTGTGGACTTCAACTCCCAGAATCCCTCAGCCAGCAAAGCAGAGGTCTTCAACCTTGGCCATTTTAAGACTTGTGGACTTCAACTCCCAAAATTCCTCAGCCAGCAAAGCAGGGGTCCCCAACCTCGGCCATTTTAAGACTTGTGGACTTCAACTCCCAGAATCCCTCAGCCAGCAAAGCAGAGGTCTTCAACCTCGGCCATTTTAGGACTTATGGACTTCAACTCCCCAAATCCCTTGGCCAGCAAAACAGAGGTCTCCAACCTCGACTACTTTAGGACTTGTGGACTTCAACTCCCAGAATTCCTCAGCCAGCAAAGCAAAGGCCTCCAACCTCGGCCACTTTAAGACTTGTGGACTTCAATTCCCAGAATCCCTCAGCCAGCAAAGCAGAGGTCTTCAACCTCGGCCACTTTAAGACTTGTGGACTTCAACTCCCAGAATCCCTCAGCCAGCAAAGCAAAGGCCTCCAACCTCGGCCACTTTAAGACTTGTGGACTTCAACTCCCAGAATCCCTCAGCCAGCAAAGCAGAGGTCTTCAACCTCGGCCACTTTAAGACTTGTGGACTTCAACTCCCAGAATCCCTCAGCCAGCAAAGCAAAGGCCTCCAACCTCGGCCACTTTAAGACTTGTGGACTTCAACTCCCAGAATCCCTCAGCCAGCAAAGCAAAGGCCTCCAACCTCGGCCACTTTAAGACTTGTGGACTTCAATTCCCGGAATTCCTCGGCCAGCAAACGGGTTAAGATTCAACCATGATTTGATGGCATTTTAGCCATCCACCAAATCTATTGTTGATATTTTTCTACGGAAGATCAGAATAACAGAATTAATATCTGGTGTTTGTGGATGTTCTTGTAAATGAAGATTAGAAGCCGGCATTTTTCCTTTGTAGCAGTCTGGTTCCTGTTGTCAATTAGGAGGTAGAAATACAATACATTTCCCTGGTCAGCACAGGCTTTGATCAGCCCAAATCTTGATGAATCTCAAACGACCACCGATGCCTTACTGATGCTTTGTAGATACAGGTAGTCCTCGACTTAACGACCACGACTGAGCCCCAAATTTCTGAACGTTGCCCCATTTTACGATCTTTCTTGCCACCGTTAAGTCAATCCCTGCAGTTGATAAGTTAGTCACCCGGTCGTTAAGTGAATCTGGCTTCCCCCTTTGACCTTGCTTGTCAGAAGGTCGCAAAAGGGGATCACCTGACCTCCAGGACACTGAGACCGTCGTAAATACGAGTCAGTTTCGAAGCGTTCGAATTTGGTTCACGTGACCCTGGGGAGGCTGCAACGGTCATAAGTGTGGAAAACGGTCCCGAGTCACTTTTTCCGGTGCCTTTGTAACCTCTGAACGGTCATTAAACAAACGATTGTAAGTCGAGGACTGCCTGTAATGCGTTTTGCCGGCGATGCGCGCCGCAGGTTTCATTCTGTGTGTTTTTCCTTCCCAGATGTAAACTCGTTCCAGCAAACCACAAAATGGATCGATGACGTCAGAACGGAAAGGGGTAGCGATGTCATCATCATGCTCGTAGGAAACAAAACAGACCTAGCAGACAAGAGGTGAGGAGACAAGACGCCCCGTTTTTCTGACTCGGCTGAATCTCTTTTATTGGGGAGGGGAAGCATAATCTGTACAGATGGATGGAAAATTGTGGATAGTTACAGACAGACAGACAGAGCAGGCCAATTGCCCCAAATGCCGGTATGTGACCATGGGTGGATTTCAGATAATCAGAGTTGGAAGGGACCTTGTAGGTCATCTAGTCCAACCCCCCCGCCGCCCAAGTGGGAGACCCTACACCATTTCTGACAGATGGCAGTCCAATCTCTTCTTGAAAGTCTCAAGTGATGGCGCTCCCACAACTTCCAAGGGCAACTTCTGTTCCATCGGTTGATTGTTCTCCCTGTCAGAAAGTTTCTCCTTATTTCCAGGTTGAATCTCTCCTAGTTCAGTTTCCATCCATTATTCCTTGTCTGGCCTTCAGGTGGTTTAGAAAATGACCCCTTCCTCCTCTCTGTGGCAGCCCCTCAAATATTGGAAGGCTGCTCTCCTGTCTCCCCTGGTCCTTCTCTTCACTGGACTAGCCAGGCCCAGTTCCTGCAACTGTCCATCGTACGTTTTAGCCTCCAGTCCCCTAAAATCATCCTGGTTGCTCTTCTCTGCACTTTTTCTAGAGCCTCAACATCTTTTTAATAATGTGGTGATCAAAACTGGATGCAGGGCTCTAGGTGTGGCCTTACTAAGGCTTTATAGAGTGGTATTAGCACCTCCCTTGATCTCGATCGTATCCTTCTGTTAATGCAGCTTAGGATGGCATTGGCTTTTTTGGCTGCAGCTGCACACGGCTGGCTCCTATTTAGCTGGTTGTCCACTAAGACTCCGAGATCCCTCTCCCAGTTCCTGCTATTGAGCCTGGTTTCACCCAGTCTATGTGTGTCCTTTGGGTTTTTCTTGCCTAAGTGGAGGACTTTACTTTTCTCTACATTGACTTTCATTTTGTTAGATAGGGCCCAGTGTTCTAGTCTGTCGAGATCCCTCTGGATCTTCAGCCTATCTTCTTGGGTGTTAGCTATTCTTGCCAGCTTAGTATCATCTGCAAATTTGGTAAGTTCCCCTTCTATTCCCTCATGGGAAGAGAGGCTTGGACCCATTAGAATTTTCGAACCAGGTCGTAAGTAGCCCTGGGGAAGTTCAACATAACTTCAAACAGTCACTAAACAACCAGTCATAGATTGAGGACTGCCTGTTATCTTTCCTGCTGACTTGTGGTCTGCTGGAGAGATTCTCCAATCTCTTCTCCCGGGTTAGCCCTGAAAAGCAAACGCCCCACTTCACCCCCTCTTTGCTTCAGTCTGCCCTCTCCTGTGTCCCATGAAAAAAATGAACCCCTCGGAGAATATGTTACTACCTTTATTGTCAATGAGTACAGTCAGTTTGGCTGAGCCTCCCTTCGTACACACACCACGACACAACTCACAGTGAGGACACAGAAGTCCCTAACCCAGTCCCAATCTTCTTATACTAGGTGACCTTGTTGCACAACGTACTGGCCCCGCAAGTCTGTACTACTATGAAGTTATTTTCCATCCAGGAGTCTTGACAGCCCACGGGTGGAACCTGTTCTTCAGCCTGTTGGTGGGGCTGGCTCTGCTTCTCTATCTCCTACACGATGGTAGGAGAGGGAGGAAGGGCTGACCAGGGTGGGAGTCGTCCCTGAGGATTTTCCTCACTCTTCTAAGGCAGCGAGCCCTAGCGAGGTCATCTAGTGGTATCAGGAAACAGCCCATGATGTTTTGTGCTGTGCTCAAACTGTGCTGTGGATGTGACGACAAGACTTGGTTTATTTTATTTACAGGTTGTTCAGTTTGTTTTAACCTGTGCGTCCATTGAGAGTTGGGATGCGTGTATTAAATCTTTCCTGTTGACTGCCTGATTTTAAATTCCTCACCATTTAAATGGGATTTTATGAGATTCTCTTCTCTTCCCCCCGCCCCCCCAAATGAGCCTTTGCTTTGTAAATTGCCATGCAAATAAAGCCATGAGCACAAACCCTTCTAATGAATGGAGGTTTCTTCCTTAAAGCATCTAAGATGTAGCAGTTGTAACCATTCTGAAATGGTGGGGTTGTTTTTCTTTTTTCTTTTGCAATAATTTTTTTTATTTTTTGTTTCAACAAGCATATCATTATGTGAGCTGTGGTTCTGGAGTGTCTTACATTTTAAAGCAAATATGACAATATTCTTCATATATAATACAATTGACAATCTTATAAAAATTGGTATTAATACACATATTTTGTTAAATTATCAATCTTGATTATTCAATATTATAGTATGTTATTTTTATGTCAACCTTTATATTCTTAACATCGCTTCTTTTATTTATTTATTATTTATTTATTTATTAATTACATTTATATACCGCCCTTCTCCCAAGGGACTCAGGGCGGTGAACAGCTCGTCTAAAAACCCCACAAATACAAAAGTTAAAAAGTAATTAAATATTAGAATTAGCTGCAGACTAAAATTAAGAAACCCCCCCCCACCCTTAAAACCCAATTTAAAATTAAAAAGGAGATCAAATTTAAAATCATTATCTCAGCCCAGGCCGGCCTGCTCAAAGAGCCAGGTCTTTAACGCGCGCCTGAAGGCCCTCAGGTCCGTGCCGGTACGAAGTTCCGGTGGCAGAGTATTCCAGAGGGCGGGGGCACCCACAGAGAAGGCCCTACCCCTTGGCGCCGCCAGACGACACATAGCGGCCGACGGCACCCGGAGCAGACCCTCCCTGTGGGAACGCACCGGCCTGTTGGAGAACGTTGGTAGAATGCGGTCCTGAAGGTAACCTGGTCCCATGCCATGAGTCGCCCTAAAGGTCAAAACTAGAACCTTAAAGCGAACCCGGAGAGCCATCGGCAACCAATGCAGCTCGCGCAGGAGAGGCGTCACATGGGCGCTACGCGACGCCCCCATAATCACCCTCGCGGCTGCATTTTGCACCAACTGGAGTCTCCGGATGCTCCCCGCAGGGAGCCCCATGTAGAGGGCATTACAATAGTCCAGGCGAGAGGTGACAAGGGCCTGAGTGACCGTGCGCAAGGCGTCCCGATCCAGGAAGGGCCGCAACCGGTAGATCCGACGGATCTGATGAAACGCCCCCCTGGAGACGGCCGCGATGTGATGTTCGAGCGACAGCCGTACATCCAGGAGGACTCCCAGATTGCGAGCCCTCTCTGTGGGGGGCAGAACTTCCCCCCCAATAGCCAGCGAAGGTGTCAGCTGGCTATATCGGGGCGCCGGAAACCACAGCCACTCGGTCTTGGATGGGTTGAGCCGAAGCCTGTTCCCGCCCATCCAGTCCCGCACGGCCTCCAGGCACCTAGACATAGTCCCCACAGCATCGTTGGGGTGGTCCGGAGTGGAGATATACAGCTGGGTGTCATCTGCATACAGATGACACCTCACTCCAAGACCACGGATGATCTCGCCCAGCGGCTTCATGTAAATGTTGAACAGGAGGGGAGAAAGGACCGACCCCTGAGGCACCCCACAAACCAGGGGCCTAGAGGTGGACCTCTCCCCCCCCGCCAACACGAATTGCGAACGGTCAGAGAGGAAGGAGGAGAACCATCGGAAGACGGTTCCACCAATCCCCAACCCCTCCAACCGTCGCAATAGGATACTATGGTCGATAGTATCGAAAGCCGCCGAGAGATCTAATAGGACCAGGACAGAGGAGAACCCTCTGTCACGAGCCCTCCAGAGATCATCAACCAACGCGACCAATGCCGTCTCAGTGCTATGTCCAGGCCTGAAGCCCGATTGGAACGGATCGAGGTAAGTTGCTTCCTCCAGGTACTGGGGGAGCTGACGTGCCACCACACTCTCAACAACCTTCGCCACGAAGGGAAGGTTGGAGACTGGACGATAGTTGTTTAAAATAGCTGGGTCCAGGGAAGGCTTCTTGAGGAGGGGGCGCACCACCGCCGCCTTCAAGGCGGTAGGGAGCACCCCCTCTCTCAAAGAAGCGTTGACAATCCCCTGGAGCCAGCCTCGTGTCGTCTCCCTGGCGGCCGAAACCAACCA
Source organism: Bungarus multicinctus (assembly GCA_023653725.1). NCBI lineage: Eukaryota > Metazoa > Chordata > Lepidosauria > Squamata > Elapidae > Bungarus > Bungarus multicinctus. The sequence goes on from CM042850.1 coordinate 2,833,879, forward strand.
GGAAGGACACGGGTCCAATAAACAGGTGGTGGCATTCAGACCCCCCAGCAACCTGTCCACACCCTCAGCGGTCACAGGATCGAACTCCCCCCAGATAACACTCTCAAGACCTGCCCCGGACACCTCCCCCGGGACCACCCAATTGGAGTCGAGCCCTTCCCGAATCTGAGCGATTTTATCATGCAGAAATCGGGAAAACTCCTCTGCTCTACCCTGCAAGAGGTCATCCCGCGCTCTCGGTTCAAGTAGAGAGCGGGTCACTCTAAACAGGGCGGCAGGCCGATTTTCAGCTGATGCAATAAGGGCGGAGAAATACGAAGATTTCGCCGCCCCTATCGCCACAAGGTAAGTCTTAATATGAGATCTCACCTGTGTTCGGTCAGACTCAGAACGGCTCGCCCTCCAAATGCCCTCAAGACGTCTTTTTCGGCACTTCATCTCCCGTAGCTCCTCCGTATACCACGGAGCCAAATGGGATCTGTGCCGAGTCAGAGGTCGCATAGGCACAACTCGCTCTAGGGCCCCGGCGGCCGACCCCTCCCAGGTGGCCACCAGGTCTCCAGGCGAGCTGAGAGCCAGAGATTCAGGAAATGGCCCAAGCTCCCTCTGGAACCGATCCGGATCCATTAGGCGCCTGGGGCGGAACCATCTAAGTGGCTCCGCCTCCCTGCGGTGGGGGGTAGCGGAACAGAAATCCAGCCTCAGGAGGGAATGATCTGTCCATGACAAGGGTGTAATAACTAAATCCCCCCAATTACAGTCATTCAACCACTGCCCAGAGACAAAAATCAGGTCCAGCATGTGACCTCCCATGTGAGTGGGGGCAGAAACTAACTGGGTCAGGTCCATGGCCGTCATGGAAGCCAAGAACTCCCGGACCAACCCCGAGGTTTCACCGAGCGATGGCAGGTTGAAATCCCCCATGACTAAGAGCCTTGGGGTCTCAACCGCCAGCCCGGCTATTACCTCTAGGAGTCCGGGTAGGGCCGATGAGACGTGGCAGGGAGCCAGGTACGTCAACAAAAGGCCCATCTGAACCCCTTGCCCCCACTTCACAAAAAGAGATTCACAGCCAGCCGTCTGAGGGACAGTGGCCTCCCTAGGACAAAGGACTTCCTTTATAAGCACCGCCACCCCACCGCCCCTTCCCTGAGCCCTAGGCTGGTGAAATGCAAGGAAACCTGGTGGGCACATCTCAACCAGAGGGACACCTCCCTCTGGGCCCAACCAGGTTTCGGTGACACCCACCAGGTCCGCGGCCTCCTCCTGAGCCAACTCCCAGATCAGGGGAGCCTTATTAACCACGGACCTGGCATTGCACAACAGCAGCCGGGTATTCAGGGCCTGAGATTCCGGACAACCAGGACTACAGGATGGGTAGGGAGGGTCGGAGCGCGCTACCGCTTGTAAACATCGGGAGCGCGATCCCCTAACCGGATATGGCCCTCCACCCCTAGCATACCTACCTCTCCCAGTTACCGTGCCGATAAAACTGGCCCCCGGCTGCCCACCCCCTGTCTGCCACCCCGACACAGGAACCCCCGAGGCCCCACAGGCGCGCACGCCGGCCCGGCTGCCCCCAATTCCATGCGGGCTGTCTCCCCCGCCCGCCCTGGACTTTTCCCCTTTAAAAAATCCCCTTAAAAATTTTTCAAGCCCGGATTTACCACGCCCTCCCCGGTTTCCCCGACCCCACCATCGCTCCGGATCCCAGGATCCCTCATTGCGGAAGGTCTTAGAGAGCTTCGAAGGCCACCTAAGGGAGAGGGGGGCATCCCTCAAGGCCCAAAGCTCTGTCCGTAGGTACTTCCGTGGACCCGGCCGCCCTATCTCGGCATTCCCAGAGTGTCCGCAACGTCTGCCGTCCTCCGGCCATAGAAAATGGAATCCAGTCCAGCTGGGGTATATTCCGCCTCCCCCCGGTCGTCCCACCTCTGCCACCGGTGAGACCCCCGGGGGGGAAAGAGTCACAGGCAGAGCCAGTCCCCCCCCTAGGCCCACCACCTCTGCCACCGGTGGGGGCCCCAGGGAAAGAAGGGACACCACAGCTCCACCTAAGCGGCCCACGGGGGCATCGGCACCATCGCTCCCCCGCCGAGCCCTTCCGTGGATCTCCCAGCCGCCGCGTCATCTTCGGGGCTATCGAAAATGCCCCAGGTCCGCTCGCTGCCCGTCCGCAGCCGCCCCGCTCCGCCGACCGCTGGAGGAGGCCTCCGCAATCGACCCAAGGCCGTCGGGGCCGCCGTGACCACGCCGCCCTCCACATCGGTCCCGCGGCTCCAGCCGACCCCCGACCAGCTTCCAGGTGTCTCGGCTGGTCTCCCTCGATCCTCCCCCGCCTCTGCCACCGGCGGGGGGGCCCAGGGGACAGGGGGGGCCACCGCTGAGGCCGTCCAGGCCGGAGAGGGCCGCGGCGGAGCTCCGCAGCGCACGCACCGGATCCATCGCCACAAATCCACCGAGGCCGCTCCACACCACTCCCAAGGCCTCCGAGGCCGCTCAAAAACCGCTCCGGGGCCGCCGCACCTGGGGCGCGGCCTCCGACGCCACTCCGAGGCCACTCCAAGGCCAACGAGGCCACCCCGAGGCCGCTTCGAGGCCGCCAGGACTGCCGCGGCAGTCTACAGATATTATATTAATAATCATATTTGCAGTGTTTAATGATCATATTTACTACAGATATTATATTAATAATCATATTTGCAGTGTTTAATGAATTATATATTTCTAATAACAATTCACAAATTTATATTGAATTATAATTTTCCATTGTTTATTCCTTTTTAATTTTTAATTATGCCATTATTTAAGAAAGAAAATCCCCTTTCTAATCACATTTTGATACAAATAAAATAGTATTCATCATCTGCAATTCTAATAATAATGCAGTTGTTTTTATTAAATTGTAATCTTTCACAGCTTATGCAATATTTCACTATATTATTTTTATATCAGTTAAATTCCACATATCATTCCTTTTCCTACAACAGAATGTTAATATTCATATTTATTGCATTTAGCAATTGTATATCTTAACTAATAATACACACATTTATGCGGAATCATAATCATCATCTTTTTTAAAATCATCTCTCACTCGCATTAAAGCTTCAGTTATTCGTGAAACGGTGGTTTTCTTGTGGATACGTAAAAGGAAAGCAACTCTTTGAGGAAGCCAGGACTGCAGTTCTCTTGCTATGATTCTCTTCTTTTCTTTTTCCAGACAAGTATCTATTGAGGAAGGGGAAAGGAAAGCCAAAGAGCTGAATGTGATGTTCATCGAAACTAGCGCAAAGGCCGGATATAACGTAAAACAAGTGAGTAAAATAAGGAGCTGCAGATTGTTAGGTCTCACAGCACGGATCTCCAAACATGGCCCCTTTTAAGACTTGTGGACTTCAACTCCCAGAATTCTCAGCCAGACATGAGGAATTCTGGGAGTTGAAATCCACAAGTCTTAAAGGGGCCATGTTAGGAGTTGCCTGCCTTACAGTCAAAGAAGAAGAGTGTCATTCAGGCTTTCAAGATCCGTTACAAATCATGTAACAACATCGGCCTCCCACCGGCCAGTGCGCTCCCACAGGGTGGGCCTCCTCGGGGTGTCGCCGGCTGGGCGATGCCGGCTGGCGGCTCCGAGGGTGCAGGCCTTCTCTGCGGGGGCTCCCTCCCTCTGGAATGAGCTTCCTTCGGAGATACGAGCCATCACTGACCTATGGGCCTTCCGGCACGCGCTGAAGACCCACCTTTTTCAGCAGGCCGGTCTGGCCTAGTCCCATTAGTAGGGTTTTAATTTTTAAATCTTCATTTTTAACGGGGTTTTATTGGTTTTACCTTTAATTCAGCCGTTCATTTAATTCTCTTTTAATTCATTTTAAAAATTTTATTGATTGTATTTTTAATATGGCTGTTCACCTCCCCGAGTCCCTATTTGGGAGAGGGGGCGGTATAAAAGTTTTAATAATAATAATAATAATTGTTTATTTTAAGGTTGTTTGATCAGAATTGAAGGGGCTTGACTTGTTCTCCAAACCACCAAAAGGGAAGGGCAAGAAGTTATGGGTGAAAACCTGAGAGATCCAACCTAAAAATAAGGAGAAATTTTTGGACAGTGAGAAGAATTAACCAGTGGAACAGCTTGTCTCCCAGAGTTCAGAGTAATGATCCACTAATGGAGGTTTTCAAACTGGACTGGACAACCCATTTGAGTGGCATGGGATCAGAGGTGGTATTCAGCAGATTCTGACCAGTTCTGGAGAACCAGTAGTGGAAATTTTGAGTAGTTCAGAGAACCAGTAAATCCCACCTCTGACTGGAGATTTTACAGTATCCTTCCCCTGCCACGCCCATCAAGCCATGCCCACAGAACCGGTAGTAAAAAAAAAATTGAATCCCACCACTGGGATGGGATATAAGATCTCTTGCCTTTATTATTATTATTATTTAATAATAAAAAATCAATGTCTACATAAACAGTGTGTTGCCTGGGTACAATTAATTTTAAGAAATAACAGTAGAAATAACTATTCATAACATTAATAATGATCACATCATCCTAATAGTATTTGCTTATCCATTTTAGTAAACATTCCTTCTAAAATCAATCATTCTCTTACACTTTTAAATTTCTAACTTCTGCTTCTACTAGTTAGGCATTGATAAAATAAATCTGATGTATTCAATTCCTTCCTTCTCTTAAGGACTCCTGCTTTGAGCAGGGGGTTGCGGCATCCCCATGGTCACTTGATCAAAATTCAGACCCTTTGGCAACTGACTCATATTTATGACGGTGGCAGTAGCTCAGAGTCACATGTGTCAGGGCTCCAACAAATCCAATCCCATTCAAATCCTAAGTCTCTAGCAGCATCTCTCAAAAGTAAAAAAAAAAAAAGATTTATTAGGCGTGGCCATGTTGGCATTAGCTGGGTGCAGCCAACACTAAAATATATCATTCATTTCCCCCTTGACCCTGGTCTTCCTCCCACCCCCTGGATGTATATTCTCCAATGGGACACATCCATAGCCAAGAGTCATCCATCATGCTCTCCAGTAATAATCTTGCGTGCCAACAGCTTCGTCTGCCTAGCAATTATCTGAAGCATTTAAGGAATGCACTACTTTTCCCTAGTCCCTTTCTGCTAGCAACTAAAAAGGCCAAAGAAATTTTTTTTTAGTTGACATTGATCCTCTTTGGCGACCTTCTGACGTGCAAAGTCAACGGGTTGCCAGATTGACATAACAACCATTTTATTAACTTAACAGCTGCAGTGATTCCCTTAACTAGGGTGTCCCAAAGGGGCTTTTTTTTTCTCAGGAGACAACTGGACTTTCTGGTTTTTCTTTTGAAGACATTTTGCTTCTCATCCAAGAAGCTTCGTCAGCTCTGAGCTGCTCACTTTGGGATGGACACAGGGGTGGGATCCGACAGGGTTAAGTCCCGGTTTGGTGATTTACGATGCGCTTTCCTGCACGCTGCGCGCGCCTGTAACTCATCCTCAGCACGCTGCGTGCAGAGAAGCAGCCTTTGAAAAAGCCCTTTTTTCCTGCTTTTTAAACTGCAGCTGTGCCTTGCACAGCAGCTGAAGTTGAAAAAGCAGGAAATAAGGGTCAGGTAAGAGCCCGGGTGGGCAGATGGGCAAAAACAGCAGCAGGCATAGAACCGGTTCTATGTCTGCTGCTCTTCAGAGCTATCGATTCTACAGAGGTGGACAGAACCGGTAGAAAAAGAGCCTTTGGTGGTGCAGGCTGTTAATCATCTAGCACTTAGCTCAACTGCCTGCAATTAGTGCAGGTTCGAATCCCACCAGGCTCAAGGTTGACTCAGCCTTCCATCCTCTCAGGGTAGGTAAATTGAGGACCCAAGATTGTTGGGGGCAATAAGCTGACTTTGTAAAAATGCCGCTTGGGGGGCCCAAAAGCCCTAGTAATAATAAGCAGGCATATACAATGGAAGGAAGGCTATTGCCGAGCACTTAGCATGGTGTTCCACAGACTGTAAGCCGCCCTGAGTCTCCGGAGAAGGGCGGCATATAAATGCAAATTAAAAAATAAAAAAAAGAAACCCACCCCTGGATGAACACCCTTCAAACGGTGGGGGAGTATGAACAGATTTCAAGAAAAATTGCAGGGACCTTCCATTAAAATGAATGGTTTTTTTTATTGAACACTGATTCAAAGGCGTCAATGCACCTTATATAAATATGCAGAGCCCTAAAGCGCAGAATATGTCCTTGTCCCCTTCTATTGATCCATCTTTGCTTGTTCCCCCCACCCCCCCCTCTAACTTTCTTTCTTAATTTTCTCCCTCAGCTTTTCCGACGTGTGGCTGCTGCTTTGCCTGGCATGGAGAGCACGCAGGAGAAGAGCAGAGAAGATAGTATCCTTTGATCCACGCTCGGTCGGTGAAATAATCCAGTCACTGGTGTTGAGGCTTTTGGTGGTGGTGGGGAGCACCATTGCAACCAGCGGAGGGGGGACAGTGACAAAGCAGATTTGTTCTGACCCAGCTACCCAAACACGTCAAACCCTCTGAAGTGAACTCAAAGATTCCTTTACTAGGAGCTGCCAACAGACCCAGCAAAAAGTTTTCTCTCTCACCGCAGGATAACTAGTCCATCTGTCCGGAAAATGAATAGTTGTCTGTCACATCTCTTCCTCCCCGCCCCCTGCCTTTCATCCCCAGAGCCTGGATGGGGCTTTGCTAGCAGCGCTGGCTCTTCCATCCCAAGGACCGGCCCGTAGATTTCCACTGCTCTCCTCTCCTCTGCCTTCTGTACATCAGGCACTGGGCCCGGCTGTTCCCCCTCTTCCGCATCAGCCACCTCCAGACCTGGGGGCTGTTGACTCTCCCTCTGAGGGCTGACGGACAGTGCAGGCTCCACCTGCATTGTTTTCTTAATCTTCTTGTGGCCTGTTGGAGCAGCTGCTGGAGGGGCCAGCGGCCAACAGGCCACAAGAAGATTAAGAAAACAATGCAGAATGCTTTGGCTGTTCATGCAGCTATTCCAAAGGGACAGCTGAACGAAGGAACTCGGATGGCGAGGCCAGGCTGCTTTGAAATTCCCAAGTCAATTTCCTCTGGAAATTGTCATCCGCGTCCCAAGGTGGCTTTGACCTGGAAAGCTACTCCAGGGAAAATGTTGAGGTCCACTTCTACGTGACGGAAAGTACCATCCTAGGACAAGAAGAACCTCTTCCCTAATTCTACGTAGCCCCACCAACCGTAGATAGGCGAAGTGGATTCTTCCCGGTTTGCTCTGCACAAAAAAACCCCTGAGGTTTATTTAAGCCGTTATTTCATTTGCCTGCCTATCTCGCTGCAGGGCTGCTGTGAGCGACTTACAGGAATAGAAAGGAATCCGAATGAAAAGATGCGTAAACAGAAGGCAAACAATCTATCTATATATATATATAAAAGCAAAATGCCCCTCACACATCATCACAAAATCTCATAAAGCCTACGGACTTGCAATTTGGCCCGTAGGTTCCTCTTGGCTTCTAGGGCCTCACTAAGAAAGGATTTCTTGAAAGGACCATCAGAGCATTTGTATTTCCTATATGAAGATGATGATGATGATGATTATTAACACGCTCTGATGCTAAGGAGTTTTACTCCCCCTCCCCACCTGAAAGGAAATATCTTCCAAATGCAAAACACAAGCAGAGGAGTTTCAGTTTCACAGCAGCACCCAGCAGCTTTAGTACAGAACAGTTGAGCTAAGCCACGCCCAGGCTCCTTGCTGTCTCCTTGCTCACACAGCAAATATTGTTTCAGTTTCCAAACGGCCCTCCACTCTCTGACACACTGACAGGGCCCTAGCCAGATGAATACCGATGGAGGCCAATGGGCAGAGGCAGAATTTCTTTCCCCTTATTTTCCTCCCTAAAAACTAAGCCCAACCACATAGTTTCATAGTGAAGCACGGGTATCCAACTAGTAGAACTATAAAATAAATTATTATTTATTAAATTTATTAAATTAATGATTTATACCGCCCCCTCTCCCAAAAAGGGACTCGGGGCAGTGTACAGACCAGATAAAACAACACAATTAGTAGAAAATTTAAAACAGATTTAAAAGAATTAAATTAGTGACTGGAAATATAAAATTACAGTAACGCAATAAAAGCAAGGTAAAAAAGTTAAAAATGACCCAAAATTTAAAACCCTAGTAATTGATACTAGGCCAGACCAGCCTGTTGGAAGAGGTGGGTCTTTAATACACGCCGGAAGGTTTGCAGGTCAGGGATAGTCCGCATCTCCGGGGGTAATTCGTTCCAGAGGGAGGGAGCTCCTGCAGAGAAGGCCTGCACCCTTAGGGCCGCCAGCTGGCATCGTCCAGCTGACGGCACCCCAAGGAGGCCCACCCTAGTGGGAGCGCACTGGCCGGCGGGAGGCTGATGGTGGCAGCAGGCGGTCCCGTAAGTACCTGGGTCCCAAGCCATGGAGTGCTTTAAAGGTGACCACCAACACCTTGAATCGCACCCAGAAGGCCACTGGAAGCCAGTGCAGCTCGCGCAAAAGTGGTGTAACACGGGAGCTCCGAGGAGCCCCCACAATCACCCGCGCGGCCGCACTCTGCACCAGTTGAAGCCTCCGGATGCTCTTCAAGGGGAGCCCCATGTAGAGAGCATTGCAGTAGTCTAGGCAGGAGATGACGAGGCCAGAAGTGACAAAGGAACACGGCAAGAATAACTACATCAATATGATGACCGAAAATATAGGAAGTGATGAAACGAGCCTTTTTTTTCAGCCTCCAAAGGCTGCAGAGGCTTCCCTTGAGCCTCTGGGAGGCTGAAAAAGGCCTCAAACCAGCCTAAAAATCAGTTGGGAGGCGCACGCATGCCCAGTGAGGTACTAGGCACTAAACCCCTCAATTCCTCTCCTTCCTCTCTTTATCCTCCTCTTCCTCCTCCCCGCAAACCCCACTCCCTTCTAGCACTAGTGATGTTCCCTATATGGGTAATGAAACGTCAGCAAGAAAGTAACCAAGTTCAGAGAGCAACGCAGTACTTTCCTCCTCCTCTTCCTCCTTCTCCTCCTCCTCCTCCCAACCCCGCTCTCCCTTCTGGCACTGACGGTGTTACCTGGTTGAGTCATGAAACGTCTGCAGGAAAGCAACCCAGGTCAGAGATCCCCAAGGATCCTCCCATGCCCGGTCCAACCCTCGGCTACCAATTCCATGTCCCACGAAACCAGAAAGGCAGTGTTTGTGTCTTCAGTTTCCAGGGGTGGGATCCTGACAGGGTTAACTACCAGTTCGGTCATTTACGAGGTTCGCTGATGGTTATAAGCATTCAAAAATGAAACAACAGACTTTTGATAATCTGAGTTATAGGATGCTTGATTAGGGAAAATACCGCAGTATTGGACTCGCTTCACTCCAGAAAAGAAACATTTTCTAGGAGGAAGGAGATGCTTCCGTGTAGTGAATACAACTTATATAGGTTTATCAAATCACATGGGTACATAATACTGCCTTTCTCCATATATGGACGTTATACAACCTTCCATGGAAAACATTTCGTAACTCTTCTGAGCTTTAAAAGGTCAAACTGCGAACACAAAATGGCTTCAGTTTGGTTCTTTCTATCCTCAAGTATAATAACCAAATTTCACTCGTAACAGTGATGTACGACGTGCTTCCCTGCACGCTGCTCGGCGCGTGTCTGTCAATCGTCCTCAGCATGCTGCGTGCAGAGAAGCGGCCTTTCCAAAAGCCCTCTTTTCCTGCTTTTTTTTTAAACTGCAAGCTGTGCCTCGCACGGCAGCTGAAGTTGAAAAAAAAAAAAAAACAGGAAATAAAGGTCAGGTAAGAGCCCAGGTGGGTGGGTGGGTGGGCGGTTGGGCAAAAACCGCAGCAGACATAGAACCGGGTTCTGTGTCTGCTGCTCTTCAGAGCTCCCCGGTTCTACAGAGGTGGACAGAACCGGCAGAAATCCACCCGTGTCCGTTTCCCTTAACTTCTCTTCCCCAGTGATCGACATCAAACTTGAAAAGCCTCAAGAGCAGCCAGTCAGTGAAGGAGGCTGCTCCTGCTAATAGTGTGTTGGGGGGTTTTATTTTTTGGTTTTTATTTCTGTTTTTCCTTCCTTCCTTCCTCAAACCATCACTGGCTTCTCCTTCCCCTCCCTCCCTCCCTCCCTGGGACACCCCTCTCGACAGCTGTGTGACGATGGCCTTGCCTCCTCCTCCTCCTCCTCTTCCTCCTCCTCCTCCTTCCCCCCCCCCTTTACCACCACCACTCAAACCCAGCACGGATCCTCATCGCTGCCTGTCTCGTGAAGATGACCCGTTTTAAGCTTCACAAGCACAAACGAAACACACAACAAGTCGGTGTCTTCATTGCATCCAGAAGGGAAAAGAGAAGGGGGAGTTTGCAAGAGCCCAAACCACCCTACCAGTAATTCCAGTCGTTCTAGAAAGTTTTGAGTACAACTTTGGGGTTACGGTCTGTTCCTTTCTCTTTTTTTTTTTTTTGGGGGGGGGGGAGCATTTTAACAAAGAGAATGAAAACGATGCACTTGTCAAATGGATGGAAAGTGGGAGAAGGAAGGGCCGGGGGTAAGGATGGCACCTAAGTTTTTGCCGGCAGGGTAGAAGACGCCCGTCGCAGGCCGCGTTAAGAGTTACAGAAGAGCAAAACCCAACGAGAGACCGCGCTGGCCTTGATTTCAAGAAGTGCAGCCTTTTTGCTCGTGGGACAGACAAGTAAGACTCCCAAAGATGGCTTGTTAAAAACCGTGCGTGGTTTATTACTTTTATAGCGCCAACCAACCGTCTTTCGGCATCGGCTGGCGAGATGATTTTTTTTTCCTTTTAAAGGTGCGCACGGTTCCAGATCTTCCGCGTGAACACCCCACTTAAGGACTTAGAAAAACCCTCTTTTGGTTCCTTTGGAGAAGCCCCACAGTTACACTGGGACGTAGCGCGGTCTCTGGTTGGGTTTGTTTTTTGTTTTGTTTTGTTTTGGCCTTTCTGGGAATATTTTCAGAACCGGGCACCTCGTATGGTGGGTGGGCTTGGAAAACAAGGTCGGGCCTGTTTTGAAGAGAAACCAAATCCGTTTCGAAAATAAAGAGGCACGTACACTACGACCAAGCTTGTAGGTTCTCCTTGTACAAGTGAGGAAGGAGGACCAGGATAATCAGTGAGGCCGTTTTGGCAGCTCAAATCTCAACTGTGGAGGCAGGGAGAGTGATAAAAAAAAGTCCGTTTTTTTAAAAGCCCCTCTTGAAAGGATGGGGGTAGGGGAGTTGCATAAGATGGAAACGAGAGTTTTCAATTATGCAGGCTGTTGCCTTTACTTTCAGCATTAGTACTGTTTGTATTTTCTTTTTTTACATTCGGTCCTGAGTCTGTCTATGTACTGCTTCATTTGGTTAAGTAACCGTTTGTTTAGTATTATGTTTAACTTAACTACAATTAACGGTGATTTCCTTCAATATTTATTTTCTCTGCTTTTAAATTTGTTTAGTGTTCAAGAAGGTTTTCTCTTTCTTTCTTTCTTTCTTTCTTTCTTTCTTTCTTTCTTTTTCTTTCTTTCTTGTTTTTTCTTTTCTTTCTCCTTCCTTCCTTCTTTTCTTCCTTCCTTTCCTTCCGCCCTCCCTCCCTGTCTCTCTCTCTCTCTTTTTTCTTTCTTTCTAAATTGGTTAATCCATTTAACGCTTTGGCAATGTTGCAAAATTCCGCGATTTATTTCGGAAACAGACATGCATTCTGTCTCATGTACACACACACAGACACAAGACACACCCACGCTACAGAAGTGCACTCTTAATAGTACTAGTCATTGTGAAGTTGCTACGTAAGTTAACACACTTGTAAATACATTGTTTGCCAGGAGAGTTTGGGGAGGGGAGGGAATGTGGGGAAGAGCTTCCCAACTCCTTTAAGTTCTCCCGCAAGGGCTGGTTTTGGAAAAGGCAGCCCGGCTTGGTTCAGAGGCCTCGACGCAAAGTCTCCCCCCCCCCATCTTCCCCCCTCCCGCCACCCCCCCACCCCCTTTGCATTGTGGAGTCAGAATGGCAAATCCATCACTTTGACTTGAGTTTCCAGTAACTTTGCATAATCTCATGTTAAAAGGGCAGATTGACATACAAATGCTTTTAATGCAATATTGAAGATATTGCAATATTCCTTTCTGCTTTTTTTTTTTCAAAGTAGCATGTCTAGAAATAAATGCTTAAACTATGGCAACCGACGATGAACTTAATCCTGAAAAGAAACTCAAAAGGAGACTGCGCTACTTTTTGTTTTGTTCTGGTTTTTTTTTTCTTTTCCTTCCTTCCTTGTATCGTTGTTATTCTACGTGTGCAGAAATTTTAAACAAAAGAATCCCATCTCGCTGCTTTTGAATAACTTGAGTTTTCTGTGGTTTGGGTTCTTCGAGCAATTAAATGTGTACACGGGTTGGATTTTTTAAAACATGCACAGAATTTTTTGCTTCCAATAAAGTATCTAATCAAAACACTACGAGAAAAAGGTTTCTCCCTGTTGTTTCTTTTGCTTCCCCTGTTCCCCATCACTGGCCTCTGTAGTTGTTTGGCTTGTTTTGAACTCGGTGCCAGAGCTGAGCATCACATCAATTCTTTGGTCTTCAAGACGGGAAGGAAACGTGCAACTCCCAAGTAGGACAGAGTTTCCCAACCTTGCCACCTTTAAGATGGGTGGACCTCAATTCCCACAATTCCCCAGCCAGCGTACATAAGTGATTTGCTACAGATTTACTACAGTGATTCACTTAACCGCCATAAAAATGATAACATTGGGTCCGATTCTGCTTATGATCGCAACGATAGAAATTCCAGGCCTAATTGTGATGGTTAAGTTGACGGCTGCTTGTAAAGCTGCTTTGCGAAAACAGAACTAATTTGCAGCTATTCAGATTGTTGGCCGAGCAGGCACAAAAACAGCCAAGGAAGAAGCCTGGGAAACGGGCCCTTGTGGATCAGGAATGCCGATTTACCACCAGTTTTACCAATTACTTACGAGGCGAAGGCTGGGCAGCCCAAGCAGCCAACCACTTGATAGCCATCGACACACCAGCCAATCAACAAAAGCTACACAACCACACACCATATAAACACCACACCCAGAACAGCCCAAAGCACTCTCTCTGCTAGAAGTTTCCTCAAGGATGGGCTCCGGCCCCATGAGTCCAAAACCTCTGGTCCCAGTGACCGATCCAGATCGGATCCTGCAACATTATCCTGGGACACGTAGATTCGCCTTCCGTCGCAAACTAGATTTAGCTTGTTCCTTTTTTCCTTGTATCATACCAACTTTGTTTTACACTTTAATTCCTTCCCACATCGCGATGCTTTTTTGTGATCAGAAATAGTCAGGAGTGTGTGCGTGTGTGCCCGTGCATTAGCCGCCATTCGTGAATGACCGTTTCAAGACTGATTTTTTGTTTTGTTTTGTTTGACATTCCTTGAGAAACAACAGTGGTTAAAATAGTAGACCTGTTGACTGAATGAAGCAAGCATCAAAAGGCCAAATGCTGTTATTTAGTCTGTTCCTTACTACCGGGAGTAATTGGAAAATAAACACAATACTGTCCTTCTCTTAAACACACACACAAAGGAACAATCCTGGTGTTGTTATTTTTTTTTCAGGTAAGCTTTGATACTCCCCCTAATTAAGTTAAATGCAATGAGCTTTAAATATATTTTGGGGGGGGGGGGGAAGAAGCAGAAACCTAATTAAAACAGCATTTCTTTTAAATTGAGATGCTCGCATCTCCTCACAATGCTTACTTAAAATGAATATTCAACAGGTGCCGTTTGGCGGCTGACTGGCACCAAGAAACACAAAGATTGCAGTGCGATGTTGTGGAAAAACAGACAAACGGCCAGGCACTCTGTTGAAGAGCAAGTTTTTTTTTTTTTTAATCCTTAAATAATTTTTCTTCCAAAATATACATTATTATTATTATTATTAGTGCTTTTAAGCGTTTGATGGAATCAAGCCGCAAACTAACAAACCTGGGATAGGGTGGCCACGTAGCACGCAGAGAGAAGCAAAGCGAGATGTGTTTGTGCTGTGGCTAAAGGGGGAGGCCCTGCTGGCCCACTTCTGGGCTTTCTTGGGAAGCCCCTAACCCACCAGCTGAGGAAGACCCTGCCACAGGGATGGGATACCCTCAGGAGAGCCACCGCTGGCTTAAAAAAAAAAAAAACCTCATCCATCGAGAGCCACGGGGCACCGCTTCCCGGCGGCTTCCCTTGTGAAAAAGCGAGAGTTGTTTTCTTCAAAGCCAAAATGACTCCATTTCGTATGCAACTCTCGTTCCGCGATGTGCCTGGAAATGTGCAGGAAATGCTCCCTCTATAAAGAACTGAGGAAGTTGTGTGTGTGTGTGTTTTGTTAGATCCAATTTTGCCTCCTTTCGCGAGGTTTCTTTTTCCCCCCCTTAAAATATATATATTTGGTCATGGCTGTTAATGGAAGCGATCGGTTCATCTGGAAACAAGGGTTACCCTTGCAACCAAGAAGGATCTTGCAAGTATTTCCTGGGGTGAGTCGCAGCCCTGTTGCCGCTAGCAATTGTGATTGTTTTGAGGGAGGGGGGGACAGAAATCTCTTGCTGACCTGGCAGTGTTTCAGTCATTTAGCTGTGCCAACCCCACAGCGGATCTGTGCGAAGGCGGCATTTTCACGCCTTCCAAGGACTAGAAACAGCCACTGGGCTCCAAGGGCCCCTTGGTGTGGCGGAGACACGGAAATAACCCTGGACAAATTGGAGCAAGGTGCAAAAACGGTCCTTTCTGGTTTTGAACGTGTTAAGATTGCAATCCAGACTTTCCTCCCAGAGTTCACGGCCACCTCCTGCATGCAGAACTCTTTCCTCTTTATTTTTTTACCCACAATACCCCTATGAGGTAGACCTGAGCCCAACTAGCCCCAAGTCACTGAGTGACCATCCACGGACTCAACCCCAGTTCTTCCCCACTCGGACAGGAAGCAGTCCAAGGCCCCCTTAGCTACATATTCATGGTGCATGTTCACGCCGCTCATTCCTTAACCTCGAACCCAGCACTCGATAACCAAGGACCAGGAAAAGACGGCTATAATCTCGCCAGATGCCTTTTGCCGGGCCGGCTGAACTGCGCTCCCACTGTTTTGGCATGCCCACTCAACCTGCGCATGGCTAAACGTCCCGTTCTGGTTCACACAACAAAAATAATCTGGGTTCAACTGTCAACAAGCCAGCTTCACTTTGGCCTGGTACATAGCAAAAGAGCAAAGGAGCGCAAAGGTCCGTGCGAAAGACTTTGGGAGACCAGGCAAAGAGATGCTGCCAAGGGAAGGGTTAGATAAGAGACCGGGTAACCCTCAGCTGCATAACGGGTGAGGATGCATAACGGGTGAGGACAAGAGGCTCAGATGAGACACTCCCTAGCTTCTCAGGCTGTAAAGGAGAGGGGCGGGGGGGGGGAGAATTGTGCTTTCAGAATAACAAGAATGGGAAGGGACCTTGGAGGTCTTCTAGTCCAACCCCCTGTACCATTTCGGACAAATGGTTGCGCAAGCGGACAAATCGAATGGGCTTAGCTCAATTGGGAGTCCAGCCAAACTCTCAACGTCACTTTGGAGATCTTCCACCATAAGAGGTGGAGGAGATGGCTAACAAGGCTGGGCAGAGGAATTGTGCCCACGGAGTATGGTTAGAAAAAATAATAATAAGCTCCCAAGATCCTGCCCAACCAGGCAATTTTGAGTCTGGATTTTTGTAACGTGCAGCCACACAAAAAAGCAAAACGGCGCTTCGGTTGCACCCGTGGTGGCAACATCTTGAGTTTTCTGAGCATACCCCTGTGGAAAGGGGGCATCCCTGTTTATGGAAAATTAAGCAGGGCTTGGCCCCGAGCTGCAAAAAAAAAGAGGCTGAGATTCCACTTTAACCGAGGATGTTATGGGAACACAGATTGTGTGTGAGGTGCAGAAAGAGAGTTTACGAAAGATTCAGGCCGGATTAAACGGATTTCCAAGCAGGCGGTCCGTCCCTCCTCACATACCCCTCTTAAATTCCCCATGGAAATGGGGCAGGATCAGCAGTCTTCTGGCCTTCCCTAGTTTTGCCCCAGGGAGCCTAAATGAACCAGGGAGGGCCTAGCAGTGCAGCATGGGAACTATTGGCCACGGGTTACTGTGCAACACAGCAGGTGCTTTTAAAAGCCTTCCCAAGGATCTTGTAAAATTCCCGGGAATTTTATGTGCCAAGTGACCCCGTTAACTTTGGTTCTCTCTCTTTGCTTTCTAAATGGGGGGGGGGGGGTATCTCACCAGGAAAAAAAAAAAGAGGGTGGGGGAGAAGAGTCAGCCAGGCCGGGCTGGCCGGTCTACCGAAAAGCAGAGGGGTCAGAACCAGCAAGGCATCCACATGAACGAGCCCAGGGCGGCCCCCGTGGCCGCTCCAGCGAGGAGACCCAGAGCCATCTGATCTCCGGAAACGCGGTGTGGGTCTTCGCGGATGATGACGTGGGTCATTCCGGGGGCTGCGAGGGAGAAAAGGAGGAGAAACGGCATCAGGCAGGGGCAAATTGTTCTGAGCAAGGCTTCCTGAGACCATAATTAATCACGCGCTTAGTCCAAACATTCTTGTTTTATTTCAACGGCTGGGGATTATTTTCATTCCCAGCCCATAATGAATCCCAAATAGTCCCTTGAGATAAGCACCCACCTTTCTCTCCTTTGAATGGCTGCCAATCACTAAAGTGCCAAAGGAACTGTAAAAAACCAACCGAAGTACAACGTCCACACAGAGCTTCAAGGATTAATCCAAACAGAGCAAACAGAGTTGCTTCCTGCAAAGGCTCGTGTCCCTTTGCTCCTCCTTTAGGTCTTATGGGAGGGGCCAATCACCTCCAAGCCTTATTCCCGAGTTGCTCCTTTTGTCTTAACTGTTCTTGCCTTCTGGCAGCTCTGCGCATGGCACGTACTGGGAACAGGCTCCCGCTGTTCCTCTGCCTCGCTGCTACCAGATTCCGGGGGCTCCGGAGTCAGCACATAACTCCCAGATGGTCCTGGCCCCCATCTCTGCGTCAGACGCAGGACCCTCGTCCGAGTCCTCTCCAGACTCCTGGACTGGTCCATGTTCCACCCCACTGTCCGATTCTGCTGCCCCCCCGGCCGACCACAACACAAAGCCTAACTGCCCCCAAGAAACTTGAAATGCAGGAAGGTTCCAGAATTGTAGAGGTTAGTCCACAAGGGAGCCGAATGTTTCTGTCGCTAAGCAAGACTGTCGTTGGGGGGTTTTTTTGCCCCGTTTTGAGGTCTTTCTCGCCACAGTTGCTAAGTGAATTACTGCAGTTGTTAAGTCAGTCACATGGTGGTTAAGTGAGTCTGGCTTCCCTTTTTCACTTTCCTTGTCGGAAGGTCGTAAAAGGGGACCGCATCCGTCATAAGTACGAGCCAGTTGCCAAGCACCTGAATTTGGATCCTCCTAACCCCATGGGGATGCTTGCAGCGACGGTGAGTGTGAAAAAACAGTTATAAGTCTTTTTTTCCCCCCAGTGCCATTGTAACTTTGAACAGTCACTAAACAAACTGTTGTAGGTCGAGGACTACCTGTAATAGATTTTTTTAAAAAAAATCTTTTGTTACGTCTGTGGCAATACCCAAGTCGGCCGCCAGATGTCCTTTCAGCCCTCAAGATGCATAGAAGCCCAAAAGGGATGGCAGATTTGGGAGAAATTAGAATTTAATACAGGCTAGCATCCGTCAATGGAAGAAGAGCACCCAGAGGCTCCAGCTGGTGCAAAATGCAGCTGCGCGGGTGGTTTGGGGGGTTTCTCGGAGCTCCCGTGTTACGCCACTCTTGCGCGAGCTGCATTGGCTCCCGGTGGCCTTCCGGGTGCGATTCAAGGTGTTAGTGACCATCTTTAAAGCGCTCCATGGGACCTGGGCACTTATGGGACCGCCTACTGCCACCATCGGCCTCCCGTCGCCCAGTGCGCTCCCATAGGGTCAGCTGGACGGCTGGCGACCCCGAGGGTGCGGGCCTTTTCCTTGGGGGCACCCTCCCTCTGGAACGAATTGCCCCCAGAGATGAGGACCATCCCTGACCTTTTGGCCTTCCGGCACGCGTTGAAAACATACTTATTTCATCAAGCCAGTCTGGCCTAGGGTTTTTATAGGGTCTTAAATTGGTTTTAGTTTTTATGTTCTCGATTGAATTTTACCTTTTAGCCACCTTATTTAATCTTTTTTTAATTGTTTTTTAAATATTGTATTTGCATTGTGTTTTAATTTCGGCTGTACACCGCCCCGAGTCCCTGCAGGGAGAGGGGCGGTATATAAAACGAATGAATCAATCAATCAATCAATCAATCAATGCATCAGCTGAAGAAGGGAACAATTCAGGGCTCCTGTTAGTCTAGATAAGCTGGGCAAAACACAGTTTCTCTTCTGCTACCCTCTGAAATGGTATTGGGTTTCCTGCCGGAGCGGGGTGGGTGGGTGGGTTGGACTAAAAGACCTCCAAGGCCCCTTCCAACTCTGTCATTCTGTCAAACAGCTGTCATGCCCCTGTCGGAATCTGATTCGTAGAGGCCAAGCAGCTGACAGGGAGCGGGAGTAGGGCTCCGTTGGCTGTGGAAGAAACTGGGGAAGGGCCAAGTCCGGCTGGGCAGAGCAGGGGAAGAGGTAGAACAAGGGAGAGGGAGTTCAGAGGAAGACCCAGGCCCATCTCCTCTTCATCCTAGGGCATGCAGGGAGCAACGTGGGTTGCATGGCTTACGGGGGGGGGGGGGGGGAAGGGCCCTGATTCCCTTCATTAGCTGCAGCTGGGTACACAATTGTTTAAAAAGGGAAGCTGCTCACAGCAAAGTTGTTGGGAGCAAATTGTGAATTATCTGGTATCGTCGTGGCTTATCTGGGTTCCTGGTGTCTTTATTTATTTATTTATTAAACTTATATACCGCCCTATTTCCCTAACAGGACTCAGGGCGGTGTACAGCCGCATTAAAATACAAAAAAACAGTGCAAAATTAAAAACTATTAAAAGACCAAATATAAAAGGCTGAAAACTAAAAAATAGAGGGCTAAAAGCTAAAACCAGATGAAACTGAATTAAAATGCCCTAAAAACCCCTAGGCCAGACCGGCTTGATGAAGTAAATAAGTTTTCAAGGCACGCCGGAAAGTCAGGAGATCAGGGATGGTTCTCATCTCCAGGGGTAATTCGTTCCAGAGGGAGGGTGCCCCCAACGAGAAGGCCCGCACCCTCGGGGTTGCCAGCCGTCCAGTCTCCCCAACTGTGTGTGTTTTGCTATGCTTTCAAGCCCGCAATCCCTTCTCCTGCCCTGTCCAGCTAATTGCTGCAGCTTTGTGGTTTGTGTGGATTTTTAATTACAGTTCGTATGTACTTTGTTTTCGGACTGAATTTCCTCCACTTAGAGGCTGTTCCTGGGTGAGTTTTTTCTCCAGCCCGAAGGCAACCTGGACATTGGGGGCAAAGTTGGAGGTACTAAAGGGACTCTTGTTGTTTATGTGACTGTGTTGCCTTTGTGCCACGCCCTGGGTCATCACATCAGCCATGTTTCAACGGCCTGCAGGGCCAGTGAAGGCTGCTAAGGGCAACCAGGCTAGAAAGCAGGAGTTCTGGTGCTGGAGTGGCTTCACGTAGCAACCGTAGCAAGAAAGGTCGTAAAATAGGGCAAAACCGTAGCAAGAAAGGTCGTAAAATAGAGGCTTGTTAACGCCTCTCTTACTTAGCAACAGAAGTGTTGGGCTCCATTGTGGTTGTGTGTTGAGGACTACCTGCAGTGGATCCCTTCTTTAAACGTGAACTGGGGGGTGTGGATAGTGCCAAGAGAAGGATAAAGGGAGAGGAGATGCCAAGACCTACCGACATACGGGTTGCCGTAGTAATCCGAGCTGATGTACATGGCCTGGTGCGAGTCCAGAGGTACCGTTTGGTAGTAGTCGTCGTAAGGGTCGTAGAGGTGAACCTGGAACACAGAAAGGCAGCCCAACATCAGCACCTGTGAGCAAAAAGCACCTTGGGTCCCGTTGGACTGCGGGCACAGAATGGTGAGGGACCTTCAAGGCCATCGAGTCCAACCCTCTTCCTCCCACATGGCAAGTTTCCCTAATCTACATCATCTCCGAGAGGGGCCTGCCAGTTCTCCAAATGTTGTGGTTCGCTGGTCGCAGGTGCGGATGGCTGAGGTCTCGCAGAGCGAGGACTCAAGTGAGGGCCTGCATGCGAGCAAGGGAAGGGGCCAGAACCATCAGGGAGTGGAGTGCTGCCTTCGGAGGTTGTGGAGGCTGGCAGCAATGATGAAGAGGCCCCTGAGGAGCCTGTGCCAACTGCACGTGCACACAGGGCTGCTCAAAGGAAAGAGCAACAGCACGGGCGATTCGGGAGTAAGGCTGCAAGGTAATGCCTCCTCCCTTAAGAGATAAAAGCCAGCTGAGAAAACTGGAGTTCTTTGCAGGAAGCAAAGAAGTTTTTGCACTCAAGCCTTGTGGACGTTCGGAGTATCTTGGTTGGTGTTTGGCGACTCTTTGATTTATTGTTTAGGAACTTTATCTGCTGTTCTTGGCAGCCTTGCAAAAACCTGGCCAGGCTCTTCCTTATCGGAGCTAATTCGTTGGAAGCAGCCTTTTATCTGTGAAGAAGCAGGATTCGTATATGAAACTTTAAAAGGTTGTGCTGGTACCTTTATCTTGTGTTTGCTCCCTGGGAAGCAGGTTTGGGTCAGAACACCAAGGTAAGCCAAAATTGCAAACCAAAGACCCAGCAGCTAACCGTGACTTTTATTATAAGGTTAGGGGAATAGAAAATTGAACGTCAGAATGCGCGTCCTCTCTCCCTCCCTTTCTCTTCATAAGAACTAAGGAGAATTAAGCTTGGGATGCTTTTGTTAAATTATATTTCTGTCCTGGAAGCAGATTTCTCTTCTCTGACCAGGGCTTGGTTGCAGCTCTTGCGTCTTGTCCCTCCAAATTAGGAAGAGGAGAAGGAGGAAAAAGAAGAAAAGAAGAAGAAGAAGAGGAGGAAGAAGAGGAAGAGAGAGGTGATTAAGAAAATATTGGAAGGGGCAGAAATGAGTAGATTAACACGGGCAATTAGAGAACAAGAAGAAATGGCGTATTATATGATTGGGGATTTATTGTACAAATGGTTGGAAAATAAAGTTAGAAATTAAACGACTCCGCGAAATTGACAGGCTGGCTGGGGAAATGTGAGAGGCGTCTTCGAAGGGTTGCTCCGACTGAGAGGTGCTGAGTTGCTCCAACCTTGAGGGTTTCTGGCCAACATTTCCCCATCTGCCTTCTCCGGGCTGCTTTCTCCCGTTTCTCAATCTGCTGTGCCACTTTGGGAGTTTCAGGTCCACACCCACCACTAGAACTAGCCAATGAATTCAGTCCATCTGAAAATGACATGCAGTAAAACCCTGTTCCCCTCTATCACTGATGCTGTTACCTAGTTGGGTCATGAGATGCCTGCAAGAAAACAACCAAACTGCATCAAGGTCAAGGACCACATCCCCTCCCCCTCCTCCTCCTCCTCCTCTCCACAAATCCTACTCCCTTCTAGCCCTGATGATGTTACCAACTTGGGTCAAGAAACATTGCAAGGAAACAACCAAACTCAGACAGCACCAAGAATCTCATAGTCCTTCTCCTCCCCCCCCTTCACTTTCTCTTTCTCCCCCCTCCTTCTCTTTCTCCTGCTCCTTCTCCTTCTTTACTTTCTCTTTCTCCTCCTCCTTCTCCTTCACTTTCTCTTTCTCCTTCTCCTTCTCCTCCCCCCTTTCTCCTTCTCCTCTTTCTCCAGCTCCTCCTCCTCCTTCACTTTCTCTTTCTCCTTCTCCTCCTCCTTCTCCTTCTCTTTCTCCTCCTTCTCCCTCCTTCTCTTTCTCCTGCTCCTTCTCCTCCTTTACTTTCTCTTTCTCCTCCTCCTTCTCCTCCTTCTCTTTCTCCTCCTTCTCCCTCCTTCTTTCTCCTGCTCCTTCTCCTTCTTTACTTTCTCTTTCTCCTCCTCCTTCTCCTCCTTCTCTTTCTCCTTCTCCTCTTTCTCCTGCTCCTGCTCCTCCTCCTTTACTTTCTCTTTCTCCTCCTCTTTCTCCTCCTTCTCCCTTCTTCTTTCTCCTTCTCCTCTTTCTCCTGCTCCTTCTCCTTTACTTTCTCTTTCTCCTGCTCCTTCTCCTCCTTTACTTTCTTCTCCTGCTCCTTCTCCTCCTTCTCTTTCTCCTTCTCCTCTTTCTCCTGCTCCTTCTCCTTTACTTTCTCTTTCTCCTCCTCCTTCTCCCTTCTTCTTTCTCCTTCTCCTCTTTCTCCTGCTCCTCCTCCTTCACTTTCTTTCTCCTGCTCCTTCTCCTCCTTTACTTTCTCTTTCTCCCCCTCCTTCTCCTCCTCCTCTTTCTCCTCCTCCTTCTTTCTCCTGCTCCTTCTCCTCCTTTACTTTCTCTTCCTCCTCCTCCTCCCTACAAACCCAATTCCCTTGTTGCACTGATGATGTTCCCTACTTGGGTCATGAAACATCTGCAAGAAAGTAACCAAGCTCAGACAGCACCGAGAGTCACACAGTTTAATCTTGAGTGGTTAATATTTTCTTCTATCAGAGCATTCAATAATGTTGAGCTACACACACACACACACATACACACACACACACATAACACCCCTCTGCCTTCAAGAAAAGGCCACAAAGGAGGCTCACCTGGGTTGCTTTGGCTTCCAAAATGGCCATCTTCCAGGCTCTGTGGACAAAAAACAGAAAAACCAGGTGAGCCCGCTTGTGTCTGCCAAAGGGGAAGTGATGGATTTAAACCCCGCCCCCCCCAATATCAGCTCCTTTCCTACCAGTCCTTGCAAGAATAAAACGATGGGAATCTTGCAGGGGGTTGGTGCAAGTTCCAAGGTCGGCAACTGACTCACATTTATGACGGTTGCTGTGTCCCAGGATCCCTTTTCACGACCTTCTAACAAGCAAAGCCCACGGGGAAGCCGGATTCGCTTAACGACCGTCTTACTAACTTAACAACCCGCAGCGATTCACTGAACCACGGTGGCGAGGAAGGTCGTAAAATGAGGCAAAATCCTCTTCACAACTGTCTCCCTTAGCGACATAAAATTGGGCTCAAGAGGGATCGCAAGTCGAGGATTACCCGTTTTCTGGAGCAGTGTTTCTCACCGTTGGCAACTTGAAGAAGTGAGGATGTCAATTCCCAGAATTCCCCTGCCAGCATAGCAAAGCATCAATAGCACAGCTGGCTGGAGGATTCTGGGAATTGAAGTCCACACATCTTTAAAACTGCCAAGGTTGAGAAACACTGGTGTAGAGTCTCCTGCATGAGCAGGGGGGTGAGACTAGCTGACCTCCAAGGTCCCTTCCAACCTTAGGATTCTATGTAAGTCTTATCCAATGCAGCCGTTTTTCTATGGGTGGAATCCATGACAGTCCCACCAGCAGGAATCTTGAGTTGGAAACCCCTGGGCTGATGAAGCTCTGCATTAGGGTTGAAAATGTTCTTCAAACAGATACCTGATTAACAAGAGTTGGAAGGGACCTTGGAGGTCATCTAGTCCAACCCCACCACCCAAGCAGGAGACCCTACACCATTTCTGACAAATGGCAGTCCAGTCTCTTCTTGAAAACCTCCAGTGATGAAGCTCCCACAACATCTGAAGGCAACTTCTGTTCCATGGGTTGATTGTCCTCACTGTCAGAAAGTTTCTTCTTATTTCCAGGTTGAATCTCTCCTTGGTCAGTTTCCTTCCATTATTCCTTGTCTGGCCTTTGGGTGCCTTGGAAAATAGCTTGACCCCCTTCCTCCTCCTCTCTGGGGCAGCCCCTCCCTCAAATATAGGAAGACTGCTATCATGTCTCCCCTGGTCCTTCTCTTCCCTAGATTAGCCAAGCCCAGTTCCTGTTACTTTTCTTCATATGTTTTACTCTCCAGTCCCCTAATCCTCTTTGCTGCTCTTCTCTGCCCTCTTTCTAGAGTCTCAACCACTTTTTTATAGCGTGGTGACCAAAACTGGATTTAGTACTCTAGGCGTGGTCCTTACTAAGGCTTTACAGAGTGCTTTGCCAAACAGGAGGTGGGAATGGAAAGATCTTTCTGTCAACTTTTACTCATCCTGGGAACCCTCCTAGAGGGAGATTATCTTAATCCTGGCTTAACCATGACCTCAGGGTCACCGGAGGCTTTCAAATCACCTTGAGTCATAGGTCTAAGCAGGATTAGCCGAGATGTCACCCTCCTGCCACCTCCGGTTAGCCCTGGAGGGTGAGCAGCGTGCCAAGATCTCTCTTGCTGCAGAAATTGTCTAAGGCAGGGAAGAAACTCAGAAGGGGCTCCTTTGAAGTCGTCCCCTCCTGAGCTGGTTGTCAGCCTTGCCAGGTATTTTTGTTAGGTATCCTGCAGCACATTCACATCAGATAGGTTGGTATATACATGGTTGGTATTGGGGGCTCTTTGTGTTTGACATATTTCTTAGTACCTTTATCTACTGTTCTTGGCAGCCTTGCACAACCTTGGCCTGGCTTGTTCTTATCAGAGACAATTAGTTTTTAGTAGCTTTTTACTGTGAATGAACGGCATTCCCCAGGGGTGGGATTCAAATTTTTAACAACCGGTTCTGTGGGTGTGGCTTAAGTGGTGGGTGTGGCTTGGTGGTCATGTGACTGAGTGGACGTGGGTTGGTGGTCATGTGACTGGCTGGATGTGGCCAACTCAATATCACTCGCATCGAGGCACGCATCTCCTCGCCTGGCCTCTCGTGACTGTGGGGGTGCTGCAATAGTCGTAAGTGTGAAAAACGGTCATAAGTCACTTTTTTCAGGGCCATTGTAACTTTGAATGGTCCCTCCACACAAGCAAAGTACCAGCAAAGGAGGAAAAAAAAACTCCAGAGACGTTCCTGAGACAGGAAGTCTAGTCCTGCCAAGAATGTAATAAGGGTTAACGGAGAGGCAGTTTCTGTAAGCAACACCAGAATGTTTCCTTCCTGCCTTCCTTACAGGATTAGGCCAGGAATTTCTTCTAACAACCGGTTCTCCGAACTGCTTATAAGGTTAACAAGGGGTTCTAGCGAATAGGTGCGAACCTGTAGAATCCCATCCCTGGCATTCACAGAGAAGCATTAAAAAGGTTTTCCTTTTATCTCTGTTTGGTGTTTGTTTGCTTGAAACTAGGCTTGGGTGAGAACAGGTTTGCTAAGTGAACCCACAAGGGCAGAAATCTTATGCCACGTTAAAACAAACATCCAGGCCTTTGAATATATTATTATTCATGTTCCTCTTATTACAAGTAGTTCTCAACTTATAGCCATTCATTTAGTGACTGTTTGAAGTTGCAACTGCACTTAAAAAGCGATTTAGGACCATTTCTCATACTTAATGACCGTTGCAGTACCCCCACAGTCAACACGATCAAAATTTGGACGCTTGGCAATTGGCATCTATTTATGACAATTGCACTGCCTTGGGGTCAAATGATGGGACCTTTTGGCAAGCAAAGTCAATGGAGAAGCCAGATTCAATTTACAACCCTGATACTAATTTAAAAACTTCACTGATTCACTTTAACAACCAAGAATTGTCATAAAATGGAGCAGAACTCATTCAACAGCTGCCTTGCTTAGCAACAGCAATTTCGGGTCAATTGTGGACATACATGGAGGGCTATCGGGTAAGATTCAAATTTCTTAACAATCGGTTCTGTGGGCATGGCCTAATTTGTGGGTGTGGCTTGGTGGTCATGTGACTGGCTGGGCGTGGTTTGTATGTAAATATTAAAATATTGATTTTTTTTAATTAAAAAAAGAGAGCAACTTTTACCCAAAATCAGGCAAAGCAGGCAGGCAGATTGAGTTGCTCCCAGAATCACAGATTCACTGAGAGATCTACCTTTCTGCAATCGGCTACCTGAGTCTGCACTGAAAAATAGAAGCTAAGGAAGGTTCAGCTCTGCTTTTAGATTAGCTAGAAAGCAAGAAATGTAACCATTTCCTGCTTTCTAGCTAATCTAAATCCCCCGGCACAGAAGAACAGCTGATGGTTGGGGGAACAAAAGAGTAAAAATAGCAACTTAGCAGGCAAGTTTGATGGTGCGCATGTCAGGTAAGGAGTGAGGGGGAGAGGAGGGGCCAGCCAGGGGCACAATTTGCCGGTTCTCCAAACTGGGCAGAATCGTAACAACCGGTTCTATAGAACCGGTCCGACCAGGTAGAATCCCACCCCTGCCCGTAATGATTCTGTTAAAAGTTTTCACATTTTTTCCAACACGAAAATCATGCCATTCCAACTCCAGCCCTTTAATCCTCTCCATCCTTTTTAGGAGAAGTTTAATCTGAATATCTTCCCTATCTTACCTTTTCCAGAAATTTTAAGGTCAATAGAAGTCACTCTGTGGTGGATAATTTCCAGCCTGGATAAAACCAGAAATCAGGAACGCTCTTTTCCTCTGGTTTGCAATAACCCCAAACAACGAGATGGAAATTTTTTCAAGAGCGCTGGCGTCCTCCCTGTGGAGAGCTTTGTGTTCCCAACAGGAGCTCCCAAAAGGTGCAATCGGCATAAACAGCCAAATAAATAAATAACATTTATTTATGAAGGAACCAAACAGAAGTGTCTTGAACCGTGAGATGCCCGTCACAAAAAAAAGGGGTCAGGGCTTCAGCCCTAGGCTCCTGGCTGCCATCTTGATTTTTCTGACCCTTCCTGAGGACCCACAACTTACAACGCATCGTCTTCGCTCTCGGCACACAGCATGGTCTTGGGCCCATCCCTTTGCACGACGCATATCAGGCACTCCCGAGTTTTCCCTTCCGGAGGCTGGATATCTAGAAAGACAGGAGAGGACATATAAAGCAGGCGGGTTTTCTTTCTGTTTCTATCCCAAGTTTCTAGACCTCAAGATCTTGAGCCTGGATAGAGCTCAACGGAGGTCGTGTTAATGGGACTTTCCCCATCATCCTGTCTGCTCTTCATTAAAGCTGGGTGAGAAATGCTGGTCAAAACATCATCATCTTCGTTTAACGACCCCCATAATCCCCTGCGGGGTGGAGTCTGATCAACTGAATGGAGCTGAGTGTTTTAATGGCCGAATACCCTTCCTGTCACCAGGGCGGAGTTTTTTTTCAGCCAGATAATATTCTTATCGTGCCCAGAGAGAGAAATAGCTACCTCTACCTGGGATTGAACTCTCAGTCTCCTGATTGTGAGGCGAGAGCTTCACCTCTTGGCCACTGCACCATTCCAAATGGGGATCAAAATATGTCATCATATTATTACAAATGGAGGTTTTTTTTCCATTATTCGTGCCTGGGATTAACATTCGGAATCCCAACAGTCTCAGAATTAATCGGGATAATTATCGTGCTTGTCCCCACTAGAAGGTGATGGAAACACACCCTGGGTGTCATAAATATGAACCACTTGCCACGTGTCCAAATTTTGATGATCGTTTTGGAGGATCTGCATGTCAGCATTATAAACCTCTTCAGAAAGGCATTTGTGGGGGGAGGAAAATCAGGTACCCCCAAACATTAGAAACTGCTAGTTGGGGAATTTCTGGGAGTTGAAGTCCACAGTTTCAAGTTGCCGAGATTGAGTAACACTGCTTTAGAGCATCAGGTTGTTCACATTAACAAGAGTTGGAAGGGGCCTTGTAGGTCATCTAGTCCAACCCCCCGCCCAAGCAGGAGATCCTACACCATTTCTGACAGATGGGAGTCCAGTCTTTTCTTGGAAGCCTCCAGGGATGAAGCTCCCACAACTTCTGAAGGCAACTTCTGTTCCTTTTGGTTGATTGTTCTCACTGTCAGGAAATTCCTCCTTATTTCCAGGTTGAATTTCTCTTTGATCAGTTTCCATCCATTGTTCCTTGTCTGGCCTTTGGGTGCCTTGGAAAATAGCTGGACCCCCTCCTCCTCTCTGTGGCAGCCCCTCAAATATTGGAAGATGCTCTCCTGTCTCCCCTGGTCCTTCTCTTCCCTAGACTAGCAGGCCCAGTTCCTGCAACCCTTCTTCATATGTTTTAAGTCTCCAGTCCCCTACTCATCCTGGTTGCTCTTCTCTGCCCTTTTTCTAGAGTCTCAACCTCTTTTTTACATCTCTTCTTTGTGGCAAGTCCTGAGATATTGGAAGACTGCTCTCATGTCCCCCCATCCTTCTTTTCCTTAAACCAGACATGTCTTCTGTCCATCCATGATTCTCTCAGATGTCTTTCTTTCTTTCTTTCTTTCTTTCTTTCTTTCTTTCTTTCTTTCTTTCTTTCTTTCTTTCTTTCTTTCTTTCTTTCTTTCTTTCTTTCTTTCTTCCTTCCTTCCTTCCTTCCTTCCTTCCTTTCCTTCCTTCCTTCCTTCCTTCCTCTCATCTTTCTTTCTTCTTTCTTTCTTTTGCTTTGGAGAATAGCTTGACCCCTTCCTCCTCTCTGTGGCAGCCCCTCAAATATTGGAAGGCGGCTCTCCTGTCTCCCCTGGTCCTTCTCTTCCCTAGACTAGCCAGGCCCAGTTCCTGCAACTGTTCATCTTATATTTTAGTCTCCAGTCCCCTCATCATCCTGGTTGCTCTTCTCTGCACTCTTTCTAGAGTCTCAACCTCTTTTTTATAGTGTGATGACCAAAACTGGATGCAGAACTCTAGGTGTGGTCTTCCGAAGGCTTTACAGAGTTCTTCATTTTTCGTATTATTAGATTGCATATACAGGTAGTCTTCAACTACTAACAAATACAACTGAGTCCCAAAATTCTGCTGCTAAGCTAAGCAAGACAGTTGGTAAGTGAGTTTGGCCCTATTTCACGACCTTTCTTGCCCCCGTTGTTAAGTGAATCACTGCAGCTGTCAAGTTAGTAACACGGTTGTTAAGGGAATCCAGGCTTCCCCATTGACTTTGCTGGTCAGAAGGTCGCAAAAGGAGACCCCAGGAACCGGGACGCTGCAATGATCATAAAAAAAAAAGGTCATGTGACTTTCTGCAGCGCCGTCATAACTTCAAATGGTCACTAAATGAACTCTTTGTAAGTCAGAGACGACCTGCAGTTTAAAAAATAAAAGTTGCCCCTTCCTTGTGGTGCGTGGGTGTGCGTTTTGAAAGCAAAGAGCGCCTGCGCCCCGAGGAACGCTGGCCGAACGTCTCTAAAGCCATCCTCGTTTTGTCCGTCGCAACTCAAAGAGAGTCGCCGCGTAATGAGGACCTCGGGGAAGAGTTGTCGAAATAGCTCCTGAGTTGCTGAGTCACAGCGAAAGAAAACAGCAACGAGATTAGTAGGAAGCTTTGGCGGGTTCCCCAGGGGGACACCACTAAACTCAAACAAGAGCTGTCACGCTGACCCCAGAGGACCAAAACCTCAGTCTGTATGGTACACACACACACACACAAACAAACACACACACACACACACAGAGGTTTGATGCCTCCCAGGAAAAGGTTCCAGAGAAAGCTGAAAAAACAAGCGAAGACATGAGCTCTTTCCAAAATCCAGATGCTGGAAAATCTGGGAGGAGAGCAGCCTAGATAATTTGCAACAACGAGCTTGGAAGACAGTAGGAAGATAACTGATAATCAGAGTTGGAAGGGACCTTGTAGGTCATCTAGTCCAGCCCCCCCACCCAAGCAGGAGACCTTACACCATTTCTGACAAATGGCAGTCCAGTCTCTTCTTAAAAGCCTCCAGGGATGAAGCTCCCACAACTTCCAAAGGCAACTTCTGTTCCATCGGTTGATGGTTCTCACTGTCAGAAAGTTTATCCTTATTTCCAGGTTGAATCTCTCCTGGTTCAGTTTCCTTCCATTATTCCTTGTCTGGCCTTCAGGAGCTTTGGAGAATATCTTCATCCCCTCCTCCTCTCTGGGGCAGCCCCTCAAATATTGGAAGATGCTCTCCTGTCTCCCCTGGTCCTTCTCTTCACTAGACTAGCCAGGCCCAGTTCCTGCAACCATTCTTCATATGTTTTAGTCTCTAGTCCCTTAATCATCCCGGTTTCTCTTTGCACTCTTTCTAGAGTCTCAATGTCTTTTTTATAATGTGGTGACCAAAACTGGATGCAGTACTCTAGGTGTGGCCTTACTAAGGCTTTATAAAGTGGTATTTATAGAGTATTTATAGGCTTTATAGAGTGGTATATATAAATAAATATTTATTATTATTATTATTAGTACCTCCCTTGATCTCGATTGTATCTCTCTGTTAATGCAATTTAGGATTGCATTGGCTTTTTTGGCTGCTGCTGCACACGGATGGCTCCTTCCTATTTAGCTGGTTGTCCACTAAGACTCCAAGATCCCTCTCCCAGTTCCTGCTATTGAGCCTGGTTTCACCCAGTCTATAGGTGTCCTTTGGGTTTTTCTTGCCTAAGTGTAGGACTTCCCTTTTCTCTACGTTGAATTTCATTTTGTTAGATTCTGCAGGAAGAGCTGCAGGCTGGATTACAGTCAGATAAGAGGCAGATGAGCATCAGAAACGGAGGTTTGGCAAAAAAAGGGGCTTTCCTAATGTCTTCAATCATAAAGGAGAGGGGGATAAAATGTACTTTCAAATATACCCTCCAAAATATCCTAAGTAAACCAAAAGACCCGGGAATAAAATACAGGAGTCTACTACAACAGCAGCCCCCAAATTTTTAGACACCAGAGACTATTTCCGCGGAGAAACATCATTTCACGGACTGGGGAAACCATGGTTTCACACGCTACTTGGATCACGCACAGGTGCACGTCATGAAGATTCACTCACTTGCAAGGATCGGTTCCTAATGGGCCGCGGAGAAGGACCTGGGAGATGGGGAACCCCTGATGTTAAAAATTGCCAACAAGCTTGGATTTCAACCTTAGCTGTTATAGAAGCCAAGCTGAACCTGAACTCGTGTGCCAAGCTGCCAAAAAAGCCAGCACAGTCCTAGGCTGCATCAACAGAGGGATAGAATCAAGATCACTTGAAGTGTTAATAGGATAGAATAGAATAAAATTCTTTATTGGTCGAGTGTGATTGAACACACAAGGAATTTGTCTTGGTGCAAATGCTCTCAGTGTACATAAAAGAAAAGATACATTTGTCCAGAGTCGAGAATCATCAGGTGCAACACTTAACAGTCATAGGGTACAATAAGCAATCAAATCATACTAGAATGGAATGGAATAGAATAGAATAGAATAGAATAGAATAGAATAGAATAGAATAGAATAGAATAGAATCTTTATTGCCAAGTGTGATTGGACACACAAGGAATTTGTCTTGGTGCAAATGCTCTCAGTGTGCATAAAAGAAAAGAGACATTCATCAAGAGTCAAGAATCATCAGGTGCAACACTTAATAGTCATAGGGTACAATAAGCAATCAA
Organism: Bungarus multicinctus; assembly: GCA_023653725.1. Taxonomy (NCBI): domain Eukaryota; kingdom Metazoa; phylum Chordata; class Lepidosauria; order Squamata; family Elapidae; genus Bungarus; species Bungarus multicinctus. The sequence continues at coordinate 2,865,184 of CM042850.1, forward strand.
ATCATACTAGAATGGAATGGAATGGAATAGAATAGAATAGAATAGGAGGAGAGGAGAGGAATATAGAATGGAATGTAATGGAATAGAATAGAATTCTTTTATTGGCCAAGTGTGATTGGACACACAAGGAATTTGTCTTAGTGCAAATGCTCTCAGTGTACATAAAAGAAAAAATACATTCGTCAAGACTCAAGAATCATCAGGTCCAACACTTAATAACCCTTTATAAGGCCTTGGTAAAGCCAACTTGCAATTCTGCATCCAGTTTTGGTTGCCACGATGTAAAAAAAGATGTTGAGACACTAGAAAGAGTGCAAAGAAGAGCAACCAGGATGATTAGAGGGCTGGAGGCTAAAACATATGAAGAACGGTTACAGGAACTGGGCATGTCTAGGACTAGGGGAGACATGATAGTGTTCCAATATTTGAGGGGCTACCCCAAAGAAGAGGGGGTCAAGTTATCCTCCAAAGCCCCTGAAGGCAGGACAGGAAGCAACGGATGGAAACTGATCAAGGAGAGAAACAACCTGGAATTAAGGAGCAATTTCCTAACAATGAGAGCAATTAACCAGTGGAACAATTTGCCTCCAGAAGTTGTGAATGCTCCAACACTGGAAGTTTCTAAAAAGATGTTGTATAACTCTTTGTCTGAAGTGGTGTAGGGTTTTCTGCCTAGGCAGGGGGCTGGACTAGAAGACCTCCAAGCTCCCTTTCAACTCTTGTTATTCTATTCTATTCTATTCTATTCTATTCTATTCTATTCTATTCTATTCTATTCTATTCTATTCTACTCCAATCCATTCCATTCTATTTTATTTTATTCTATTCCATCCTATTCTTTATTCCTTTATTCCTTTATTCTATTCTATTCTATTCTATTCTATATTCTATATTCTATTCTCTATTCCATATTTTTTATGCTATCCTACCCTATCCTATTCTTCATTCCATTCCATATTTTCTATTCTATTCTATTCTATTCTTCATTCCATTATTCTATTCTTATTCTATTCTATGTGTATCTTTTTTTTTTCTTGTTCCAGAGCTGTCATGTTAAAACCTCAACTGAAACTGCATAGGGTGGTTGAAGGAAGCAAATAAATCTGCCTCCAGACAGAAGGACTCCGTCATATAAGTCCTGCCTCATACACACACCACCATCGACTGTGTCACACCCATGCCAATAAAAAATTCAACCAGAAATTAGGAGCTTCTGTTTGCAAATCTCTCAAACAAGGCTGGGAAATGGGTCTCAGCACATGAGCTGAACAGATGGCCAGAGAAAATGGTTCCAAGGCCGCCTTCCTGGATAAAACCCAGAATATATATCTATATATATTTGCAGACCAAACCCAGCTGGGACCGTTACTTCCCGCAAAGTCTTTTCAGCTCAGATGCGTATCAGGCAGCAAAGCGAGATGAACACACGGCTAGGAGGTTATTGGACGGTGCCCATCAATAACCTGGAATTCACACACACACACACACACAAAACACGAAGGAAGCTAGAATCAGCTGGAGGCTGGCAGACAACTGGCCACTGTTCTTTTAGCACTGCTGGCAGTTGTGTTGGAGTCAAATGAAAGAATTTTCTGTTTCATCTTGATGTGTCTCCCCATTGTGTAGGAAAGGGACATTTGGGGTGATTCAGCCCCGCACCGCCAGGACCACAAAAGAAAGGAATGCAAACTTTTCCATCACAATGATGGTGCCGCGTCAATGAAGGTTTTTAAGAAGAGACTGGACAACCATTTGTCTAGAATGGTATAATGGTCTATAGGGTCTCTTGCTTGAGCAGGGGGTTGGACTAGAAGACCTCCAAGGTCCCTTCCAACTCTGTTATTATTCTGTTATCTATGATTCCCTTATCTGTTATCAAACAAAAAAGGGAGGGGGTCCTTTCAGAGCCCCAAGCTGTGTGTGTTGTTTATTATATATATATCCACCCGCTCAGGATATCACATCACAGAACTCAGGAGGCTACACCACAAAACCTCAGGATGTTGCAACATAGCCAACGAACCAGGAGATTACAATACAAGACCCAGGAGGTCACAAGATTAGAACTCAGAAGGTCATCACACAGCCCATGACCCAGGTCATTACGACCCAGGAGATTACAACACAAGATCCAGGATGTCAATACAATAGAACTCAGAAGGTCATCACACAGCCTATTACCCAAGTCGTTACAACCCAGGAGGCTGATAGACACACAGCCAATACCTCAGCCACACATGTCCTTACGAAAAAGCCAGCCCATCTGCAAACATCAACTCCATCAACCAATCAAGAAATGACAACACAGCCAACCTCCCTATAATATACATATATATGTGTGTGTGTATGTGTGTGTTAGGTTTTTGAGCTGATAAATAAACAAGGGAGTCTAGTATAGATCTATTTCGAGCTACTTAGCTCTCGTCAGCTAGCCATACCCTCACTGGGATTCAAACCTGGGGAGTATTACATGTGAGGCAGTTGTAATTGCCACTAGGGCACAGGTTCTCATCCAGATCAGCGATACAGGGGAATGAGTATATATACATATATACTAACATATATTCAAGTATATGTAACACATATACTTGTGTTACAACACCCTGGTAAGCCCCAATCAAGGGAGGAAGCATACTTTTCTGTCCTTTTCTGTCTTTCGGCTCATCACCAGAGACCATCCAGACAGAAAGCTATTTGTTTCGTTGTCTTTTGTTTATATGTGTGTTAGGTTTTTTTTCAGCTTTCAGCTCAAAATATATATATAAACACATACACACACACACAGAGAGAGCAAACTAGATGCTCAGGCTAACTAACAGGCACATCGTGAGGTAAATCAACACAGTGAGAACATCATGAGGTAAAGAGACAAACCGAAGGGGGGAAAAAGGGCGGGAAAAAAGGGAACCTCCCCTTCCACACCCACAGCAACCAATCACAGCACAGATTGTCTCACACAGGAGCCAGCCTTCTCCAGTCAATCAAATGCAACCCCCACCCCCACCACCCGCTCCGTCTACCTAATTTAAATACCGTAGCATCTATCTTTCTCCAAGCCTCGAGGACTAGAACCTTAGTTTGAGAACAAAGGATGGGCTTTGTGAAAAAGATCCTACTCACCGCGGCATTCGCGGCCCGTCCTGACGTCTCGGCAGTTGGATCTGATGTTAATTCTACCGTCCATTTCGCGGCCGGTATCATCTTGGTAGTAGACGAGGCTGCCGTCCACCCACAGCACAAACCAGTTCCTTTTCCAGCGTCGCAGAATAGAACCTGCCATGAGAGGGGGGGAAAAAAAAATTAAGAAAAATGAGGAAATAGTAGAGCAGTCCTCGACTTAAGGTCCGTTCGTTTAGTGACCAGTTACAACGGCACTGGGGGGAAAAAAAAGCGACTTCTGACCATTTTTCACACTTCACAGCTTCCCCCATGAGAATGTGATCAAAACTAGGATGCAGCTAACTCACATTTATGACGGTCGCAGCGTCCACAGTGATCCCCTTTTGCGACGTTCGGACAAGCAAAGTCAGCAGGGGAAGGCAGATTCACTGAACGGCTGTGCTACTCGCTTAACAACTGCCACAATTCCCCTTAATAACTGCGGCAAGAAAGGCTGTAAAATGAGGCAAACCTCGCTTAACAACTGTCTCACTTAGCAACGTAACTTTTGCGCTCAATGGTGGTCATAAGTCGAGGACTACCTGTAGAAAGTGATTTTCGTAATATATCCAAATCAGAATATTGGAAATGTAAAGAAAAAGAGGGAACGTTCTTTCACATGTGGTGGCTACGCCCAAAAGCTAGAAAATACTGGACGAAGATAGAAAGAGGACTACAAGAGATTACAGATAGATAAAAAATAGAATTTAAACCTGAAATATTCTTTTTTTTAAAAAAAAAATAGATTTTATTGTGTTTTCCACCAATACAACTCAAAATGATAATCCCATTTTCAACAGCGTTTTGACGTCTACAAATAATATTATTTTATACACTTAATATACATCTATTAATAACTATTATCAATCATCTTTATCAGTAATTGGTTCTATCTTATATTCTTATATACTTTACATATTTGTTTTTAATAGTTACAATAATTCCATCTTTCATTCATACCGTGCGTCGACTGGGAGTATATATATATATATATATTTGTTTTCGGAGATTTTCGCGGGTATTTGTATGTGGATCTTTGGTTCTTCGGGTTTTCTCCCGCGTAGAGTTGGAAATATTTAGGCGACGTTTCGATGAAGTCTCATTCATCATCTTCAGGCTTCTGTCTTCGGCCTTGTGCTTCTCAGAGTGATGTGAGCTTGCAGCTGCTTCTTCCTTTTAACTACTAGTGGGGGTGTGACTTGATTGGGTGGGGGCTTGGCTGTGTTCTGATTGGGTGGGGGTGTGTTCTCATTGGTTGGGGGGTTGGCTGTGTTCTGATTGGTTGGGGGGTTGGCTGTGTTCTGATTGGCTGGGGGTGTGTTCTGTTCTGGTGGGGGTTTGGTTGTACTTTTGGTTGTACAGAACACACCCCCAGCCAATCAGAACACAGCCAACCCCCCAACCAATCAGAACACAGCCAAACCCCCAACCAATGAGAACACACCCCCACCCAATCAGAACACAGCCAAGCCCCCACCCAATCAAGTCACACCCCCACTAGTAGTTAAAAGGAAGAAGCAGCTGCAAGCTCACATCACTCTGAGAAGCACAAGGCCGAAGACAGAAGCCTGAAGATGATGAATGAGACTTCATCGAAACGTCGCCTAAATATTTCCAACTCTACGCGGGAGAAAACCCGAAGAACCAAAGATCCATATATATATATATATATATATATATACTTTGTATTACAACACCCTGTTAAGCCCCAATTAAGGGAGAAAGCATACTGCTTTCTTTTCTGTCTTTCGGCTCATCACCAGAGACCATACCGACAGAAAGCTATTTGTTTCGTTGCCTTTTGTTTACATGTGTGTAAGGTTTTTAAGCTGATAATTTTTAAATAATAAATAAGGGAGACTAGTATAGATCTATTTCGAGCTAGTTAGCTCTCTTCAGCTAGCCATAGCCTTACTGGGATTCGAACCAGGGAAGTATTACATGTGAGGCAGTTGTAATTGCCTCTACACCACTGGCTCTCTCCTTATCAGCTCAGGCAGGGGAATAAGTATATACTTTGTATTACAACACCCTGTTAAGCCCCAATTAAGGGAGAAAGCATACTGCTTTCTTTTCCCAATCCCAGTAAGGGTATGGCTAGCTGAAGAGAGCTAACTAGCTCGAAATAGATCTATACTAGTCTCCCTTATTTATTATTTAAAAATTATCAGCTTAAAAACCTTACACACATGTAAACAAAAGGCAACGAAACAAATAGCTTTCTGTCGGTATGGTCTCTGGTGATGAGCCGAAAGACAGAAAAGAAAGCAGTATGCTTTCTCCCTTAATTGGGGCTTAACAGGGTGTTGTAATACAAAGTATATACTTATTCCCCTGCCTGAGCTGATAAGGAGAGAGCCAGTGGTGTAGAGGCAATTACAACTGCCTCACATGTAATACTTCCCTGGTTCGAATCCCAGTAAGGGTATGGCTAGCTGAAGAGAGCTAACTAGCTCGAAATAGATCTATACTAGTCTCCCTTATTTATTATTTAAAAATTATCAGCTTAAAAACCTTACACATATATATATATATATATATATATATGCAGGTCTTGGCGTGTTCGGGTCTTTTCCCGTGTAAGATTGAGAGTATTTTGGCAATGTTTCGAGTATCGTCAAGATACTCTCAATCTTACACGGGAAAAGAACCGAACACGCCAAGACCTGCATACCTGTACCTGTGAAAATCTACGAAAACATATATATATATATATATGTCTGTCTGTCTGTCTGTCTGTCTATCTATCTATCTATCTATCTATCTATCTATCTATCTATCATCTATCTATCTATCTATCTATCTATCTATCTATCTATCTATCTATCTATCTATCTATCTATCTATCTATCTATCTTGAGCTAACACTCATAATATTTTTTAACCAATATAGCAATAATCACATTTTCTTTGTAAATCATAAATCATTTCCTTTTTTATTTATTTATGCCATTGCAATTTTGAATTGTCCCTAAATGAACTGCTGTTAAGTCTAGGATTACCTGTAAGTGCTGGCTGAATGCACCATTTTAGAAATGGCCAATTTCCCCCACCTTACATCTTACCTGCTTGTAAATAAACCGCTTCCTGGCCTATCGGTTACTGTTATTATCCTTCAATGCTTAAGCACTTTAAAAGCTCCAACTGGGTGAGTCAGACAGTTAGTTGTTCTTGCTCTGAATCATCACGCTGGCACGATCCCAAAAGAAGCTTAATTATTCTCCTTTTGATCCAATTTATCATTATTCTATTCTATCGTTTCCTATTTGGATTTAGGAAGCCGCCCCCACTGGCAAAATATATATATATATATTATAGAAAGCTCCCAGACAACAAGAAAATAAGAAAACAAATTAAAAGTGATTATATAACAATCCAAAACAGATAACAGATAACAATCAGAGTTGGAAGGGACTGTTGTGGTTCACTGGCAGCAGGTGTGGATGGCTGAGGTCTTGGAGAGCCAGGACTCGGATGAGGGGCCTGCGTGTGAGGTAGGGATGGGGCCAGGACCATCAGGGAGCGGAGTGCTGCCTTTGGAGTTTGTGGAGGCTGGCAGTAGTGAGGAAGAGGTTCCTGAGGAGCCTGTGCCCAGTGCACGCAGGGCTGCTCGAAGGAAAGAGCAACAGCACGGGCGATTCGGGAGTAAGACTGCAAGGTATTGGCTCCTCCCTTAAGGAATAAAAGCCAGCTGAGAAACCAGAGTTCTTTGCAGGAAGCAAAGACGTTTTTGCACTCAAGCCTTGTAGATGTTTGGAATATCTTGATTGGTGTTTGGAGACTCTTGGTGTTTGAAATATTTCTTAGTAACTTTATCTAGTGTTCTTGGCAGCCTTGCACCACCATGGCAAGGCTCCTTCTTATCAGAGACAATCAGTTGGAAACAGCCTTTTAACCATGAAGGAACAGAATTCATGAAGAATCATTAAAAGGTTTTGCTGTTTACCTCCGTTTCGTGTTTGTTTCCTTGGAACAACGTTGGGGTCAGAAGAGGGACCTTGTAGGTCATCTAGTCCAACCCCTCACCCAAGCAGGAGTCCCTCCTCCATTTCTGACAAACGACTCAAGTTATGTCGTGCCAGCCAGAGTGGCGCCGTCTAAAAATGACAGCCCACATACAAGGGAGCCTCGACTTACAACTATTGGCTTAGTGACCGTTCGAAGTTTACAATGGCACCGAAAAAAACAGTGACACGATTTGTTTTTCGCCCTTATAACTCTTAGTGACACGGTTGTTAAGTGAATCTGGCTTCCCCATTGACTTGACTTGCCAGGTGGGATCACACATGACCCCGGGACACTGCAAACCGTCATAAATATGAGTCAGTTTCCAAACATCCGAATTTTAATCACGTGACCCTGGGGATGCTGCCACGGTCATAAGGGTGAATAACAAATTGCTTCGAAGGGTCATTAAGCGAAACGTTGTAAGTCGAGGACTAGCTGCACTGTGGAGAACCGTGAAGTTCCCAGGTATAAGACCTGAAATTGAAGAAGAGTCAGTAGGAAATCTTATTGTTTTTCTATAAATTTTATTAAAACCTTAAAGGGAAAATGGGAAAAAACCAATTCATGCAAACGAAGGGACAGAAAGAAAGAAAGGAAGAGAAAGAAATCAAAGGAAAAGCAAAAGAGGAGAAAAAAAATGGAAAAGAAAGAAGAAAAGATAGAAAAAGAAAAGATAGAAAAGAAAGAAGAAAAGATGGAAAAGAAAGAAGAAAAGATGGAAAAGAAAGAAGAAAAAGAAAAGAAAAGAAAAGATGGAAAAGAAAGAGAGAAAGAAAAGATGGAAAAGAAAAGAAGAAAAGATGGAAAAGAAAGAAGAAAAGATTGGAAAAGAAAGAAGAAAAGATAGAAAAGAAAGAAGAAAAGATGGAAAGAAAAAGAAAAAGAAGAAAGATGGAAAAGAAAGAAGAAAAGATGGAAAAGAAAAGAAGAAAAGATGGAAAAGAAAGAAGAAAAAGATGGAAAAGAAAGAAGAAAAGATAGAAAAGAAAGAAGAAAAGAAAAAGAAGAAGAAAAGATGAAAAGAAAGAAGAAAAGATGGAAAAGAAAAAGAAGAAAAAGATGGAAAAGAAAGAAGAAAAGATGGAAAAGAAAGAAAAGAAAAAAGAAGAAAAAAGATAAAAAGAAGAAAGAAAGAAGAAAAAGAAAGAAGAAAGAGTAGAATAAAGAAAGAAGAACTAAGATGGAAAAGAAGAAGAAAAGATAGAAAGACAGAAGAAAAGATAGAAAAGAAAGAAGAAAAGATGGAAAAGAAAGAAGAAAAGATGGAAAAGAAAGAAGAAAAGATAGAAAAGAAAGAAGAAAAGATAGAAAAGAAAGAAGAAAAGATGGAAAAGAAAGAAGAAAAGATGGAAAAGAAAGAAGAAAAGATGGAAAAGAAAGAAGAAAAGATAGAAAAGAAAGAAGAAAAGATAGAAAGAAGTGGCTTTTGGTATTCTTCACGAAGATTATAACTAGAAATACAGATGGTCCTTCACTGATTGAGCCCAACATTCCTGCTGCTAAGCGAAACAGTTCTTAAGTGAGTTTTTCCTCATTTTACGACCTTCTTGACACCCTTGTTAAGCAAATCCCTGCAGTTGTTAAGTTAGTCACACGGTCGTTAAATGAATCTGTCTTCCTCATTGACTTTTTGCTTGTCAGAAGGTCGTAAAAGGCTATATATCACCTGAGCCCGGGAACACTGCGACCGTCGTAAGTATGAGTCCGTTGCCAAGCCTCTGAATTTTGATCATGTGACCACAGAGGGGAGGGTGTAAGGTTGAAAAAAACGGTCCTAAAGTCACTTTTTCTCAGCGCCGTTGTAACTTTGGGACGGTCACTTAACGGACTGTTGTAAATCGAGGAGTTTATCCTCTTCCTTTCGCCGTTCTCTTCTTCTCCTCTTTGCCTGCTTCCTTCCCTTGCATGTTTTTCCTCGGAGGCCTGGAGCGAAAAAGTTTCGGCAGCAGAGGTGGAACGTTTGCAAGAAACTGCCGAGGTTGCAAAAAAAGCCACAACCCCACAGCCAGGTTGTCATCCGACACACCGCAAAGTGGAGCCTGGGCATTGATTTCCCGTCATCTCTCTCCTCCGAGGGGTTTGGACCCCTTCCAGCTCCCCATTTAAAAACCCCACGATTGACACACACCCCCAACCTTCACAAGGGCTGATCTGGTGCAAGGAGGGACTGCAGAGCCGAAGGGGTTTTTTTCCGGAACTGAATGGCAACGCCTTCTGGAAGAATCCAGGTTGGGAAGCTTTTAAGACTCTCCGGGTTCGCTTCAAGGTTCTAGTTTTGACCTTTAGGGCGATCCATGGCATTGGGCCAGGTTACCTGCAGGACCGCATCCTACCAGTGATCTCCAGCAGGCCGGTGCGCTCACACAGGGAGGGCCTTCTCCGGGTCCCATCGGCCACCATGTGTCGCCTGGCGGCCCCGAGGGGTAGGGCCTTCTCTGTGGCGGCCCCTGCCCTCTGGAACACTCTGCCGCCGGAACTACGTACCGGCACGGACCTGAGGGCCTTCAGGCACGCGCTGAAGACCTGGCTTTTTGAGCAGGCCGGCCTGGGCTGAGGTGGTTTTAACTTGTCTCCATTTGCTCTGTAATTTTAAATTGGGGTTTTAAGGGTGTGGGGTGGGTTTTTTCTTATTCGGCCAATATTTAATTTAATCTTCTTTTAACTTTTGTATTACTGTTGGGGTTTGGATTGGCTGTACACCGCCCTGAGTCCCTAGGGAGAAGGGCGGTATAGAAATTTTATAAATAAATAAATAAATAAATAAATAAATAAATAAATAAATAAATAAGTTTAGTTTATTGTCATTGCACCTCGTTGCAACGGAAATTAAATGCCATCTTCGGTGTACGTTAGAACGATAAAAACAAAACACGAACGTGCATCCTTCGCATTCTATGCAATTGAATGAGAAACCCCTGATATTGCACGAATATTGCACTATAAAATAGAATTCAAGAGAGTTCCTGCCCTGGGATAGAAGCTCTTTTTCAGCCTATTTGTCCTTGCTTTTATTATTGTCCTGTACCGGCTGCCAGATGGTAATAGTTCAAAAATAATGATAATAAGGGGTGTCGAAGATGAGATGGTTCTTTAAGGATGTTTTGAACTTTCTTAAGGCAGCGGGAGAATGTTTTGTACTTTCTTAAAGCTCTTCCAAAGCGGGGAGAAGGCAGTTGCATTCTATACAATTGATATTGTGTTAATATTGCACTATACAGTAGGATTCAACAGAGAGCTACTGCCCTGAGATAGAAGCTGTTTTTCAGCCTATTTGTCCTTGCTTTTATTATTATCCTGTACCGGCTGCCAGATGGTAATAGTTCAAAAAAAGAAAAAAGGATGCCCAGGATTAGATGGATCCTTGAGAATGTTTTGAATGGAGGGATAGAGGGATGGGTGGATGGAGGGATGGACAGAGGGAAAAGAGATGGAAATTAAGATTCCGGGTTCCGGCACCCGCGCATGCGCTCCTATTCCAGCACTCAGTGCCGAAAAGGTTAGCCACTACTGACATAGGCCATAGGCCAAATATCCCAAAGGTGCTTTTTTTTCCAAGAGGCAACTGGACTTGTTTTTTCTTTGAAGACGTTTCGCTTCTCATCCGAGAAGCTTCTTCAACTCTGACTGGATGGTAAGGAATGGATTTATATTCCTTGCAGACAGTTGGTCATTTGCATCCCTTGAGAGGGTCATTGAGGCCACTTGGGGGTTTATCTTGGTCCCCAAAGTGCTTTTTTTCAAGAGGCAACTGGACTTTCTGGTTTTTCCTCGAAGACGTTTCACTTCTCATCCAAGAAGCTTCTTCAACTCTGACTGGATGGTGAGGAATGGGAAGATTTATACTCCTTGCAGACAGCTGGTCATTTGCATCCTTTTTGAGGGTCGTTGAGGCCACTTGGGGGTTTATCTGTCTGCAGCTTTTACCCTCTGGAAATCCCTTCCAACTCCCACGCCATTCCAAGGGAGTTCATCCCAAATTGTATAGCTAAAAGTCTGCAGATATTCTCAGCCATCCAGGCCACGGTTGTCCCAAAGGTGCTTTTTCTGGAGGCAACTGGACTTTCTGTTTTTTTTTTTTCTTTTGAAGACAAAACCTTAAGTCTCAAGTATTTGGGGGTTTCCAACGGCCCCATCACCTTTTTTCTGCATTCCCTGCTCTTCACCCCATCCGTTCTGAGCTATATTTTCCTTCCTCTCTGCTATTTACAATGTTCTCGTCTTCCGAACCAGCATTCTGGACAACCCCAGCGACAACTGTGGCAGGGAAAAGTTGCCAAATGGGGCAAAACTCACTTTGACAACTGCCTGGCTTAGCGATTGTCGTTGTAAGTGGAAGACTTGCGTATCTAGTCTATGTGTTTGCTGTAGTGTGGATTGTAGAATTCAAGATGGCGGTGCCTTATTCGGCCACATTGGCTCTACTATGGCCAACAATTATTGTTAAGAGCAGCCTGATCGATTGAAGACCGGATGGGTGATGGCTCCATCAGGTGGGGATTGGGGCATCCTTTGTGGTCAGAAAAGGCTGGTTTGGCCCTGCTATTTTTTTCTCCTTTACTTCCCCATCCTTCTGGAATTTTCCATCGAGCCACCCATCCAAATACAAACCCAAGCTGTCTCTGCTTAGCTTCCGAGATCAGCGGTGGCCTCCCGGCCTCCCTCAAACGGAAAAACCACCCTGGTCAGCAACCTCTGAACGAAATTCCAACTGCAACCCACGCGAGAGAAATTCCCAAATCAACTTACTCTGTCTCCAGAGCCAGCCGCATTTCAAGAGAGCCATCTTTGCGAAGCCTTTTCGTCCTCTGCCAAAATATCTGGATCAAATATAAGAAGCAAAACAACAATAACAAAAAAAAACAACCAGATGTTAGGAATATGAAACCATCAAGCTGCCCTCCATAGCATCTTCTTGACTTCCAAGCAATTCCCAAAATAATTTTGTTTTTAGTTAGAGGTAACACTGTAGTCCTAAGCCAGTTTCTGTGAGAAAATCGCGGTCACAGGGCTGCTAAATATAGACCCAATTCTGTGCCAGCCTGATCTCTCTCCCCTCTCTCTCTCCTCTCTCTCTCTCCTCTCTCTCTCTCTCTCCTTTCTCTCTCTCTCTCTCTCTCTCTCTGTCTCTCCTCTCTCTCTCTCTCTCTCGGTCTCTCTGTCTCTCTCTGTCTCTTTCTGTCTCTCTCTGTCTGTCTCTGTCTGTCTCTCTCTCTGTGTTCCTCTCCTTTCTCTCTCTCTCTCTCCTTTTTTAAAAACGTTCTTCCTGAATTATCCCCGTTATGTAAAATACTACAAGGGGGCAGAAGAGAGAGATAATTCGTATCCCGCAGTGGGATTTAGAGATTAGTGCCTGAATCTGTCTTGATCCGAAGCCCTCTGGGGTGTTTTTGTTTTTTTTTTGCATCAGGAGAATCCAGGAGATTCCTGAAAATTCTCCTTTTTTTCCCAGGCTGGGTTTTTATGCTTTTGGGTGTTTTTTTTTGCAAGCATCCCTATTCTGGGTTTGCAAAGGCTGTTCCCGTAATGTAGTGCCCCCTGCCTGGACTGTGTAAACACAGATCCAGGAACAGAAGCCAAAAGGGAGTAACACCACCCACCCATTCCCCCATTCAACCGCCAGAGGAAAGAGACTGTTTGAAAACATCTCCTTCTGCTATTCTGCCGGAGCCACACAAAAGAGACCTAGAATTTCTGCAAAAGGCAAACAGGGCAGTCCAAAGCACCGCTTGATAAGGCCTTGGTAAGGCCACACTTGGAAGTGGCATCCAGTTTTGATCACCACAATGTAAAAAAAAAAGATGTTGAGACCCTGGAACGAGTGCAGAAAACAGCAACAAAGATGATTAGGGGACTGGAGGACAAAACATACAAAGAACAGTTGCTGGAATTGGGTACGTCTAGTTTAATGAAAAGAAGAACCAGGGGGAAACATGAGAGCAGTCTTCCAATATTTGAGGGGCTGCCCCAGAGAAGAGGGGGGTCCACTTATTCTCCAAGAAGGCAGGAGAAGAAGCAACGGATCGAAGCCGATCAAGGAGAGAAGCAACCTGGGTCTAAGGAGGAATTTCCTGAAAATGAGAACAATCAATCAGTGAAACAACTTGTTTCCAGAAGTCGTGACTGCTCCTATCACTGGAGGTTTTGAAGAAGAGACTGGACATCCATTTGTCTGAAATGGTATAGGGTCTCCTGCTAGGGCAGGGGTTGGACTAGAAGACCTCCAAGGTCCCCTCCAATTCTGCGATTCTGCCTCTTCCCCAGTTTCTACAGCCCCCCCCCCCCCCCCCCCCCCCCCCCCCCCCCCCCCCCCCAAGTGAGCCTGATTCATATCCAGACCAGTAACAGAAGAGAAGGACCTCTGAGAACTAGCTTTGGAGTCGGGGGTGGGGTGGGGGTGGCACTCCCCAGCCTTTCCGTCGTCTTGAAGACCAATTGGGTCGTTGGCAAACAGAAAATTTGGACTGCCCTGAAAAAGGGCCAAATCAGGAAAGTCCTTGAGAATGTGCAGAGAAGCTGCCTAAAGTCCAATCCAGAGGTGAAACTGCAGGAGAGGAAAGGAGAGGCGGAACAAGTACGAGAGGCCCATGACAAACCAACATTAGGGGCACAATGTGTGCATGACAATTGAGAGGTATTTGGAAGCCCAAACGGTGCAGGGAAAAAATTAAGAGCACATGGGAAGGGTTAGGGGCCCAAGAGGCACCTGGGAAATGTTACTTATCCTGCAGGTAAGACTAAAGTCAAGATCAGAGGTGAAAACGCAGGGCAGGGCAGCTGGATTTGGGGCACAAGCTGTGCAGGGCAAATCATTAGGGGCACAAGGGGTGCATAATGGGTCCAGGAAGGGGCACAACAGCGCTGGGGGAAGCCAACCCCATTTCTTCAGCCCCCAGTGCCTAAGAGTTACCATCCAAGGGAGGAAGGCAAGCAGAGACAGGTGCCTGGAAGGGTCTCCCCCGGGTGCTCTCCAAAGCCGGCGAGCGGGGACCCTTCCCCTGTGTTTGTGGACTGACTAGGGGCTGCTTTGGGCCCCACGACTGGCTAATCTCCCCCGCCCCCGTCCCCATTCAGACAACCACCCCCTGCCCGCCTGTAGGGTCGGTCTGGTTCCGCGGCTGCGGCCGGACAGAGATAGTGCGTAAAGGCGCAGGGAGAGAGAAGGGCAGGCGGGGATCCCGGCCACGCTGGAGCTCCTTGAGCTTACCTGGATTCGGGAGCCCCAGGGCGGGCTGCGCTACGTCTTCTTCCTCCTCCTCCTCCTCCTCGGCTGCCACCGCCGCCTCCTTCCCCGGCAGGCCCGCGATGGAGCTGCAAGCGCCGGTGCCTCCCTCCCTTCCCTCCGCGTCCTCCAGCTGGCGTTTGACGCGGCCTGCCGGGAGCGATGGGCTGGGCTGGGCAGGGCAGGGCAGGGCAGAGGCGGCAGGGCTGGGCTGGGCTCCACGGGCCGGAGGAGGCGCCCGCGAGCGAGGCAAGCAGGCGGCGGACCCTGCCCAGCGCTGGGCTGAGCGCGCCCTCGCCAGGATGCGAGAGCCGGAGATGCCCAGCACCGTGCGCCTTTGGCACATGTCCGCCCTCCCCCCCCTCTGACCCATCATCCCCAGCCTGAGGAGGAGGCTGAATCTTGTAGCCGGCTAGGAGAGGAGGGGAGCGTGATTCGATGCTCTACCAACCTGCCTTCCATGGAGGACTTGTATACTGCATGGGTCAAAAAGAGGGCTGTGAAAATATCTCCAGACCCCTCACATTCCGGACATAAACTGTTTCAGCTCCTTCCCTCAAAATGACGCGCACCAGAACAACTAGACACAGGAACCGTTTTTTCCCAACCACCAAATCATTCTGCTAAACAAATAATTCCCTCAACACTGTTCAACTATTTACAAAGTCTGCACTACTATTATTATCAATCTTCTCATCACTCCTTATCTCCCATCTCCTCCCACTTGTGACTGTATGACTGTGACTTTGCCGCTTGTATCCTAACGATTTATATTGACTATTTCCTAGTATGATTTGATTGCTTATTTGTACTCTCTGACTATTATTAAGGTTGCACCTGATGATTCTTGATGAATGTACTTTATCTTTCTTTTATGTACACTGAGAGCATTTGCACCAAGACAAATTCCTTGTGTGTCCAACCACATTTGGCCAATGAAAAATTCTATTCTGTTCTGTTCTGTTTTGCTCTATTCTATTCCATTCTAATCTCTCTTATTCCATTCTATTCTATTTTCTATTCTATTCTATTTTCTATTCTATTCTATTCTTATTGTACCCTCTGACTATCATTAAGTGTTGTGCCTGATGATTCTTGATTCTTGACGAATTATCTCTTTTCTTTTATGTACACTGAGAGCATTTGCACCAAAGACAAATTCCTTGTGTCCAACTACACTTGCCCAATAAATAATTCTATTCTATTCTGTTCTATTCTATTCTATTCTATTCTATTCCCTATTCTAGTCCTAATTATAATTCTATTCTAGTATGATTTGATTGCTTATTGTTCCCTATGACTATCATTAAGTGTTGCACCTGATGATTCCTGACTCTTGACGATTGTATCTTTTCTTTTATGTATACTGAGAGTATTTGCACCAAAGACAAATTCCTTGTGTGTCCAACCACACTTGGCCAATAAAGAAAGCTATCTATCTATCTATCTATCTATCTATCTATCTATCTATCTATCTATCTATCTATCTATCTATCAGCTATCTATCTATAAACTATCTATCTATCTATCTATCTATCTATCTATCTATCTACCTACCGTATATCTATATCTATACTGCCTACCTACCAATCATCCATCTATCTATCTATCTATCTATCTATCTATCTATCTATCTATCTATCTATCTATCTACCTATCTATCTATCTATATATCATCTATCTATCTATCTATCTATCTATCTATCTATCTATCTATCTATAAGCTATCTATCTATAAATCTATCTATCTAACTATCTATAAGCTATCTATCTATCTATCTATCTATCTATCTATAAATCTATCTATCTATCTATAATCTATCTATCTATCTATTTATCTATCTATCAGCTATCTATCTATAAACTATCTATCTATCTATCTATCTATCTATCTATCTATCTATCTATAAGCTATCTATCGAACTATCTATAAATCTATTTATAAGCTATCTATCTGTCTGTCTGTCTGTCTGACTGTCTGTCTATCTATCTATCTATCTATCCGGTTGAGCTTATCCTGTTATTACTGCAAGCGTCCACCTCTCTTCAATTAAAGAGTAACAGGGTTAACTTAAAAATCTATGGAGATTCTCAGCCGTCCAGGTGATGCTTGTCCTAAAGGTGTTTTCTCTGGTCTACCCAAGAAGCAACTGGGCTTTCTGGTTTTTCTTTGAAGACATTTCACTTCTCATCCAAGAAGCTTCTTTAACCCTAACCCAACCCTAAAAGGATGCAAATATCCAGCTGTCTGCAAGGAGCATCAATCCTTCCATTCCCCACCATCCAAGTCAGAACCGAAGAAGCTTCTTGGGTGGGAAGCAAAATGTCTTCAAAAGGAAAAAAAACCCAGAAAATCCATTTGCCTCCTGAACAAAAACTCCTTTGGGACAACCATGCCTGGATGACTGGGAATCTCTACAGACCTTTAGCTACACAACTTGGGATGAAGACCCTTGGAATGGTGTGGGAGTAGGAAGGGATTCCCAGAGGAAAAATTTCAGACTACAGGAACCATTTGCACCACTCAGGTGACCCTGAAGACACAGGTAACCCTCCAAGTGGCCTCAACGACCCTCTGAAAGGATGCAAACGACCAGCTCTTGTCTGCAAGGAATATAAATCCTTCCCTTCCCCGCCATCCAAGTCAGAGCTGAAGAAGCTTCTTGGGATGAGAAGCGAAACGTCTTCAAAAGAAAAAACAAACCACAAAATTCCAGTTGCCTCCTGAAAAAGCACCTTTGGGGCGACAAGGTTAAAAGGGTTCTTGGAGGTCTTCTAGTCCAACTCCCAGCTCAAGCAGGAGCGCCAATAGCGATCTATGGAGATTCTCATATCATCCAGGTCACGGTAGTCCCGAAGGCGCTTTTCCCAAAAGCAACTGGACTTTTAGTCTTCTTCTTGTTTTTTTCCCCTTGAAAAACATCCCCTATCTCCTCGAAGAAGTCAGAACTGGAGAAGCTTCTTCGAGGAGAAGCGAAAGGCCCACACACCTTAAATTTTCCAGGGCTGAAAAAAATGCTGCAGTATCCTAAAGCTTGAACTCTGAGTTCACCAAAAATCTGTTTAGCGTCACAGTAACAAACCACATGGTGGTTTTTCGTCATGGGCTGGTTTCAGTGGTGGGATTCAAATTTTTGTACTACTGGTTCTGTGGGCGTGGCTTGGTGGGTGTGGCTTGGCGGGTGTGGCAGGGGAAGGATACAGTAAAATCCCCTTTCTTCCGCGCTCCACTAACCTGCTTTTCAGCTCCGTTCTCCTGTGAAGGGCAACAAAAGAAGATCCAGCCGATCTGCTGTGGGCGTGGCTTGGTGGGTGTGGTGTTCTGTGGGTGTGGCTTGGTGGCTTGGTGGGCGAGGCAGGGGAAGGTGACTGCAAAATCCCCCTTCCCTCCCCAACCCCACTAACCTGCTTTCCAGCTCCGTTCTCCTGTGCAGCGCAATCAAAGAAGACCCAACTGAGCAGCTGTGGGTGTGGCTTAGTGGGAGTGGTGTTCTTTGGGTGTGGCTTGGTGGGTGTGGCAAGGGAAGAATATACTGAAAAACCCCCCTTCCCTCCCCACCCCACTAACCTACTTTCCAGCTCCGTTCTCCTGTGCAGGGCAACCAAAGAAGACCCAGCCAATCAGCTGGGACTCAGGAGGCGGAGAATAGATGGGGGGCGGGGCCAGTCAGAGATGGGATTGGCCGGTTCTCCGAACTACTCATAATTTCCGCTACCGGTTCTTCAGAATGGGTCAGAACCGGTTGAATGCTACTTCTGGATAGTTTACACTACATACTAAGTCATGGGGTGAATTTCCACACAGCAAACCACAAATTAGGCAACCCTGTTTTAATTCAGCTAACCCGGCAACTGTCTGGTGCCATGTTCTTTTACCTAAATAAAACATAAATAAGATGTGAATTCTGCAAGGCAGTTCACGTCACAATCTGAGTTGAAAACTGACAGGCTGAGAAAGTCTAATAAAAGACTTAAATCTCCGCACGTTGGTAGCTGTGCTTGCAAAGAACTGAAGTTTTCAATTTCAACTATTTGCATTTCTGGGATTCTCCGATGTTTGTTGGGATTTAGCTGCCAAATATGTTTTAGGGCCAACTTTGCAAGACAATTATCAACACACATAGATTAGTGCGGTCAGGGGTGGGATTCAAATTTTTTAAGAACCGGTTCTGTGGGTGTGGCTTAGGTGGTGGGCGTGGCTTGGTGGTCATGTGACTGGGTGGGCGTGGCCTGGTGGTCATGTGACTGGGTGGACATGGCTTGGAGGTCATGTTATTGGCTGGGCGTGGCCAACTCAACCTCACTCACATCGAGGCCTGTATGTCCTCGCCTGGCCTCTCATGACTGTGGGGATGCTGCAACAGTCGTAAGTGTGAAAAACGGTCATAAGTCACTTTTTTCAGGGCCATTGTAACTTTGAATGGTCACTCCACACAAGCAAAGTACCAGCAAAGGAGGGGAAAAAAACTCCAGAGAAGTTCCTGAGACAGGAAGTCTAGTCCTGCCAAGAATGTAAATAAGGGTTAACGGAGAGGCAGTTTCTGTAAGCAACACCAGAATGTTTCCTTCCTGCCTTCCTTACAGGATTAGGCCAGGAATTTCTTCTAACAACCGGTTCTCGGAACTGCTTGGAATGTTAACAACCGGTTCTAGCAAATAGGTGCGAACTGGTAGAATCCCAGCCCTGAGTGCGGTGTGTGCTTTGGAACTTAGGAAAAAAAGACTTTGAAGCACACGGGAACCCAAGCACACCTGTCTTCAGCTCTTCAAAGCAGCCAGGTCTTGGCTAGGATCTTTCCAACAAAAGTCATCAACTCCTATCTTGACTGCTGCAAAGTTCTCTACATGGGACACCCCTTGAAAATGACCCAGAATTTTGAATTGGCTCAGAAAGCAGGGTTTTGTGTAAGTCTACATTTGCACACGGGTCTCCATTCTTGCGGGAGCTGCATCGGCTGCCGATTTGCTTCCAGGTCCAATTTCAGATGCTGGTTGCCACCTTCAAAGCCCTCTATGGCCTGGGGCCAGGTAATCTGAAGGACCATCTTCTCCTGGTCACATCTTCCTGACATGCCAGAAAGGGGACGCAGAGGGTGTTATGGCTCCCCTCTCTTAAGGTGATCCATCAGTGGGACCCAGAAGAAGGAAGGAATGTCTCTGTGATGGCTCTCTTTCTATTATTTGAAGGACCATCTTCACTTGACCCACCAGAGCAGGGAAGCAGGGGATGTCAGGGCTCCCCTCTCTTAAGGAGATCCATCTGCTGGATCCAAGGGCCTTCTCTGTGGTGGCTCCATCCCCATCATCCTTGCAGAGGTAAGATTGTCTCCCTGTTAAGGTATTGAGATTTAAGAGCTGACCAGTTATCGTAAGGCTGATGCAATGTAAGGCTGATGCAATGAGGATGAATCAGCATTGGTATTGCCTTTTAAAGGCTAAGTATGGGTCCACAGAAGTCTTTACCTCTTTAAGAGATGTCTATATAAAGGCAGCCATTAGAGGGCATGTTCTCTCTCCTTGTGTCCTGTCTCCATTGCAGAGTTTTCTGTGCAGAGTTAAGAAGATTGTTTGTTTGTTAGGTGTTTGCTACCACGTGTATTTCTGTATATAACTGTCTTGTATATAAACCACTAGTTAAATGTTTAAGCCTCTGTGTGCTGTGTTTTGCTCCTGTGTTGCCTCATAATAGTAGTCATGCTGCAAACATTCTGACACTCCCACTTTGACACAAAGGCCCTGAAGACGTGGTTTTGCCAGGGGGTCTGGGAACCCCCAAGTGGATATGGAGCCCATCAGATAGCTAATTTGACTGTTGTCACTGGGTTGGGATGGGGAGTTATTGGGTTTTAGGTTGGGGTTTAAATTCAGTAAGCTGCCCCGTCTCGGTGAGAGAGTCGGACAGCCATGTACATTCCCTTAATCAATCAATAAATTCAGAAATGAAACACAGCTGCTTTTGACAGTTCCCAATATTTCTGTTGCTAAGCGAGATCTTGTGAAGTGAATTTGTTCCGTTTTACAACCTTTCTCGTCACAGTTGTTAGGTGAATCACTGCAGTTGTTAAGTAACACGGTTGTTAAGTGACTCTTGACTTCCGCATTGATGTTGCTTGTCGGATGGTCACAAAACGGGATCATGTGACTCCAGGACACTGCAACTGTCATGAATACATGCCAGTTGCCAAGTGCCTGAATTTTGATGATGCTGAAACAGTCGTCATTTTGCAAAATGGGTCATAAATCACTTTTTTCAGTGCTGCTGTAACTTTGAACAGTCACTAAACGAATTGTCGTAATGGGATGGCACACAGGCAACACAGACAATAAGTGAATTCCTTTATTAGCTCCAACTTTGCCCTCAACGTCCCGGTTCTTCTCTGGTCTGGAGAAAAACTCACCCGTGAACCTGCAACAGCTTTTGGCTGCAGATACTTCAGTCCAAACGATGTAAACAGAAAACGTCAAATTATAAACCCAACAAGGCAAGATAAGGTAATAAATCCGGTAGAACAAGATAAGGAGTTCCAGAAGTGAAGTAACACGGCAGTAATTCAACCCATTTGGGAGGATGCTGGAACACAGATAAGCAAAGTCAACACAAGATAAACTTGCGTTTGTTCCCAGCAGATGCCACACTCAGCTTGCATCTCTTTTAAACTCCCTTCTCAGCTGTGGCTAATGAAGGGAATCAGGGCCCTTTCCTCCCCCGTAAGGCACACAACCCACATTGCTCCCTTCTCCATTCCTCCCTGCGTGCCCTAGGATGAAGAAGGGGTGGGCCTGGGTCTCTGAACTCCCTCTCCCCTGTTCTACTTCTTCCCTCTTCTGCCCAGCCGGACTTTGCCCTTCCCCAGTTTCCTCAGCCAATGGAGCCACAGTCCCGTTTCCTATCAGCTGTTCATCTTCCTTCTTGGATTCAGATTCCAACAACTGGGTCATGACACGTAAGTTGAAGACTCCCTGGTATTCTTCTTTCTGTTTTTGTGTTCTTATAACTCTTGATACATACCTACTGGTTTTTCAGTTGTGGGGGAAATCAATTTTTGACTGGAATGGGACTGTTTAATATACAGATGTAGGACATATTCTTTATATATTCTTTATATGTCCTACATTTGTATATCAAGCAATCCCATTCCAGTCAAAAATTGATTTCCCCCACAACTGAAAAACCAGTAGGCCAGGGATGGGGAACCTTTTATGGCTCACTCAGGAATTCTGGGAGTTGGAGTCCATAAGTGATAAAAGAGCTAAGGTTCCCTACCACTGCATTAGGTTATTTCTATACAATAGTTATGTATATGGGATTCTGGGCATTCCGTTATTTAGATAAGAATATTGGAAATAAAGAAAAAAAAGTAGATATTCTATCGACGTAAGCTAGAAATTTAGGGTGTCAGCGTTACGAGCACTGAAGATTATTTGGCTTTTTCAAATCGGTGGTGGCTCTTTTGGCCAATTTTGAACCCATTTTCTGAAGCTGATGGAGAGGTTGGCCCAGGAATTAAGCTCCAAAAAGGAAGAATGCTATACATAATTGATTATCTCACGTGCTTTCGCCTTTTTTATATACTAAAACTTGTGCACTGTTTATAAATTCCTACATCACTGTGTGCAGTTTTAGAGTCCGCAGGGAGAATCAAAATGACTCTGCAGGAAAATAAAGTAAAGGCAAAATTTCAGCCAAGTCAAATTCCCTTCTTGAAAAATAAATATATGCAATGTTCCTGCCAATGAGGTAGAAATAATTCATTATCTTTTCTTGGGTTGTTAATATCCTAGTCTGGTTGCCTGATACCCTTAGGATTTCTTAGCGGTCTCCCATCCATACACAGGTCACTCTCCACAATTGAGCCCCAAATTTCCATTGTAATGGCAGTGAGATAGTTGTTAAGTGAGTTTGTACCCCATTTTATGACCTTCCTTGCCGCAGCTGTTAAGACAAGGGTCTTCAAACTTGGCAAGTTTAAGACTTGTGGACTTCAAGCCTCAGGATTCCTAAGCTAACATGACTGGAGGAGGAATTCTGGGACTTGAAGTCCACACGTCTTAAAGCTGTCAAGTTTGAAGACCCCTGATCTACAGTATCTATCTATCTATCTATTTTTTATTTTTATTTAATCAAACTTTTATACCGCTCCCTCTCCCAAAAAGGGACTCGGGGCGGTGTACAGCCTACTAAAAAACATACAATAAATATAATAAATACGATTAAAAATGGATTAAATAATTAGATCCGGCTGTCTATTCAAAATTCAATTAAAAATTAAAAGCTAATAAAACCCCAATTAAAATTAATTAAAAACCAAAAACACAGTTACTGGGCCAGGCCAGCCTGTTTAAAAAATAGGGTTTTCACTGCGCGCCGGAAGGTCAGAATATCCGTCATAGCCCGTATCTCCGGGGGGAGATCATTCCATAGGGAGGGAGCTCCCACAGAGAAAGCCCAAACTCTCGGGGCCGTCAGCCGACAATGGCCAGGCGGCGATACCCCAAGTAGGGCAACCCTGTGGGAGCGTACTGGGCGGCGGGAGGTAGACGATGGCAGTAGGTGGTCCCGTAAGTACCCAGGTCCCGAGCCATGGAGCACTTTAAATACCATCAGTACCACCTTGAATCGAATCCGGTAGGCCACAGGAAGCCAGTGCAGCCTGCGGAGAAGCGGTGTAACGTGGGAGCTCCGAGGGGCACCCACAATCACCCGCGCGGCTGCATTCTGGACCAACTGTAACCTCCGGAGACTCTTCAAGGGGAGCCCCATGTAGAGAGCATTGCAATAATCCAGGCGGGAAATAACGAGGGCGGACGTGACTGTGCGAATAGATCTATCTATCTATCTATCTATCTATCTATCTATCTATCTATCTATCTATCTATCTATCTATCTATCTATCTATCCATCCATCCACCTAATCCAAGAGTCTTCAAACTCGACAGCTTTAAGACTTGTGGACTTCCAACTCCCAGAATTCCTGAGCTAACATGACTGGAGGAGGAATTCTGGGAGTTGAAGTCCACAAGTTTTAAAGCTGTTGAGTTTGAAGACCCCTGACCTACAGTGTCTATCTTCTGTCTCCATCTCTCTCTGTCTGTCTGTCTGTCTGTCTGTCTGTCTATCTATCTATCTATCTATCTATCTATCTATCTATCTATCTATCTATCTATCTATCTATCTATCTATCTATCTATCTCTGTCTAATCTGTTTGAATAGAATAGAATACTTTATTGGCCAAGTATGATTGGACACACAAGGAATTTGTCTTGGTGTAAATTCTCTCAGTATACATACAGAAAAGGTACATTTGTTAAGGATCAAGAATCATAATGATAGTCATAGTGTACAATCAGCAATCAAATCATACTAGGAAACAGTCAATATAAATTGTGAGGATACAAGCGACAAAGTTACAGTCCTACAATCACAAGTGGGAGTGGATGGGCTAAAAGGAGTGATGAAAAGATTAACAGTAGTAGGAGTTACACTTTGTAAATAGTTGAACAGTGTTGAGGGAATTATTTGTTTAGCAGTGTGATGGCTTTCGGTAAAAAACTGTTCTTGTGTCTAGTTGTTCTGGTGTGCAGGGCTCTATAGCGTCATTTTGAGGGTGGGAGTTGAAACAGTTTATGTCCAGGATGTGAGAGGCCTGCAAATATTTTCACAGCCCTGTTTTTGACTCAAGCAGTATATACGGGTCCTCCATGGAAGGCAGGTTGGCAGCCATTGTTTTTTCTGCAGTCCTCATTACTCTCTGACAAATCTGTGTCTGTCCTGTTGGGTTGCAGAACCAGACCAGACAGTTCTAGAGGTGCAGATGACAGACTCAATCATTCCTCTGTAGAACTGGATCAGCGGCTCCTTGGGCACTTTGAGCTTCCTGAGTTGGCGCAGAAAGAACATTCTTTGTTGTGCTTTTTTGATGATGTTTTTGATGCTAGGTGTCCATTTTAGGCCATATGATATAGTAGAGCCTGTTTAATCTGTATCTATCTATCTATCTATCTATCTATCTATCTATCTATCTATCTATCTATCTATCTACCTACCTACCTACCTACCTACCTACCTACCTACCTACCTATCTAATCCAGTGGTAGTCAACCTGGTCCCTACTGCCCACTAGTGGTTCCAGCTTTCATGGTAGGCTGTAGGGGTTTTGTCCCCTACTTTATAAATCGCCATTACTGTGGACCCGGTGGGCTGTTAGAGAAAATTTTACTACTAAGAGATGCAAAAGTGGGTGGTAGGTATAAAAAGGTTGACTAATCCAATCCAAGAGTCTTCAAACTTGACAGCTTTAAGACTGGTGGACTTCAGCTCCCAGAATCCCCAAGCTAACGTGATTGGAGGAGGAATTCTGGGAGTTGAAGTCTACCAGTCTTCAAGCTGTCAAGTTTGAAGAGTCCTGTGTTAAGAGAATCATTGCAGGTGAGAAGTGAGTAAGATAGTTGGGAAGTGAATCTGGCTTCCCTTTGAACTGTTGGTTGGAAGGTCGCAAAATGGGATCATATGACCCCCGGATACTGCAACCGTTGTACCTGCGAGTCAGGGATCAAGCTTGTAAATTATAATCACATGTCCAAGGAGATCTGCAATGGTTGGAAGTATGAAAAGTCACTTTTGTGAGAAAGTGGGAAAAGTCACTCTGTAAGATTGACTTGGGATTGATGGAACCGTCAAGCCAGGGAACAGAAGTTGCCTTCAGGAGCTCCCTGGAAGCTTTCGAGACTGGACAGGCATCTGTCAGAAACGGTGTAGAGTCTCCTGCTTGGGCGGAGGGTTGAACTAGATGACCTCCAAGGTCCCTTCCAACTCTGTTATTTTGTGAGGAGGAGGAGGAGGATGGGGGGGGGGAGGAGGAGGAGGAAGGGTTTCCTGCTTGGGGGGAGTCCAACACTTCCCAAACAGGAGGAGGAGGAAGAGGAGGGTTTCCTGCTTGGGCAAAGGGAGGGTTGGACTAGATCAGTGGTTGCCAATCAGTGGGCCGCGGCTCACTGGTGGGCTGTGAGAAAATTTTGGTGGGCCGCAGAGAAATATCACCCCCAGAGCACCCCCACAAAGCAATTAACCCAGGCTGTGCAGAAACACAAGGCTGCTCAGCCCACATGGCCCGCAGGAACCTTCCCTGCCTATTCACACCTTGCCCGGCAAACTTGCCTGCTAAATTGCTATTTTTCCTCTTTCCTACCATCATCTGTTCTGCTGTGCCGGGAGATTTAGATTAGCTAGGAAGCAGGAAATGGTTGGATTTCTTCCTTTCTAGCTAGTCTTTAGATCTTCGGCTCTGCTTTTAAGCACAGCCGAACCTCCCTTAGGACTGAAGGTTCTATTATTCAGTGCAGACTCAAGGCAAGCAAATTTGAGAGACTGAGCTAGCCGATGGCAGACAGATAGATCACTGAATGAATCTGTGAGCAACTCAATCTGCCTGCCTGTTTTGCCTGATTTTGGGTAAAAGTTGCTCTTTTTTTATAAAAAAAAATCAATATTTATATAAATATTCATATTTACATACAAGCCATGCCCAGCCAGTCACATGACCCCCCAAGCCACACCCACAAATTAGATCACACCCACAGAACCGGTTAATGGTCCCTGGGATCCACAATTATGAGTTTGGTGGTCCATGAGGTCCAAATTGTTGGCGACCCCTGGACTAGATGATCTCCAAGGTCCCTTCCAACTCTGTTATTTGGTTAGGAGGAGAAGGAAGGTACTCCTGCCTGGGTGGGGGGTTGGACTAGATTTCCTCCAAGGACCCTTCCCACTCTGTTATTCTGGGAGGAGGAGGAGGGGGGGGAGGAAGGTACTCCTGCCTGGGCGGAGTGGGGGTTGGACTAGATAACCTCTAAGGACCCTTCCCACTCTGCTATTCCGTTATAGTCTTTCCAATTTTCCGTATTCCCACGTTATAGCGGAACCTCACAGCCTCTTTGGCTGATTCTGCACAACGCGGGCTAAAACGGAGCCGCCTACTTGGGAAGAGTGGGACCGCATTCACACGTGTCAGGGAACCCGGTTACCTAAAAAAGCCCACTTTCGGGGCTCCTCCCCGCCCCCTGCACACAGTCACACACCCCCTGCATGCCCACAACACGGGAACCCTCCAACCCGCGGGGAGCGCTAGCCGAGATGCTCCGAGGATCGTCCGAACAAACCGCTGCCCCGAGAACCGCTCTCTGAGACCCAAGATTAACTTTGCGCACTACGACCCCCGGCATGCCCCGCGCGAGCTTCCTACCCACCAAGCCTCTCGTCGGAAGCGGAAGAGCCGATTGGCCGCTGTGCTGCCTACCGTTCCCGGCATGCCTCGGGGCCGCGCCTCCACCGCCCCTTTCCGCCGCCGTGCGGGCTGCCGGGAGTCGTAGTTCTCCGCGGCGTCTGTAACGGTTCGCCCAGCGGCGGGCAGGAGCAGCTGCTGGCGGTGCCCGTCTTCCCCTCCAGTCGGGCGGCGGCGCTTCTCCCCTTCGCACCGCCGCCGCTTCCCGCTCGGGCCCCTCTGCGGCCTGCTCGCTCGCCGCCGCCGCTCCCGGGAAGGGGAGGCTGGAGCCGAGGACCGGGCGGCCGGACGGAGACCCAGACGGCGCCCAGCCCCGCAGGTGGAGGGGGGAGACTCCGCGGAGGGGAGGGGGGGGCTGTGGGGGGGCTAAGGTCTCTTGCAAACCTCCCCTTTTCATTGCACGGGTCCCAAATTTGGCGAGGAGACACGCGGGTCACCGCCTGTTCGTGTGAACGGGGTGTGTGTGGGGGGGGAGAAACAGCCGACCCGGATTGTTCTTTGGGCTTTGCAAAAAAACCCTTCCCTTCCCTCCTGGGCTGTGCTTGACCTTGAGGGGGCGCCCCCTTATGACCTGCCTTTGGGGAGGGGTGTTTTGTGCAATGCACGGGAATCCCGGGGAGAGAAGTGGGGGGCTTGGGGGGGGATTAACAACTACACGTCGGAAGGCTTTGCAAGCCGATGCCCGTGCAAAGCTGCCTCGATTACCCCTACCCCCGTGCAAAAAAAACCCTTTTTTTTTGCAGCCAGCAGGGGACGAGCTGGCGTCGGGAAAGCTGCAACACATACATACATACACACACACACACACGCATGCACGTGCGCGATGCAACTGCCCGAGAGCTGCGCGAGACACATATGTGTTACATGCACGCATATGCCGCGCTGCAACTGCCCAAGTGGTGCACCAGATACATATGTATACATGCGTGCACATGCCTGAGGTGTGCATGAGACGCACGTAGGTACATGCATGCTGCCGAGATGTGCGTGAGACCCTCGCATGCGTGCGTGCTCACACACACACACCTTAAGGCTAAGCTCTACCTGTGGTGCAAGAGGTTGTGGCACGGATGCAGCTGGACGCTGCTGATGCATGTGGGTATGCATCGCCCCTTTTGGAAACCGCCAGCCTTTTTCCCTGGGGAGAAGCCTGAGGGGAAGGTGGGGGAGGGGGAAACCGCATTTGGGGAGGGGGGGGAGCTCTGGTGGCAGGAAAAAGGTTGTGTGAAGTGAGCTTGCCTGGAGCCATTTTGCAAAAACAAACAAAACCCCAAAACCAGTGACATGCACAGCCTGGGCTTCCTTTGCAAGGAATCCTGGGTTCTGGGCCCTGCTGTGGTTCTGGGCATGGAAGTTGGTATTGGGGGCCACAGAAAGAAACCTTGATTTGCCCAGCATTGAAAAGACCCTGTTACTAATCTCAGGTCTATGCGTGGCTGCTAAAAATCAGACCAGCCAGTGTGTTAAAAAAAGATGCCCACACCAGCACCATGAGAGGCTTAAACCTACAGCATCCTTGTTCAAAGAGGTCTGTTTGTGTGTGTGTTTGTGTCCCCAATTCAGAGCTTTTATGGTAGATTAGAAGGTTTGCAAGAGGGGGACGGTGGCAGAAATATATTATGGGAGGGATAAAAACAGGTATTTAAGAAGAGACTGGACAGTCGTTTTGTCCAGAATGATGCACGGTTTCCTGCTTGAGCAAGGGGGGGGGGTTGGACTAGAAGACCTCTGAGGTCCCCTCCAACTCTGTTCATTCTGGTAAAATGATGTTCAGCCAGCTCGATTTATAGAGGGAAACAATACGCTTGAATCCAGAATAAGGAAAAGGGAATTTTGTAGCTACGGTCTCAGAAGTTACGCACAAATAGGTGTATAGTTTGGGTTCAGAGGCAGTGGGCCTGTGGGTATTATACACCCATCTTGGTGTGGGGGTGATGGATAGAGGGATCCCCATCTAGCAAGAGCTGGGGAAGAACGAGATGATGGATGCAAACTTGCCCTGATCAGGAGGCCGTGAGTTTGATTCTAGGTAGAGCCTAATATTTGATATATACTCTCCTGCTCGAGCACGGGGTTGGGCTAAATGACCTCCAAGGTCCCTTCCAACCCTGTTATTCTATGATCCACAGTTGCTGCCACTTTATTGTGTCTTTCCTTAGGGCCAGGCGGGTGAAATTTACCCACTCTCCGTCCCCCCAAAAAACCTGCTCTGTGGGATTTGCAATGGCCAAAATACACCGCAGCAGCCGGTGAGAATTGGCATATAAAAGGATTGGCTTTAAAGGAACACTTTGATTTTGGCGCACAGCGTAATAAGTAAGCCAAATTGGATGGCATATGGCTGGCAGAAAACGTTGTTGGACCGGCTGTATCTGATTATACCGGTCCAGTATCATCATCATCATCATCATCATCATCATCATCATCTTCTTCTTCTTCTTCTTCTTATTATTATTATTATTATTATTTCATATCAACGATGCTGTGCTTCAATGATTAGCTACGTTCTTAAGTCTAGACACCGGCTTCTGAATAACCTATCTTTAAACATTCATACTTTATGGCGGTTTGTTATTCCCACCCACCCACCTGCAATCTAAATGGAACACTTGATATCTATTGCCAGTCCGTGTGTGATATGCCCTACGTGGGATAAATCAATATGTCGGACGCAAGACGCGGTCCGAAAGCGCTTTTCAACGTGGTGCATTTTGAAACGGGGCGAGCAGAAATGGGGTATTTTTGAGTGGTGTGTGCAATTTTTGAGGGGTTGGATGAGTGGGTGGGCCTCAGAGCGCCATATAAAGGGGCTTCCTCCATTTGCTGGAATGCAAGATTTTTTTTAAAAAAAAAATCGAGGATGCCGGCCCTGTAAGCAGACACGGTTGGGAGAGCGGATCTAACCCGAGCCCGATAAATATTCAGTGACATTAAATTTTTCTGTCATGAGCAACAGAGGTCGGTGCAGAAAAAAGACCCCCGTTCCTGCAAACCCCCCCCCCCCCAAAAAAAACCTCCCTCCTTTAATACAGGATTCCTTTGTTTATTAGGATTGCAATAATAAGGGTAATTAAGCTGATCATTATCGCTTGGATTAATAGTGCCGGAGTCAATTTGGTGTTGCATTCATTCATTCTGAGTTAAACAGAGGAATTGGGAAATGCACAATTCATTGGCAAAAGGTGTGTGTGTATGTTTGTGTCCCCTGTTTTCTTCTTTCGATTAGCTGTTCGCTCTGCCCTCTCTGCCTTTCGGCGATAAGCCTTCGGGTTCCAGCTCATATATCCTGTTGATTGAATTTCACCCAGAAGGAATTCGGTCCAAGCGTCAAACCAGAAGCAGGTTGTGTGGGTGGGTTTTTTTTTTTTGTAAATTTCCCTTTCTTCTTTTCCCTTTCTCTCCCTCCAGACAAAGGCAGGTTGTGTTAAGGAAAGAAGAGGGGGGGGGGGCAGTCCCAGTCCCCCCTGTGCCTTAAGCAGAATGGGGTCTTCAGAAGTGGGTGCCGCCTGTGTCCGTTCCCCCCCTTGTACCCACCCAGCCACCCGCAGGGAAATTCTGATGGAGGAAAAAAAATAAAGGCATTTTCCAGGCAGCTTTGAGGAGGGAGAGCTGCTGCTCACTGGTTGCGATTGTCTCCACCACGGGGGTCTGGTGGGATGGGGAAGCCGGCTGCTGATTAAAGGAGGGTCTGGATAGAAGCGGAGGGGAGGGGGATTTGAGACCGGGGGTGTGTGCGGGAGCTGTTCCCCAACTTGGGAGCCTTCGGCTGCCGCGAAAAATGCGTCCTTTTCGTTTCATTAAGGTTTGCTCTTTAATGTTTAATGTTGTGAGCTGGCCAGAGCTGCTGTGAAGTGACATGAGGGGCTAATAAATCAGATAGATGGATGGACGGATGGTAGATAGATACAGATACGGATGGATGGATGGATAGATAGATAGATAGATAGATAGATAGATAGATAGATAGATAGATAGATAGATAGATAAAATAGATACGGATGGATGGATGGAATGAACGGATGGTAGATAGATACAGATACTGATGGATGGATGGATAGATAGATAGATAGATAGATACGGATGGATGGATGGATGGATGGATGGATGGTAGATAGATATATATGGATGGATGAATAGATATATAGATATGGATGGATGAATAGATAAATATGTAGGGATGGATGGATGAATAGATAAATAGATATAGAGATGGATGGATGGAAGATAGATACAAATACTGATGGATAGATGGATGGATAAATAGATATAGATGGATGGATGGATGATAGATATAGATTGATGGATAGATAGATACAGATAAGGATGGGTGGATGGTAGATGTATACTGATGGATGGATGAATAGATAAATAGATATAGAAATGGATGGATGGATGGAAGGAAGACAGATACAGATATGGATGGATGGATGGTAGATATAAATACTGATGGATAGATGAATGAAGAGATAAATAGATATAGATACGGATTGATGGTTGGATAGATAGATACAGATACTGATGGATGGATGGTCACCAGAGCGGGAATCACATGAACCTGGGACCATCATAAGTAGGAGTCCATTGTCCAGTGCCTGAATGTTGAACCATGTGACCCACGGGGAGGCTGCTGCAATGGTCGTAAGGGTGAGAAACAGACGGAAGTCATGTAACTGTGAACAAGCTGTTGTAAGTCGAGGACTACCTGCAGTGACAGCTCACCCAGGGCAGTGGGATTTTTTTTTTTTTTGTTCCAATTCTGGCAGCTTGCAGACGTGTGTGTCAGGATTCCAGCAATCGCCCTAATTCCATCATGATCCTCGAGCCAAACTTCAAAAATCATCAAAAGGATTTATTAGAGGCGACATCCTGGCGCTGCCCTTTATGACGCCAACTCTGGCCTATGTCATTTCCAGTCCCCTGGGACCCTGTTTTCCCCCGCTGGGTGTGTCATAAATCAGATTCTCCAACTGAGCACCTTCACGGGGTGGGTGTCATCAATCACGTCCTCCAATTAAATATATTTGCAGGCAAAAACCCCGGTAGTTTAGTTACAACCTTTTAAAGATTAGAATTGGAATGCACTTCCGCTTTCAAACGGCTGCAAAGCTCTTCCAGATTTCCTTCCTCCTCCTCCTCCCCCCCCTTTTTTTTATGGCAACTACTAAAACAGGCATAGTTTTATGAGTTGACAGCGTGGACTTCAACTCCCAGAATTCCCCAGCCAGCCATGCTCCCCTCATGTCACTAAGCTGTTTTTTTAAAGAGAGAGA
Organism: Bungarus multicinctus; assembly: GCA_023653725.1. Taxonomy (NCBI): domain Eukaryota; kingdom Metazoa; phylum Chordata; class Lepidosauria; order Squamata; family Elapidae; genus Bungarus; species Bungarus multicinctus. The sequence continues at coordinate 2,897,119 of CM042850.1, forward strand.
ATTCCACTTCGTAGGTTCTAATAAACCTAATTATTTCAGCTCCAGGGGAATATACCCCGGGGTATAATTCCTATATCGCAAGATTAGTGTCCCATTTGGGGGCATCACCGAATTGAGTCCAAAATAACAGCCCTAAAACGGGAACCTCGAGAGGGTTTGTTCCCCCCCCCCCCCCCCGCCTTTTGTCTCAGCGATGATAACGTCAGTCTCCCAACGCAAATGAGATTGATGCCTTTTTATCTTAATTGGGAGAATGTCGTGAAATTCCCAGAATAAAAGACTGAATTGTCTTGGGATATTAGCCTCTAAGTCAGGCCCCAGGAATGGTTTCATTTAAGAACGGGAGAAGGACGCTGTTAGATTAGAATCAGGATAGAGCCGGAAGGGACCTTGGAGGTCTTCTAGTCCAACCCCCTGCTCAATCAGGAGACCCTATACTATTTTAGACAAATGGCTGTCCAGTTTCTTATTGAAAACCTCCAGTGATGGAGCATCCACGACTTCTGGTGGCAAGTAGTTCCATTGGTTAATTGTCCTCACTGTTAGGAAATTCCTCCTTAATTCCAGGCTGTTTCTCTCCTTTGATGATTTTCCTTCTGTTGCTTCTTGTCCTGCCTTCGGGGGCTTTGGAGAATAGCTTGACTGCCTCTTCTTTGGGGCAGCCCCTCAAATATTGGAAGTCCCCCCCTAGTCCTACTTTTCTCCAGATTGACCAAACCCAAATCCTCTTGATATGTTCTCCAGGCCTTTTAATCAGATCCAAAATGTATCGTGTCCGGGGTTTACTTGCCCTCAGTTGGCAAGTAGGGGTTACAAGGTGCGTACAGGTAGGTGAGGACTGCTTATAATGTTGCAGGATCCAATCTTGAGTAGGTTACCTGGATCCAAGGTTTATTCTTCCAAGCTTACGAGCTCTTGCCGGAGGCCATTCTTAGGGAATTTCTCTCTGTCCATAATGTGTGCCCTGGACTATTCTACGTGTTGTATTTCTTGATGATGTTTCCCGTGGTTAACTTTGGAGTAGAAGGGGGAACCGTCTGCTGCAGTCACCTGGAACTCGACTAGAACTCACCGTCTCCTGGTGATTGGCCTAAAGTCACCCAGCTGGCTTTCATGCCTAAGGCGGGACTAGAACTCACCGTCTCCTGGTGATTGGCCCAAAGTCACCCAGCTGGCTTTCCTGCCTAAGGTGGGACTAGAACCCACCGTCTCCTGGTGATTGGCCCAAAGTCACCCAGCTGGCTTTCCTGCCTAAGGCGGGACTAGAACTCACCGTCTCCTGGTGATTGGCCCAAAGTCACCCAGCTGGCTTTCCTGCCTAAGGCGGGACTAGAACTCACCGTCTCCTGGTGATTGGCCCAAAGTCACCCAGCTGGCTTTCCTGCCTAAGGCGGGACTAGAACTCACCGTCTCCTGGTGATTGGCCCAAAGTCACCCAGCTGGCTTTCCTGCCTAAGGCGGGACTAGAACTCACCGTCTCCTGGTGATTGGCCCAAAGTCACCCAGCTGGCTTTCCTGCCTAAGGCGGGACTAGAACTCACCGTCTCCTGGTGATTGGCCCAAAGTCACCCAGCTGGCTTTCCTGCCTAAGGCGGGAGTAGAACTCACCGTCTCCTGGTGATTGGCCCAAAGTCACCCAGCTGGCTTTCATGCCTAAGGTGGGACTAGAACTCACCGTCTCCTGGTGATTGGCCCAAAGTCACCCAGCTGGCTTTCCTGCCTAAGGCGGGACTAGAACTCACCGTCTCCTGGTGATTGGCCCAAAGTCACCCAGCTGGCTTTCCTGCCTAAGGCGGGACTAGAACTCACCATCTCCTGGTGATTGGCCCAAAGTCACCTAGCTGGCTTTCGTGTCTAAGGTGGGACTAGAACTCACTGTCTCCTGGTGATTGGACCAAAGTCACGCATATATAAGGTGGAACTAGAACTCCTACCCTCCTGATTTCTTGCCTGGTGCCTTAACCACTACACCAACCTGGCAAATCATAGTTAAAACATTTTTTCCCCAAGTCAGTACCCCCAAAATATAGTCCTTTTTCAGGTGTAGTTCTTGAATTCTTAAACTGGGCTTGGGAACAGATTAAGGCAGCTGGTCGGTTTCCCTTTAAATGCAGAAATTTCTCTGTAATAAAAATCCAGGCGACAAAAGAATGAAATGACGCCCTCACCATTGCAAATACGATGTTAGGGAGATGGGTTTTGCCCTCGGAGGGGATATATTTTCTCTCCTTTTTTCCTCCAATATGTTGGGGGGTTCCCCCCCCCCATCCTGCACATCACAAAGGGAGTAATAAGATGGAGGCCCAAGCAATTTCCCAGCAATTCTAGTCAACGATCGCAACCTGTCAGCTGCGGTAAACGGGACAATAAATGCCATAATATCCTTTTTAACCTTCCGAGGGCCGCTGAAATGGGTGGTTTGCCTTTAATGGTGGTGCAATCCACAGGCCTCATGAATGCCTCTGATTTTATTCTCCTGGACTCAGCGGCGCCTGTTTTTGACTCGGAGGTTGTGGTAAATTTCTGGAGGATGCTGTGAGTCCTGGAGTCTTTTTTTGATTTCCCAGATGGGACGCAGGGGTTCCCATTAGGGCTGGCTAAATCACCTTTTCCACCCAGGCCAAGCGCTTTGGCAGGGAGCTGCCAGGTGCTCACGAGGTATATACCTATCTATTCTGTGATTTGCCGCCGTCGGTTTTGGGGAGCTCGTTCCAAGGCCGTCGGCAGCAAAAGCCATGTTGGATGATGGCTGGCATCGCCCCCCCCCAGCCTGGCATTGTTGAATGGAATGGCCGTCGCCCATTGTATTTGTAGCTCGGAGTTGGATTGTGGGCTCCTTGGTGCTCTCTGAGCTGGGTTGTTTTCTTGCAGACGTTTCATGACCCAGCTAGGTAACATTATCAGTGCTAGAAGGATATGGGGTTTGTGGAGGAGGAGGAGGAGTAAAATGATGACTGTGGGGTCCTTGGTGCTCTCTGAGCTACGTGGATTTCTTGCAGACGTTTCATGACCCAGCTAGGTAACATTATCAGTGCTAGAAGGATATGGGGTTTGTGGAGGAGGAGGAGGAGTAAAATGATGACTGTGGGGTCCTTGGTGCTCTCTGAGCTACGTGGATTTCTTGCAGACTTTTCATGACCCAACTAGAGAACATTATCAGTGCTAGAAGGGAGGGTGGTTTGCAAAGAGGAGGAGGACTGTGGGGTCTTTGAATGCTCTCTGATCTGCGTTGTTTTCTTGCAGACATTTCATCACCCAACTATGTAGCATCATCAGTGTTAGAAGGGAGTAGAGTTTGTGGATTACAAGAGGAAGAGGAAGTGGAGGAGGAGGAGAAGGACGGTGGGGCCCTTGGCGCTCTCTGATCTGCGTTGTTTTCTTGCACACGTTTCATGACCCAACTAGGTGACATCATCAGGGCCAGGAGGGACAGCGGTTTATGGACTAGAAGAGGAAGAGGAGGAGGAGGAGAATAAGGACAACTGGATTCTGTGTTGCTCTCTGGAGTTGGTGGTTCTCTTGCAGATGTTTGATTAACCAACTCGGGAGCATCATCAATGCTAGAAGAGAGTCGGGTTAGTAGTGAAGGACAAAGGAAGGAGGACAAGGATGAGGAAGATGATGACTGTGGGCTCCTTGGTGCTCTCTGAGCTCGTTGGTTTTGCAGACGTTTCATTACCCAACTAGGTAACATCCTCAGTGCTAGAAGGGAGTGGGGTTTGTCGTCTCTTTATATACAATGTCTTGCCCTGTCAATGTTGGTGAGAATGTTCCTGGTGGTACCTTGATTAAGTTGTTGTTTACTGTTGGGTTGTTTGTCTGAATTAGTAGTGACTTTGATAGGGGTATATTATTTATTACTTGGTGTTAATCCTGGTTGCTGGCAAAGAGGCCTTGTGGCTCTTTCGTTTATCTCTTTTGAATGGTATGTAAACCTTGTTTATCTCTATGTGCCTGTTGTCTTATTTGGAGGGGATATTTGTTTTTACTTTTTAGCACATTATTGAGACATGTAGGGCTGGGAAAAAGCTTCTTTATTAGACCTTGAATTATTTAGAGTACGTCTACAATAAAACAAAATAAGCTTTGAATTTGGAAGTGTTTCTCATGAATATGAAATTGAAGGTTGGTAGCGCAAGGCAGCCACAGCAGGATGTGATGGAAATATAACACAGGGAACTAAATTGAGTGGGATTATAGCGGGAGAAAGATTTGCAGACAAATCTGAGGGTTAGAAATGTTGCTGACAACCACAATTGACCCCCAGTTATTAAGTGAGACATTTTATTAAGTGAGTTTTACGACCTTTCTTGCCAACATTGTTAAGTGAGTCACGGCAAGTGTTAAGTCAGTCACACGACTGTTAAGTGAATCCAGATTTCCCCTTCACTTTGCTCATTGGAAGGTCGCAAAAGGGGAATCATCTGACCCCGGGACATCGCAACGGTCATAAGTATGAGTCGGTTGCCATTGTGATCACGGGGATCCCGCAAAGGTCACAAGTGTGAAAAAAACGGTCCTAAGTCAAATTTTTCAGTGCCATTCAATATAACTTTGAACGGTCGCTGAATGAACTGTCATAAATGACCATGTGACCACAAAGATGCTGTAATGGTTGTAAGTGTGAAAAATGATCATATTGTCAAGTCGTAACTTCGATCGGTCACTAAATGAACTGTTATAAGTCGAGGACTGTCTGTACGCTTATATGAGCCTCAGTGGCGCAGTGGTCAGAGTGCGGTACTGCAGGCTGCCTGCAATTTGGCAGTTCGAATCCCACCGGGTCAAGGTTGACTCAGCCTCCCGTCCTTCCGTGGTCAGTAAAATGAGGACCCCAAAATTGTTGGGGGGGGGGCAAGAGGCTGATTCTGTAAATCGCTTGGAGAGGGCTGTAAAAGCATCGTGAAGCGGTCTATAAGTCTTAAGTGCTATTGCTAGATATATTAGGGGTCTAAGGTCTACATTCTCACCCTTGTAGCATCTGATTTTAATGAGCTGCTTTCAAGAGCTGTGATCTTACACCTCTCATTATTTTCCCCCCTTGCTGATACAATTTTATCTGTGTTCTTTGCAGGAACAGATAGACTGGATTGACTGTCTATTCCTAGAAAAAACACATACTAACAGTGGATGGGTTGAATTATATCCTTTGGGTTTTTCTTGGCCTTGTCACATCTGCATTTATCGCTCTGTTTACTTCTCATCTCCCCCCCCCACTTCTTTGGAGCAAAATCTGAATTATATCCAGAAGGTGAAAGTAACTAGAAATCATTTGTTTTTTGGGTCAAGGATGCCCTAATTAAGAGCAGCTTGAATCTTTTTTTCTTGCAGATTGGAAAGGTGAACAATTGGTATAAAGCTTAAAACCAGACCAATTAATTGAGATATATATGTATGTATGTATGTACTGTATGTATGTATGTATAATGTATATAAGTGTGTATATATGTATGTATGTGTGTATGTATGTATGTATGTGTATATATAATATATATATATATATATATGTGTGTGTAAGGTTTTTAAGCTGATAATTTTAAATAATAAATAAGGGAGACTAGTATAGATCTATTTCGAGCTAGTTAGCTCTCTTCAGCTAGCCATAGCCTTACTGGGATTCGAACCAGGGAAGTATTACATGTGAGGCAGTTGTAATTGCCACTACACCACTGGCTCTCTCCTTATCAGCTCAGGCAGGGGAATAAGTATATACTTTGTATTACAACACCCTGTTAAGCCCCAATTAAGGGAGAAAGCATACTGCTTTCTTTTCTGTCTTTCGGCTCATCACCAGAGACCATACCGACAGAAAGCTATTTGTTTCGTTGCCTTTTGTTTACATGTGTGTAAGGTTTTTAAGCTGATAATTTTAAATAATAAATAAGGGAGACTAGTATAGATCTATTTCGAGCTAGTTAGCTCTCTTCAGCTAGCCATACCCTTACTGGGATTCGAACCAGGGAAGTATTACATGTAAGGCAGTTGTAATTGCCACTACACCACTGGCTCTCTCCTTATGTATGTATGTATATATATATGATTTGGAGGAGAACCAGTGGCCTAATGGCAATTACAACTGCCTCACATATAATACTTCCCTGGTTCGAATCCCAGTAAGGGTATGGCTTAGCTGACGAGAGCTAAATAGCTCGAAATAGATCTATCCTAGTCTCCCTTGTTTAATTATTTATCAGCTCAAAACCTAACACACACACACACACACACACAACAATTAGGGTTAGGTCTTATTTTCGGGGAATTATGTGAAAATGCTTGAATGCGACATGTCTGCTTTTGGGACTCAGTGAGGATCTAATTAAGCAACTCAATAACAAACTTTTTGATCTGCTTCGCGATGCAAATGTTTAGCAAGGTAGGGAAACCTTTTGAGAATTGTGCCTTCAAGGGAAGAATTGCAGGTTTAATTAAGGAATCGGGGATATTAAAATTGACAAATGTTTGGGGAAATGCCTGGCTGTTTTATTTTAAGTGAGATTTGTTTATCAACAAGGGAAAGACCAATTTATGTGCATCATTTCTTTCCAAAACCAAAATGCACAAAGACTTTTGCTGGTTTACCGTACAGGTCGTCCTCCACTTACGACCACAGTTAAGCCTAAAATTTCCATTGCTAAGCGAGGCAGTTAGGTGAATTTTGCCCTATTGTTGTTGTTAAGTGAATCACTGCAGTTGTTAAGAATACAACCAGTTGTTTAGTGACTGAAGTTACAAGGGCAATGTCATGTCCCTGGAGGAAGACGAACAGCTGACACAGGGAATGGGAATGTGGTTCCATTGGCTGTGGAGGAAACTGGGGAAGGGCAAAGTCTGGCTGGGCAGAGCAGGGGAGAGGTAGAACAAGGTAGAGAGAGTTCAGAGGAAGACCCAGGCCCAGCCCCTCTTCATCCTAGGGCACGCAGGGAGGAACGGAGAAGGGAGCAACTTGGGTTGTGTGGCTTACGGGGGAGGAAAGGGCCCCGATTCCCTTCATTATCTGCAGCTGGGAATGAGAGTTTAAAAGAGATGCAAGCTGAGTTTTCTGGGAACAAACGTGAGTTTATCTTGTGTTGACTTTGGTTATCTGCGTTCCTGGCATCTTCCCAACCGTGTTGAGTTATTGCCGTGCCTTCACGTCTGGAACTTCTTCTCCTGCCCTGCCGGACTAATGACCTCCTCTTGCCTTGATTGGACTTATAGTTTCTGTTGACCACGTTTTGGACTTGATTCTCTGCAGCCAAGGCTGCTCCTGGGAGAGTTTTTCTCCAGCCCAGAAGGTAACCAGGACATTGGGGGGCAAAGTTGGAGCTAATAAAGGGACTCTTACGGATTATCTGACTGTGTTGCCTTTGTGCCACGCCCCTTTGGGTCATCACAGGAATGGAAAAAAGTGACTTATGACCGGTTTTCATACTTATGGTCATTGCCACGTCCCTTTCGGTCAAAATCCAATATGGCAGCTGCCTCATATTTATGACGGTTGCTGTGTCCCAGGTTCATGTGATTCCTTTTTGTGACCTTTCAACAATGGAAGTCAGTGGGGGCAGTCAGTTCCACTTAATGACATAATTACTAGTTTGCAATCGTTAGATGGCTTAGAGTTGACATTGGTATTTATTTGAACATGGATCTTTTTGAACATTTATATTTTACTGGGTTTTTTTTAATCTAGGGGAAATGTTTTATATATAGTATATAGCTAGTCTATGAATGATATGCTGTACAATCAATCAATCAATCGATTTGTTTGCAATACTTGTGAGACAGAGAATATAAGGCACTGAATATTTACAATACGGTTTTTCTTGTTAAGAGGAGGGAAAGAGTTGGAGGATGGGAGTAGGGGTTGCTTGAGATTTATTAAAATGTCATTGAATCAAGATAATTCAATGGTCTGTCTGCAGGGTAAACCCGCAATAAATTGACTTCATGTACAGAAAAAAAAAAAACCCTGTCGTGGGAGGGTTGTTGAAAAGCTTGCCTCGTGCTTCAAAATGCCCTTTTCTTAAGAGGGAAGAAATGCTATGTAGCCACAGGGATGAAATGATTAAAGATTCCTCCCCCTCCAATGTATGTATGTTTGTATGTATGGCTAACATCTGGTTCCCCCACCTTCTGTATTGCTTTCATTATTATTATCCTTTGTTATTATGATTATATCACTTCGTTGGTTGTATGTATCCTGAGAGCTTCTGCACCAGAGACAAATTTCTTGTGTGTCCAATCACACTTGGCCAATAAAGTATTTTGTTCTGTTCTGTAATCTAGTCTATTCCCTATTTTATATTCTACAGTCTACAGTCTATATTGTATATTCAATTCTGTAAACTATTCCGTTCTTTATTCTCTATTCTCTATTCTACAGTCTAATTCTACGTTCTACCTGTTCCGTAATCTATCCCCTATTCCATATTCCCTATTCTGTTCTGTTCTGTAATCTATTCTATTCCCTACTCTGTTCTGTATTCCCTATTCTATATTCTACATCCTACATTCTGTAATCTATGCTATTCCCTATTCTATATTCTACATTCTTTTCTGTAATCTGTTTTATTCCCTATTCTGTTTGGTATTCCCTATTCTACATTCTGTAATTATTCTATTCCCTGTTCTATATTCTACATTCTACATTCTTTTCTGTAATCTATGCTATTCCCTATTCTATACTCTACATTCTACATTCTGTAATTATTCCCTATTCTATATTCTACGTTCTATATTCTTTTCTGTAATCTATACTATTCCCTATTCTATACTCTACATTCTACATTCTGTAATTATTCTATTCCCTATTCTATATTCTACGTTCTATATTCTTTTCTGTAATCTATGCTATTCCCTATTCTATACTCTACATTCTACATTCTGTAATTATTCCCTATTCTATATTCTACGTTCTATATTCTTTTCTGTAATCTATACTATTCCCTATTCTATACTCTACATTCTACATTCTGTAATTATTCTATTCCCTATTCTATATTCTACGTTCTATATTCTTTTCTGTAATCTATGCTATTCCCTATTCTATACTCTACATTCTACATTCTGTAATTATTCTATTCCCTATTCTATATTCTACGTTCTATGTTCTGTAATCTATGTTATTTCCTATTCTACATTCTTCATTCTGCAGTCTGTAATCTCTTCTGTAACCTGCATGTATGGGTTGAAATTCAGATACCTGAAAAGCTGCTGATTTTTGGGAACACTGTTCTGCAATCCCTTGGCTCTCGATTTTGCAATTCACGTGTCTCACAGCAGCATTTTTAAAACATCCTTATGGCATGAACGTTACTTCGCTTTGTGAAGCTGCATTGGTGGGGTGCGGTAGCTACTCTGCCTTTAAAGAGCATGGAATTATTTTCACCCTGTTAATGAGGCCAGCATTCTCGGTGGCTGTGCCTTCCTCCCAAGTTTACTCGCTGTGCGAGTGTGGCGTTTTGCATTTTTTAAAAAATATACTGCTGGAAATCAGATCTGTAGTAGTTAGCCCTGCTCGGAATTGTTGCCCATCTGTGCCGTACATCTACAAAACCCCTGAGTAGGACATAAAATAAGTGGTCATTTCCAGCTTGCATGTCGCTTATGTCCCTCTCGGCCGGCGAGGGAGATAGGCCGCTATCCTTTCTTCTTGGCAAGGCATTAAAAAAAAATCAAATAAGAGTTCTCACTTTACAATCAGGAGGCCGTGAGTTCAATCCTAGGTAGAGGCTAATATTTGGGATAGAGTCTCCTGCTCCAGCAGCGGGTTGGACTAGATGACCTCCAAGGTCCCTTCCGACTCGTTATTCTACGTCGAGGACTTGAATGGATTGCTTGGATCTAAAAAGGTACCTTAAATCACGGCTCTCCAACCTTGGCAACTTTTAAGACTTTTAAGTCAAAGCTGGCTGAAGAATTCTTAAAAGTCTTAAAAGTTGCCAAGGTTGGAGACCTCTGCCTTAATTTTTTTCCCCCCATCCTCTCCGGGTTACGAATTCAGCCAGACAGCTTTGGTGGGAAAAGTACACACCTCGCAGCCCTGCCAAGGACCGAAGGCTGCATTTTTAAGTAAAGGATTTAATTAAAAAATAGAAAACCGGGGTTTTCCTTCCCTCTCCCCCCAAAAAAAATACACCAGTAAAAATAGCATTATCCAAATTTTAGGCTAGGACTTGGTCATCCTATACCACAAACATTATTCCATTAAGCCTTGTTTGCCAGGCCCGGCTGCATTGCTGCGTTGTGGGTTTTCGTCTTAAAATGCAATTTCTCCCTAAAAAGCAACCCTCTCGCTTCGAATTGGGGCTCGCCCACGGAGGAGAATACGCACGCCGGGTGGGCCTGTCCTCGAAGCTAATAGCCTCTGGTATGTAAGGCAAACCTCCTCTTAATTTTGGAAGGGTAACAAAAAAAAAAAAAAACCATTTCTTTCCCAAATAACCAATAGGAAAAACGACTTTGTGGGCGAGAATAGATTCGGCGTCTTATTTACACACAGTTGCCTTAGCATCGCGCCGTCTTAAGTGGCGTGTATTTTGTGTTCGGCGATTAAATCTTCGCCTCTCCGTTATGCTGGTCCTTGTTTTGTATAAGGACGGTTACTACAGAGTGCAGGAAAGGAGCGAGAAATGGCAAGTGTGTTGAGATTCTCCCGTCATCCAGGTCGTGATTGTCCCCAAAGTGCTTTTATTTTCAGGAGGCAACTGGACTTTCTGGTTACTCTTTGAAGACGTTTCGCTTCTCATCCAAGAAGCTTCTTCAGCTCGGACTTGGATGGTGGGGAAGGGAAGGATTGGTCCTCCTTGCAGGCGGCTGGTCATTTGCATCCTTTCAGAGGGTCGTTGAGGCCACTTGGTGGTTTGTCTGCGTCCTCTCAGGGTCACCTGCGTGGTGCAAATAAATGGGTGTGGAGCCTTCTTGGAATTGCTGAAGCATCCTGCAGAAAGCACAACTCCACAATACATTCCCTTCAGCAGTTCCAAGAAGGCTGCAAACATCCCCAAATCCTCCTCCTCTTCTTCCTCCTCCACAAACCCCTCTCCCTTCTAGCACTGATGATGTTCCCTAGTTGCGTCGTGAAACGTCTGCAAGAAAACAGCCAAGCTTAGAGAGAATCTCATAGTTTTCCTCCTCCTCCTCCTCCCTTCCAGCACTAATGATGTTCCTTAGTTTGGATCATGAAACTTCTGCAACAAAATAATCCATGTCAGAACATCAAGGACCCCTCATTTCAATCCTGAGCTGAAGGAAGGAAGGAGGGAAGGAAGGAAAAAGAAGTTAGGAAGGGAGATAGAAGGGAAGGGGGAAGGGAGGGAGGGAAGGAAGGAAGGAAAAAGAAAGAAGGGAAGAGGGAGAGAAAGAAGGGAAGGAAGGAAAAAAAAGGGAAGGGAGGGAGAAAAGGAAGGAAGAAGAAAAAAGGGGAGTAAGGGAGAAAGAAGGGAGCAAGGGGAAGGAGGGAAGGGAAAAAAGCAAGGGAGGAAGGGAAGGAAGAAGAAAGAAAAGTGAAGTAAGGAGGGAAGGAAGGAAGGAAAAAGAAATGAGGGAGGGAATGAGAAAGAAGGGAAGGGGGAAGGGAGAGGGAAGGAAAGAAGGGAGGGGGGAGGAAGGAAAAAGGAGTGAAGTAGGGAGGGAGAACGAAGGGAGGGAACGAAGGAAGGAAAAGAAATGGGAGGGAATGAGAAAGAAGGAAGGGAGGGAGGAAGGAAGGAAGGAAAAAGAAGGGAAGAAAGGAAGAAGTGAAGGAAGGATGGGGAAGAAGGGACAGAGGGAGGGAGGAAATAGAAGGGAGGGAGGGAGAAAGAAGGGAGGGAGGGAAGGAAGGGAAGAAAAAGAAAAGGGAAGGAGGGAAGGAAGGAAGAAAGAAAGAAGGGAAGGAAGGGAGAAAGGAGGAAGGAAGGACAGAAGGAAGGAAGCCGCAGTCTCCTTCCCTTTAAGGAGCCATTTTTTTTGGAAAAGGGGTGTGTGTGTATGTGTGAGGTATCCATCCAGAAAATGCCGGCCCTGCCCTGCTCCCCCTTCGCAGACCAGGCGCGCTCCATTGTTTTCCTCCCAATGCCTGGGCGCCCAGCCGTATAACCGAGCCTTTGTGAGGAGACAAAGGCCCAAAAGGCCCTGCCCTCCGGCTCAGCGGGCAGAAGGGCTTCGGCTGAGCACCTCGGTTTGCTCTCCGGGCCAAAGCCAGGCCTCCCGCCTCCCTTTGTAACTCCCTGGTCAGTTTCGGACGGAAAGAGAGGCATGGGAAAAAAAAACCCCAAAAGGGAAGGAAAGCCTTTCTTTCCCCTCCTGCAGGATCCAGGGCCAAATTCTGCACAAAAGCCCCTTCCGCCCCCTCTACACCCCCCCTCCCCACACACAAATTGGGTGTGAAATAAATATATTCTTCCCTGGAAAGAGACACAGGAAGTCCTCTACTTACGACCACAACAGAGCCCAACCTGTCCGTTCCTAAGCAAGACAAAGCCGTGAATTTTGCTCCCGTTTTGCGACCGTTCTTGGCACAGTTTTCGTGAAGCGAATCGGAGTCTCTCTTCAACCCCCGTGCGGCTGAACTTTACCCCCTGCCCACGATTCACTTCAACCCGCTGCGGCAAGAAAGGTCATAAAACCCGAGCAACATTCACTTCGCGACCGTCTCGTTTAGGAACAGAAATTTTGGGTCATATGTCGAGGTTTAGGTATGTTTAGAAATGGCCATTTAATCAAGTTTTGGAGCTTTTTCACCCCCTGGTGTGTCAATTGTCGTTATTTGTAACGCCACACTGGTCGTACGAGCGGAAGTTTTAGAAGCGACTGCAAAAATATTGTGGTTAAATCCCATTTTCAGACCCGCCTTACAAATGTTGTGGGTCAAGGAACAAGGGTTACCATTTGGTCAGGAGGCAAAGGAATAGGAATAGAATATAGAATAGAATATAGAACAGAATAGAATATAGAATAGAATAGAATATAGAATAGAATATAGAGCAGAATAGAATGTAGAATAGAATATAGAATAGAATATAGAACAGAATAGAATATAGAATAGAATATAGAATAGAATAGAATATAGAATAGAATAGAATATAGAATAGAATAGAATATAGAATAGAATAGAATATAGAATAGAATATAGAACAGAATAGAATATAGAATAGAATATAGAACAGAATAGAATATAGAATAGAATAGAATGTAGAATAGAATAGAATATAGAATAGAATATAGAACAGAATAGAATATAGAATAGAATATAGAACAGAATAGAATATAGAACAGAATAGAAGGTAGAATAGAATATAGAACAGAATATAGAATAGAATATAGAACAGAATAGAAGGTAGAATAGAATAGAATATAGAATGGAATAGAATATAGAACGGAATAGAATATAGAACGGAATAGAATATAGAACGGAATAGAATATAGAATAGAATAGAATATAGAATAGAATATAGAATGGAATGGAATATAGAATAGAATATAGAATAGAGTAGAATATAGAATAGAATGTAGAATAGAAGAGCACTCCCTTCTTCCTACAGCCTTGTGAAGGAACAGCCAGAAACTTTCCTCAGCCCCACGCCGCCGTTGCCTTCCAGGGACTCCCCCGTAATTCACTTTATGAATCATTGCTTTTTGCTCTTCCCCTCAAGCACCCGGAGGATCTTAAGTGCTTGTAATTGACAGTCATTCCAGGCCCTCTGCCGAGCGAGGTGTTCGGCTGTTGTCAAGAGAGAGCAGTGGCTGGGGTTGATGCGCTGATGTCGCATCCGCTCCCTTCTGATTCCTGATGAGTTGGAGGCCTCCCGGAGCATTGCTTGTTTTCCATAGGGGTACTAATTAAGAGGCATCTGAATTGGCTGCGGGGGGGGATGTATTGTTCTCGAGGAACGGAGCAGGGTAGGGGATACCCTTGGGATGAGATCCAGCGGTGGGATTCAACCAGTGTAACAACCGGTTTGGCGACCGCCCATTTTCAGCGCTAAAACTTAACCTTCTGCTGCTGCTGCAACCCCGGCTGATACGTGGCAATCAGCTGGGCTGCAAAACATGGAAGTATAGGAAAGACTAGGAGTGGGGGAGCAGGGCTGTCAGCCTCCAAGAATCCTTCTTTTGCTTGTCTTTCCGGCTGCCATAGAAACGGGGGGAGGGAAGATTAATTGGGCTTTGTTAGAGTGGGAAGAGTGCTGGAGGCTTGTGATGACCCAGGGTGAGATACAAAATAAACACCATCACAAAAACAGGTGAAGCCCCTTTTATTCCTTCACTTTGCTTCAAAGCTCCAAATATCCTTGACTGGAGACAAAAAACTCCCCCACAAACAGTTACGAGAAGGAGGAAATGCCGTTTAAACTAAAAATGCCTATAAATTATAAAGAGTAAAAACAACACAAACCACACTGAAGCAATTAAGGGAACCAGGCAAGATAAGGGCTTGAAGACATCCACAGATATCGGAACACACACTGGGAAGGACGCCCAACTCAGAGAGGAACAACAGACTAGAGATATTTCCATGCTTTGTTTCCAGCACTGGCCCATACGCATGTCCGTCCTTTTAACCAGTTTCACAGCTGCAGCTCATGAAGGAGATCAGGGCCCCTTCCTCCCCCGTAGACCATGCCATTCACGTTTCTCCCTTATCCTCTCTTCCCTGCGTGCTCTAGGATGGAGAGGGGATTGGCCGGTATCTTCCTCTGACTGCCCAGCCGGCTTCTGCCCTTCCCCAACCTTCGGAGCCACACCTCCACTTGCTATCTGGCTGTTCCTCTTCTCCCTCGGAGTCAGTCTCCAACAGGGGCATGACAAGGCTTGAGATGGTGAATTGTAAAACTTGGGAAAACTTCCTTGACTATGCTTACTTGCTTACTGTGCAGCTGTAGTTTCTTATCTATTCAGGCCAAGGTCAACTGTACTGGCGAGCCACATGTATGAAAAACATGTATGCCACCTAAAGATGCCCCACCTGACATTATACACGTCTCAGATTGGATGGCCAGTTTGAACTATTGGGGCTGGGAACGTTGCCATAACTTTGTACATGCGATTTTCGCGCCTCTTGTCTCAGATCTTGAATTCTTTTGATGCTACAACTTTAATTTTCAGTAAAAGTCCTTTTCTCTATAACCGTGACGGCGTACCTATGGCATGGGTGCCACAGGTGGCACACAGAGCCATTTGCGAGGGCATGCCTCCCAGCTGATTTTTGGCCCGTTTGAGGCCTTTTTCGCCCTTCCGGAGGCTCGAGGGAAGCCTCTGCAGCCTCGGGAGGCCGAAAAACGGGCCTTCCGGAAATACCAGACGTGCCAAAACGAGCCCGTTTTCGCATGCACAACCCAGTTCTCACGCACAATGCCGACGAGCCCCAAATTTCCATTGCTAAGCAAGCACGATTGTGAAGTGGATTGCGTCCCATTTTGTGACCTGTTTTTGCCTTGGTTGTTAAGTGAATCACCGAAGTCGTTAAGGGAAATGTGCCATTGTTAAGCGAATCCGGTTTCCCCCGTTGACTTGACTGGTCAGCTCCTCCCTTGGGAGGTTGCAAATGACCTTCCCAGAACTTTCCGATGCTTGCAACCATCATAAATACATGCCAGCTGTCAATCACTCGAAGTTTGACCACATGACCCTGGGGATTGTGCTGCAACGGTCATAGATGTGAAACCTGGTCAGAAACGCAAGTGGTTGCAAGTTGAGGGCTTCCTGTATTTATGATTCCTTATTTGCATTTGGCAAGGACATGGGTGGCTCAGTGGCTCAGACGCTGAGCTTGTCGATCAGAAAAGTCAGCGGTTCGAATCCCTAGTGCCGCGTAAAGAAGTGAGCACCCATTCCTTGTCCCAGCTTCTGCCAACCTAGCAGTTTAAAAGCACGTAAAACATGCAAGTAGAAAAATAGGGACCCCTTTGGTGAGAAGGGAACAGCGTTCTGTGCACCTTCAGCGTTAAGTCATGCCGGCCACATGACCAAGGAGATGTCTTTGGACAGCGCTGGCTCTTCTTTGGCTTTCTAACGGAGATGAGCACCGCTCCTTAGAGCCGGAAACAACTAGCACGTATGTACAAAAGGGGAACCTTTACCTTTTGTTCTGACCCAAGCCTTGTTCAAATCAAACAAACACCAAGTATGTATAAAAGCATGCCTTTTTTAATGCGGCTCTGTGAATTCTGTGCGTTCACAACCAAGAGTCATTCAAAATTAATTGTCCCAGATAAGAGAACAAAAGACTTAATTGCAGATAAATATCCCAAGCCAGCAGTTTCAAAAACAAACCGGAGCAAGCAGGGCTTCAACGAGAACTCTTTAAGTAGAAAGAACTTCTTTGCTTCCTGCAAAGAAGCCAACTCCAAAGGCTGGCTTTTATCCCTTATGGGAGGGGCCATCACCTTGCAGCCTTACTCCCAAGTGGCCCGTGCTGCTGCAGCTGCTCTTTCCTTCGAGCAGCCCTGCGTGCACGCACGCTGGGCACAGGCTCCTCGGGAACCTCTTCCTCACTGCTGCCAGCCTCCACAACCTCCGAAGGCAGCCCTCCACTCCCTGATGGTCCTGGCCCCATCTCTGCATCACACGCAGGCCCCTCATCCGAGTCCTCGCTCTCCGAGACCTCAGTTGTCCGCAACTGCTGCTGGCGAACCACAACACCTTTACCTCTTTGCATTTGAGTTTTTAATCCTGTGTAAGTGATCCAGGGTCTCTTTATGTTTTGAAATAAACGACTAGATTGATTGATTTAATAAGTAACGACGGAGATGGGTTTGAGTAGAAGCCCACGGCCAGCGCCCTGCTGGAGTAAGGTTTCCATTCGGCCTTATTGAAATATCTTTGTGCTTTCTCTGGGCAAGCCCTGCTGCCAAGGAGAATGCCATTTCCACAATGTCATTAGTTTAATTCAGAAAACTGTCAGTCATTTCCTGAAGGCCTCTAAGCTGCCTAATAATAAGAAAATGGAAGGTGTGAATACTGGAATATATTCAGCTTTGTGGTTCCTCAAGAGAAATTTATTTCTAGTCTGGCCTTAGGGATGAAGGGCGGCTAGGTGACTTCAGGCCAATCACCAGGAGACGGTGAGTTCTAGTTCTGCTGTAGGCATGAAAACCAGCTGGGTGACTTTGGGCCAATCACTGGGAGACGGGGAGTACTAGTCCCATTTTAGGCTGGAAAGCCAGCTGGGTGATTTTGGGCCAATCACCAGGAAATGGGGAGTTCAAGTCCCATTTTAGGCTGGAAAGCCAGCTGGGTGACTTTGGGCCAATCACCGAGAGACTAGGAGTTCTAGTCCCATTTGAGGCTGAAAAGCCAGCTGGGTGACTTCGGGCCAATCACCAGGAGACGATGAGTTCTAGTTCCGCCTGAGGCATGAAAGCTGATTGGGCAACTTTGGGCCAATTACCAGGAGACAGGGAGTTCTAGTCCCATTTTAGTCTGGAAAGCCAGCTGTGAGATTTTGGTCCAATCACCAGGAGAATGCAAGTTCTAATCTTGCCTTAAGCATGAAAGCCAGGTCTTGAGCCAAACACTAAGAGATGGTGAGTTCTAGTTCCGTCTTAGTTATGAAAGCTGACTGGGTAACTTTGGGCCAATCACCAGGAGATGGTGAGTTCTAGACCCGCCGTAGGCATAAAAGCCAACTGAATGACTTTGGGCCAATCACCAGGAGATGGTGAATTCTAGTCCTGCCTTAAGCATGAAAGCTGGCTAGGCGACTTTGGGCTTATTACCAGGAGACGGGGAGTTCTAGTCCCACTTTAGGCTGGAAAGCCAGCTGTGTGATTTTGGCCCAATCACCAGGAGAATGCAAGTTCTAGTCTTGCCTTAAGCATGAAAGCCAGGTCTTGAGCCAAATACCAGGAGATGGTGAGTTCTAGTTCTGACTTAAGCATGAAAGCCAGCTGGGGCAAAACCCACTTAACAACAGAAATTTTAGGGCTCTGTTGTGGTTGTAACTCAAGGACTACTTTAACTTAAAAAAATAAGGGTTACCTTTTTGAAAATCTGAGAAAAGACTACAATCTTTAAATTTATCAGATGTCTTCAAGGCAGGTCTATAATTCTGTTCTGATTTGGGAGCAAGGCCCAGATTTGAAAAACTAAAAACAGGTTATTATTTTCTGTTCGCTGCAGGCGATCAAGAGGGGATAGAACAATAATAATAATAATAATAATAATAATAATAATAATAATAATAATAATAATAATGAACTGGATACGTTTTGCCTACAGCATTCTGCTTGCCACCGGGAAATAATTAACTGGATATATACCTTTAGGCATTTCTCTCTGCTGTAGAGGGAATATTATTTTGCCCAGAGATAAACCCCAAACTCATGAATTTAGTCCACTCACTTCCAATTAGCAATCTGGAATATAGAAAGTTCATTTTCTACCTAATCTAATTGAAGAATTTTGCCAGCACTCCCCAGATGAAAATTGTTTCTTTTCTTTATTAGATTTTTATCGAATAAATAATAAATAATCTTGTTATTTTGACCTTCAGTATGGCAGTTACAATGGTTCGTTTAGTGACTGTTCAAAGTTACAAAGGCACTGAAAAATGTGACTTATGACTGTTTTTCACACGACCGTTGCAGATCTCTCTCTCCTGTCTCTCTGCCTTCCTTCCTTCCTTCCTTCCTTCCTTCCTTCCTTCCTTCCTTCCTTCCTTCCTTCCTTCCTTCCCTTACTTACTTTCTTTATTCTCTTCCTTCCTTTCTTCCCCTTCCTTCCTTCCTTCCTTCCTTCCTTCCTTCCTTCCTTCCTTCCTTCCTTCCTTCTTTCCTTCCTTCCCTTTCTTTATTCCCTTCCTTCCTTCCTTCCTTCCTTCCTTCCCTTTCTTTCTTTCTTTCTTAATTCCCTTCCTTCCTTCCTTCCCTTTCTTTCTTTCTTTCTTTCTTTCTTTCTTTCTTTCTTTCTTTCTTTCTTTCTTTCTTTTTTTCTTTCTTTCTTTATTCTCTTCCTTCCTTCCTTCCTTCCTTCCTTCCTTCCTTCCTTCCTTCCTTTCCTTTCTTTCTTTCTTTCTTTCTTTCTTTCTTTCTTTCTTTCTTTCTTTCTTTATTCTCTTCCTTCCTTCCTTCCTTCCTTCCTTCCTTCCTTCCTTCCTTCCTTCCTTCCTTCCTTCCTTCCTTCCCTTACTTACTTACTTTCTTCATTCTCTTCTTTCCTTTCTTCCACTTCCTTCCTTCCTTCTTTTCTTTTTCCAACCAGTTTCTCTCTTTGGAGAAGTCCCCGTAGTAGGTTGCTAACTTGCAAATGGCAGGAACCAATTAATTAAGGGCTAATTGGCAAGCCAGTCCTTGCTAGGTTTAACAGCTGCCTCCGTTTACTATCAGGAGGTTAAAAGGAAAGGGGAAAAAATAATAATAATAACGATCTAACAAATTGCTCCACACTCATAAACGTCCCACACCTCGTTGGAAATTTGAATTATTATGGGCTCTTTCAAATAAGGTAGCCAGGATGAAGTGTTGGCCTAATAAACACTTAATGACTGATTTTTGCATTATCCTCAGCACCGCAAAGAATGGGGCTTCGTTAAGATAATTAACTGAGCTGGCCCTGAAAGGATTTGTCACGAAGATAACTAACTCCCAGGCTCCTAAATAAAATCTAGAGGAAAAGAAGAAGGAAACCCCCCCCCCACTTTGGGCTCTTAATGAGAATAAGGCACTGGAGGTTGTATTTTGTGTGTCTGTGCGTGATTGTGTATTCTCTTCCCTCTCACATCCAGCAGTGTGGACTGTTTCCTCTTTGTGATAGCAGTCGAGGCCTCCAAATTTGACCCCTTAATGTCTCATGGACTTCAACTCCCAGAATTCCTCAGCCAGCCAAGTTTCCCAGGATTCTCTCTCTCAGTGTTTGAGCGATGATTTAATAACAATAAATTTAAAATAATTTAATGGGCAGCTTTGGAAGCCGTATTAGCACCAGAAGCTTCCAGGCTGCCCCATTTAAATGGCAACGACAGTAAAATACCCCAATGCTATTCTGGGAAGTTGAAATCCATATACATTTAAAATGACAAAAAGTTGGAAAATTCTGCTCTCTTTTAGCTCCTGACGTACAGGCAGTCCTCGACTTATGACCACAATAGAGACCAAAATTCCTGTGGTTAAGTGAGAGATTCGTTAAGTCTTGAGTTTTGCTCCATTCTACGACCTTCCTTGCCGCGGTCGTTAAGTGAATCACTGCAATTGATAGGTTGGTAAACTGGTTGTTAAGCGAATCCGGCTTCCCTCGATTTTGCTTGTCCAGAAGGTCGCAAAAGGGGGAATCACATGACCTTGGGACCCGGCAACGGTCGTAAGTATGAGTCAGTTTGCCAGGCATCTGAATTATGATCATAGGGGAATGCTGTAATGGTCGTAAGTGTGAAAAACGGTCGTAAGTCTCATTTTTTTCATTGCCGTCATAACTTTTGAATGGTCACTAAATGAGCTGTTGTAAGTCGAGGACTACCTGTCACAAGCATTCGTTTAGTGACCGTTCAAAAGGCACATATGAGCATTTTTCCCACTTAACAACAGTCCGAATCTGAAGGCTTGTCAATTGACTCGTACTTATGACCGTTGCCGTATCCCGGGGTCACGTTTTGTGACCTTCTGATAAGCAAAGCCAGATTCACTTAAAAACCCGGTTACTGACTTCCCACCTGCAGCGATTCACTTAACAACTGAGGGCAAGAAAGGTCGTAAAACGGGGCGAAACTCCCTTGGCAACATATCTTGCTTAGTGACGGACGTTTGGGGTTCAATTGTGGTCGTGAGTCAAGGACTACCTGTGGTATTTTTCCTCAGAAACAAACATTTTCTCCTGCAAAATGCAGGTGTGCGTTCTTTTGAAAAACGTTTTGAAGATTATTTGCTGGTTTCCTTTTCTGCGTCGTTTCTGACCGCTTACGGCAGAATCTCTCTCTATAAAAGCGAAATTCCCCTCACGCATCGTCACAAAACCTCCAAAACTTTAAAGCCTACAAGCTTGTCACCTGTCAGAAATGGTGTCGGGCTGCTTGCTTAGGTGGGGGTGGGGTGGGGGTTGGACTAGATGACCTCCAAGGTCCCTTCCAACTCTGTTCATCTAATATCTAATCTAAATATATTATCTGGGAACTGTTAGGGGGGAATTATGTGAGCAATGGAAATTTGGGGGCTCAATTAGCATCGTAAATTGAGGATTGCCTGAATGTGTAGGTATGTATTTAGCATGCTCGATCTGTATGTAGGTTATGTAAGTGTACACTTTTGAGAGCAAGCAACAAAATTTCTGTGTGCCAATGTGCCCCCAGAAAAAAAAATGACAATAAAAATCTATATATAAAAAAGGCAAAAGACCACTCGGGCCTCATCATAAAACCTCCAGAACCGTAAGGCCTACAAGCTTGAAATTTGGCCTATATGTTCCTCTTGGCTTCTAACTGCTCACTGAGAAAGGATTTTTCCAAATGACCCTCAGAGCATTTAATTCCTGTTGTATTATTATTATTATTATTATTATTATTATTATTATTATTTTATATTATTTTATATTATATTATTATTTCCTCAGAGCAATAATTCCTGTATTATTATTATTATTATTATTGTTATTATTATTGATGTTGTTATTAATGCCCTCTGATGCTCAGGAGTTCTACTCCCCCTCCCCACCTGGAAAGAAATCTCTTCCAAATGCAAAAGTGCTCCATGGCTCGGGACCTGGCTACTTACGGGACCGTCTTCTGCCACAAACAACCTCCCGCCGCCCAGTACGCTCCCACAGGGTCGCCCTGCTTGGGATACCGCCACCTGATCGTTGTCGGCTGGCGACCCCGAGATTACGTGCTTTCTCGGTGGGAGCCCCCTCCCTTTGGAACTATCTCCCCCCGGAGATACGAGACACATCGGACATCCTAACCTTCCGGCGTGCAGTCAAGACCTTACTTTTTAAGCAGGCCGGCCTAGCCAATTAAAGGTTTTCTGAGATTTTTAAATTTTAGATTCAAATAAGACTTTTAATTCTATTTGATGGGACTCAATCATTTACTTACTTATTTTACTCATTTATCCTATTTTCATCTATCTATATTCAATTCTGAGTTAATTACTGTTACTGTTGACTGTATCTTTATATGTTTAGACTGTACACCGCCCCGAGTCCCTTTTGGGAGAGGGAGCGGTATAAAAATACGATAAATAAATAAATAAAACACAAGCAGGGGAGAGGAGTTTCAGTTTCCCAGCACCAAGCAGCTTTAGTCCAGAACAGTTGAGCTAAGCCACACCCAGGCTCCTTGCTGTCTCCTTACTCACACAGCAAATACTGTTTCTGTTTCCAAACAGCCCTCAACTCTCCCACGCTGACAGGACGCTAGCCAGATGAATACCGATAGATGCTGGTAGGCAGAGGCAGAATTTTTCCCCTCCTTATTTTCCTCCCCCAAAAACTAAGCCCCACCACATATTTTCGTAGCGAAGCACACGGATATCGAGCTAGTCGTTAATACGCTCTGTTTAGCACTGAGATATTAATTAGTATTTTTTGAAAAAATGGTTTTCCCTTCGGTATTTTGTAAATGTTTTCTGAAGCCTCCCTTGTTCTTTTCCAGCGTTTTCACATCGCCTACGATGAATCCTGTTTACAGCGCCGTTCAGCCTGGGGCCCCCTACGGAAATCCCAAGAACGTCGCCTACACAGGTAAAATGATCTATAAAAATGGCGCGTCGTAGGGTCTTGGCGTCCTCCGGAGCCCATTCGCATCAGGCAAGATTCCCAGCTGGGTTTTCCTGATTGTGACGCGGGAGGTTGGAGCTGCGCTAGCTGTTCAGGTTTTTTGCGAGACAGCCAGGAAACCACCAAGCTCAGAGAGCAGTAAGGACCCCACGGTCGTTGTCCTTCTCCTCTTCCTCCTCCTCTTCCTCCTCCTCCTCCTCTTCCTCCTCCTCACCAACGTCACTCCTTTCTAACACTGATGATGTTACCTAGTTGGGTCATGAAATGTCTGCTAGAAAACCAC
The DNA here is from genome assembly GCA_023653725.1 of Bungarus multicinctus. Taxonomy (NCBI): domain Eukaryota; kingdom Metazoa; phylum Chordata; class Lepidosauria; order Squamata; family Elapidae; genus Bungarus; species Bungarus multicinctus. The sequence goes on from CM042850.1 coordinate 2,920,064, forward strand.
CAAGCTCAGGGAACACCAAGGACCCCTCAGTCCTCCTCCTCTCCATAAATCCCACTCCTTTTTAGCACTAATGACATTCCCTAGTTGGGTCATAAAACGTCTGCAAGGAAACCACCAAGCTCAGAGAGCAGCAAGCACTCCACAGTTCTCCTCCTCCTCCCCCTCTTCCTCTTCCTCCTCTTCATCTTCCTTCTCTCCACAACCCCCTTTCCTTTATAGCACTGATGATGTTACCTAGTTGGGTCATGAAACGTCTGCAAGGAAAACACCAAACTCAGAGAGCACCAAGGACTCCACAGATGATCTCCTCCTCCTTCTCCTCCTTCATCTCTACCACCTCCTCCTCTCCACAAACCCCACTCCCTGATATTACCTAGTTGGGTCATGAAATGTCTGCAAGGAAACCACCAAGCTCAGGGAGCATCAAGGACCCCACAATCCTTCCCCATCCTCCTCCATCCTCATCTCCTCCTCCTTCTCCTCCTCCTTGCAAACCCAACTCCCTTCTAGTACTGATGATGCTGCCTAGTTGGGTAATGAAACATCTGCTAGGAAACAACCAAGTTCAGAGAGCACCACAGTCCTTGATTTTCTCAATAAAGGGTGTAAATCTTGGAAGGAATTCTTCATGTGGGCTGCAGACCAGAGGTCTGTTTTTAAAGGAGTTGTAGTTTGGGATCCAGAGGAATTTTACACGGAAGGAAGAGGAGCGTGATAGACTGGGGTAAGCAGAAAATGTTCCAGCAATGGCACATGAGACTAAATAAATAAAAGAGCAGAGACTTTTTAATTCGCAATCCAGTGAACGTTTGTCTGTGGGTTTAGCAGGGAGAGAGATGGCTTCGAATAGTATTATGTCCTTGACTTTTGCAATTGAAAAAAAACAACAACAAAGAATTTTCAGAGACACAAACATTTTCTCTACCCATATCCTGATAAATTTTCTTGCCTTTATCAATCTTTATTTTTTTTGTAATGCAAATTTTTTATTTTTTATTATAACAAACATACAAAACAGCAAATAAAACCACCTTTCAATTGTAGAGTGTGTCGGTTTGGTACATATATCATGTGCACAATATCTATAATCTTTTCCTCTTAACTTTACATTCATGTTGTATTAATCAACTTTCCATATCATATTATGTCATTATTTTACCATCATTCAAATTTTAATCTCAATTCCAAGTTATCTTTAAGAGCAAGTCTCAATTCTTACTAGATTGTATTCATAGTATAACATATTTAAAAATAATTAGCTATAATATATCATTACAGTTACATTGTACTTTGGTGTTTTACTTTTCTGTCTAACCATTGATAAAATAAATCCCAAATCTTATAATTCCAATCTTTATTGAACGGTGCACTCCGTAGACCTCAAGTTACAACCATTTATCTAGTAAGTTTGTTAAAAAGTCTATTATTAGAAAGACAGATAAGAAAGATATGTAGACAGATAATGAATACATTAATAAACGTGGATAGATATGGATACATGGATGGATGGATGGATGGATGGATGGATGGATGGATAGATAGATAGATAGATAGATAGATAGATAGATAGATAGATAGATAGATAGATAGATAGATAGATAGATAGGCAGGCAGGCAGGCAGGCAGGCAGGCAGGCAGGCAGGCAGGCAGGCAGGCAGGCAAACAAATAGTATCAGCGTTCCAGTGAAATTCCCCATTTCCTTCAGCACTCAGAAACAAAGTTTATCCAAGTAAGAATTTATTAAAGAAGTCATGTTGGCACATCTGGGAAAACTGGAATCGGAGACTTCCAGGTTTCCCCTTCCCAATTAAAAATCAAAAACCAATCCCCTGCACTCACCAGTCCATCACATGGCCCAATCAACCATCGTCCCAACATGAAGACCTTCCTCCAGCCACTCCTCTCCAGGCTCAGGGTAACTTGTCCTTGACTTCTAAGAAAGTATGTTGTTGAGTCTAATCTGCTCACTAAGAAAATCCCCCCCCCCCCAATTTCCCAGGCACTAAAATGTGGCAGCCTTGAAGCTTCCAAGTAAAATATGACTTCCAAGGTTGATAGGTAAAGATAAAGGTTCCCCTCCTCGCACATCCGTGCTCATGGTCTCCGGCTCATCTCTGTCTCAAAGCCGAAGAAGAGCCAACGCCGTCCGAAGACGCCTCCATGGTCATGTGGCTGGCAGGACTAAACATCGAAGGAGCACGGAACGCCATTCCCTTTCCACCCAAGATGGTCCCTATTTTTCTACTTGCGTTTTTTTTTACGTGCTTTCGAACTGCTAGGTTGGCAGAAGCTGGGACAAGAGACGGGAGCTCACTCCGTGACGCGGCGCTGGGGATTCGAACCGCCGAACTGCCAGTCTTTCTGATCGACAAGCTCAGCATCTTAGCCACTGAGCCACTGCGTCCCTTGTCCAAGTCTGATAGATAATAGGTAAATAGGTATAGATAGGTAGGTAGGTAGATATAGGTAAATAGATATAGGTAAATATAGGTAGATGATAGGTAGATAGGTAGATAATAGATAGGGAAGTAGGTATATAATATAATAAAAACAACAAGAACAATAATAATATAATAACAAATAAAAGCTGCATACAGAAAAGAAGTAATTGAGAAGCGAATTGAAAATTGGAAAAGCAAAGCTGTGCATGGCCATTACCTGAAAAGTATTGAAGATAAAGCTGACCAAAAGCTTACTTGGAATTGACTAAAATCAGGAATATGAAAAAAGAAACTGAAGGCTTCATTTTGGCTGCTCAAGAACAAGCCTTAGCCACGAATTGCATGAAAGCAAAGATTCAGCATGTCACCACCAACAGCAAATTTCGCCTCTGTAATGAGAAAGATGAAAGAGTCGACCTTTTAATCAGTGGGTGCAGCAAAATGTCACAAACTGGCTACCTAGAACGCCATAACCGAGTTGCTAAAATCATTCATTGGAAACTGTTCCGAAAGTTTGGATTTAGTAGTAACAACTACTGGGAACATCAGGTTGAGAAGGTTCTGGAGAATGAATAAGTCAAGATCTTGTGGGACTTCAGAATTCAGACGGACAGGCACTTGGCCCATAACACGCCTGACATAACAATAGTTGAGAAGAAAAGGGTTTGGTTCATTGACATTGCAATACCTGGTGATGCACAAATTGAAGACACACAGCAAGAAAAAATTACGAAGTATTATTTATTTATTTATTTATTTATTTATTTATTAATTATTTAAATTTATATACCGCCCCCTCTCCCAAAGGGACTCAGGGCGGTGAACAGCCAGAATAAAAATACACATATAAAACACATATACTATATTAAAAATTAAAAGAATTAAATATAATTGGCTCTACAAAGATTAAAACAAGGGGATTAAGAAAGATTAAAAACCAGATTAAAATTTAAAAATTCTCATCTCTTTTAGGTATTGGAGCAATACCTAAAGGGCTGCCTCACTATTTGGAAATCCTGAATTTATCAGACTTGAATACCCTGATTCTACAAAAAAAATCACCCTACTTGGAACAGCTTCTATCCTCCGACGCTACCTGAACAGTTCCTAGGTCCTTGGTTAGGACTTGAACTGTTGAGTTACCAACCAGCCCCAAAGGCTGTGAATCTCACTAAAGATTTAATAATAATAATAATAATAATAATACCGCCCAACAGTTCACTGATGGTGTTCTTTAAGTTCATTGTTAAGTGCCATTATAGCTCTGGGATAAAAACTGTTCAGGAAATGTGTGGTTTGAGTTTTAATGATTCTGTATCTTCTGCCAGAAGGCAACAGCTTCACAAAGATTGTGAGCAGGATGGGTAGAGTCTCTGAGAATGTTGTCCAACTTCCTCAAACGGCGAGATGCGAAGATGTCATCCAGGGCTGGTAGCTGGAGCCCAGTGATAATCTGGGCAGTTTGAATGATTCTCTGTAGAGCCTTTTTTGTCCTCTACAGAGCTGCTCCCATCTCATGCAAGTATAGTAGGTTGATAGATGATAGATACATGATAGATCCGTGATGGCGAACCTAGGGCACGCGTGCCATAAGTGGCACGCAGAGCCATTTGTGCCGGCACACGAGCCACAGCAAACTTACCTCACAGCGCATGTACGCGCCTCACAGCTGATTTTTTTCCAGCTAGTTTTGGCCTCCCAGAGGCTTGGAAAAAGCCTCTGCAAGGCTTTTCAGGATGAATTATAGGCCCATTTCGTCACTTCTGGAAATGACAAAACGGGCCTATCATTCGGCCTGAAAAGCCTTGCAGAGGCTTTTTCCAAGCCACTGGGAGGCCAAAAAAGGCCTCAAACCAGCTGAAAAATCAGCTGTGAGGAGCAGTGCAGGTAAGGGGGGGGATTGCACGTGCATATGGGGGTATGTGTGGGAACGGGCGCACATTGCATTCTGGGGGCTGGCACGCACACAATTTTTGACACAGGAGCCCCAAAAGGTTAGCCACCACTGTGATAGATGATATAGATAATGATAGAGAGATAGATAAGAGATGATAGGATAGGTAAATTGAGAGAGAGAGAGAGACAGACAGACAGACAGACAGACGATAAGAATAAATAGACAGTGTGATTTTTAAAAATAAAAGATGAACCTTCCAAGATGAAAACTGAAAAATGGGTTGAAAATGAATGAGACCTTAGGAAAAATGTGGTGAACATTCATAAACTTCAGAAATATATATATGCCTTTGACAGCAAACCTATGGCACCCTTGCCGGATGTGGCACGCAGAACCGGCATGTGAGCCGTCACACTAGATCAGATCCACTGTGCATGCGCGCATGTCTTCCACCGGCCAGCTAAACGTCGGGTATCTGCCATGCGTGCGCGGGCGTGGCGTGGCGCGTGCGTTTGCATGTGCAGAAGTGCACGGTGCGTGGGGTGGTTGTGCGCCGAGGTGTACGGTGCGTGCAGATTCTCACCCTCTGTTTTATATCAGCTCGGGAGGGCACCTGAGGCTTCCCCACCTTGTTCAAAACGCGCGATGCCATTCTAGTTCGAAGCTCGGCTCCGGGGTTCATCTCTCCCCCGCCCTCCTTCCCTCCCTCCCTTCTAGCTCTTTCCGCCAAGTCTCCGTGGAATATTAACTGTTTTGCGCCCTAATCCTATTGCCATGGATTTGCGGAGGGCCCAAAGGGCAAACAGCGTCACTCTAATAAACTCAAGAGGTTTTTTTTCCCTTGGGGCCTCTGTGATATAATTTAGCTCTTCCAGCAACAGCCACAATTTGATCGGTTCTCCTTTGCCGCTGAGCCGGGATTTTAATTAAACCGTTCTGAAAAAATCATTGGAAGGAATTTGCAATTCTTTACCCATAAATATCCTCCTATTTTTTTTCCCCCTTGACAAAATACATCCTTGATGTTCCTGGAAAAGCCAACCGCCACGATTTGAAGGAAAGCACTCCCAAATATTTAGAGAAAGGCCAGTGTTATGTTTTTTTTGTATCTGCCTGATGTACAGAATTGTTTTTTATTTGTTCTGAAATTTATTTGCCGCTCACCTCAAGTCTTAACGGCTCTGGGCGGGTTACAGCATAAAAACATTAAAATAGTGAAATATGCAAGACTCATTTTATCGACCTCGGAAGGAGGGAAGGCTCAGTTAACTCTGAGCTGGTTAAGATCGAACTGCTGGCAGTGGGCAGAGTTAGCCTGCAATACTACTTTCTAACCACTGTGCACCATGGAAGGATGGAAGGGAAGAAAGGAAGGAAGGAAGGAAAGGAAAGGAAAGAAGGGAGGGGGGAAGGAAGGAAGGAATAGCACTAGCATTTGTATAGCTCTCCACAGTACTTTCCAGCCCTCTCTAAGCAGTTACAGAGTCAGCCTCTTGTCCCCTCCCTCCCTCCCTCCCTTCCTTCCTTCCTAAGCAATAGCAGACTTACATCCTGCTTCACAATGCTTTCCAGCCCTCTCTAAGCAGTTTACAGAATCAGCCTCTTGCCCCCTCCCTCCCTCCCTCCCTCCCTCCCTCCCTCCCTCCTTCCTTCCTTCCTTCCTTCCTTCCTTCCTTCCTTCCTTCCTTCCTTCCTTCCTTCCTTCCTTCCTTCCTTCCTTCCTTCCTTCCTTCCTTCCTTCCTTCCTTCCCAAGCAATAGCAGACTTACATCCTGCTTCACAATGGCTTTCCAGCCCTCTCTAAGCAGTTTACAGAGTCGGCCTCTTGCCCACAACAATCTGGGTCCTCCTCATTTTACCCACCTCGAAAGGGCGGGATGGAGGGGTTGAACTAGATGACCTACAGGGTCCCTTCCAACTCTTTGTTAATCTGCAAAGGATTCGGTCTCAGCCTTCCCAGTTTCTTTGAGGAAACCTGAAGGCTCCAGCCGGAGATGAGCAATCTGGGTGGTTACTATGAGCGGAGGGCAACTGGATGGCACATAATCCAGGAAGCTGGGAACGAGACTTAGGGAGAACGAGGTCCTTATGCGGCAGCTTGACATTCCAAGGAGTATCTCTTGCAAGCAATTGGGGAGGATTAAGTCTGAATGCAAACTCCTTGTAAGCTTGAGTGCTTCTGTTTCCATGTTGACGGGAGAGATGTATTCTCAGCTGCTTGGCAACAGAATTCACCCACCTTGGTGTGGGGGGGGGATGCTAAATTCAAGGGAGAGAGAAAGAAAAAAGAACAAGGAGGGGTCTTTAGAGGGGTGTGTTTGGGTAGGAGAGCCCCTCCCTCCTCCTCCCCCCCCCAATTTCCATCTGCTGGTTTCGGTTATTTATAATGAAAAGCATATTAGTTAGTTTGTTGTCATTGCACCTCGTAGAACGGAATTAAATACCGTCTTCAGTGTACATTATACGTAAGGAAACTATACAAAATAAACACAAACACACATCCTTCTGCACACCAGAACTAGACACAAGAACAGTTTTTGCCCCAATGCCATCCCTCTGCTAAACAAATAATTCCCTCAATACTGTTCAACTATTACAAAGTCTGCACTACTATTATTGCTAATCTTCTCATTCCTCCTTATCACCCTTCTCCTCCCACTTGTGACTGTATGACTGTAACTTTGTCGCTTGTATCCTTACGATTTATATTAACTGTTTCCTAGTATGATTTGATTGCTTATTGTTCCCTATGACTATCATTAAGTGTTGGATCTGATGATTCTTGATTCTTGACTCTTGACGAATGTATCTTTTATTTTATGTACACTGAGAGCATTTGCACCAAAGACAAATACCTTGTGTGTCCAATCACACTTGGCCAATAAAAGAATTCTATTCCCTATTTTAGTCCTAATTATAATTCTATCCTATTCTAGTATGATTTGATTGCTTATTGTACCGTATGACTATTATTAAGTATTTGTATCTGATGATTCTTGACTCTTGACGAATGTCTCTTTCCTTTTATGTACACTGAGAGCATTTGCACCAAGACAAATTCCTTGTGTGTTCAATCACACTTGGCCAATAAAGAATTCTATTCTATTCTGTTCTGTTCTATTCTATATTCCTCTCCTCCTATTTTATATTCTATTCTGTTCTATTCTATTCCATTCTAATTATTCTCTCCTATTGCATTCTGTTCCATTCCATTCTATTCTGTTCCTTCACATTCTATACAGTTGAATGGAAAACCCCTGATATTGTGTGAATATTGCATTATACCAATGGTGGCAAACCTTTTCCGGCTCTGGTGCCGATAATTGCACGGGCGCTCGTGCTCTCCTGCTCGAATGCCAGCACCCAGAAGGCAATGCATGCTGGCCCTCCCCACCTCCCTGTGCATGCGCACGCGATCAGCCCCCTACGCCGCGCATGTGTGCACAATCCCCACGCCACGCGTCTGCACATGCATGCGCAAGCCCCAGTGTGCGCTGTGCATCTCTACGCAGGCGCACGTGTCTCTGCCCCCCCCACCTCCCCCTGCGCGTGCATGCGATATACTCGACAATCAGCTGTTGGGTGGCGGTGGCGCACGCACATTGGCAGTGGGGTTCTTCCAGGCGAACTGTCATGTGCCGGCGGAAATGGCTCTGCGTGCCATAGGTTTACCATCATGGCACTCTACAATAGAATTCAAAAGAGCTACTGCCCTGGGATAGAAGCTGTTTTGCAGCCTATTTGTCCTTGCTTTTATTATTGTCCTGTACCGGCTGCCAGATGGTAATAGTTCAAAAAAAGGGAGCCCAGGATGAGATGGATCTTTAAGGATGTTTTGAACTTTGAAAATATTATAGACAGGGAGTTCTAGTCCCTCCTTAGGAATGAAAGATAGTTAGGTGACTCTGGGCAAATCGCCAGGAGACTGGGAGTTCTAGTCCCGCCTTAGGCGTGAAACATAGCTGGGTGACTCTGGGCCAATCGCCAGGAGACTGGGAGTTCTAGTCCCGCCTTAGGCCTAAAAGATGGTTGGGTGACTTTGGGCCAATCACTAGGAGACAGGGAATTTTTGTTCCGCCTTAGGCATGAATGCCAGATGGGTGATTTTAGGCCACTCCCTCTCTCTAAGTCCAGCCCACACCTCTGTTTTTAGCCGCGACGGCCTCCTGCAGCCCTCCGCCAGCGAAAACGGAGCTCTGTTTTTGCTGGGAAAGGGCCGCCGGAGGCCATCGCAGCCAGAAACAGAGCTCGGGAGCCTATTTTAGCTGGCAGAAGGATTAAGGTTAGGGTTAGGGTTATTGTTAGCATCATGACACGGTCCTTCCCTGTTTCCAAGATGGCCACACGGGTCAGATCTTCGTACCCTCCTGGCCGAATCTGGCCCCTGGGCCTTGAGTTTGACACCTCTGCTATTGGTATATTCCCCTGGAATGTTGTAAGCTGAAAATCTTGTCGAATAAAGCTTGACAAAGGGTGGAACATGGAATTGTCGTTTTGCAAAGGAAAGCCGGCACTAGCAGTTGTATGTGTGTAAGCGAAGAGAATTGCACAATGAACAAAAGAGGCTTTTTCTCCACTCCACATTCTAATCCAACACCTTTTACAGGCAGTTCTTGTTTTACGTTGGTTTAGTGACCGTTAGAACTCACGACGGCACCCGACCAGTTTTCACATTTAATTATTTATTTATTTATTTATTTCATAATTTTATATACCGCCCTTCTCCCGAAGGACTCAGGGCGGTGAACAGCCAACTAAAATGCATACAAACACAGAGATAAATATGATTAAAAAAGAATTAAATTATAGGCTGCCCCAATAAAAATCTAAAACCCCCGATTAAAATAAATTAAAACTTTCGTACCCCACCCCAACTAATCTAAAACCCCTTATTTAAAAATCCCATTTGAGTCAGCTCAGGCCGGCCTGCTCAAAGAGCCAGGTCTTCAGGTCACGTCTGAACGCCCTCAGATCAGTGGTTGTTCGTAGCCCCGGGAGCATCCCGTTCCAAAGGGCGGGTGCCCCCACAGAGAAGGCCCTACTCCTCGGGGTCACCAGACGACACATAGAAGGCGTCGGGACCCGGAGGAGACCCTCTCTGTGGGAGCGCACCGGTCGGTGGGAGACTACTGGCAGAATGCGGTCTTGTAAGTATCCTGGTCCGATGCCATGGAGCGCTTTAAAGGCCAAAACCAATACTTTAAAGCGAACCCGGAAGGCCACCGGCAACCAATGCAGCTCGCGCAGGAGGGGCGTCACGTGGGAGTATCTCGACGCCCCCATAACTACCCGCGCGGCCGCATTTTGTACCAGTTGAAGCCTCCGGGTGCTCCCCGCAGGGAGCCCCATGTAGAGGGCATTACAGTAGTCCAGACGGGAGGTGACCAGGGCTTGGATGACCGTGCGTAAGGCGTCCCGATCAAGAAAGGGCCGCATCTGGCGTATCAGGTGAACCTGATAAAAAGCCCTCCTGGAGACGGCCGTGATACGATCTTCCAAAGACAGCCGTACATCCAGGAGGACACCAAGACCAATGACCGATACAGCATCCCCACGTCACATGATTGAAATTCGGACGACGTTTGGCAGCTGGCATGTATCTATGACGGTTGCAGTGCCCGGGGTCATATGATCCCCTTTTGCAACCTGTGATTGCAAAATCTGTAGAGGTAGTCCTCTACTTAACAACTGTTTGTTTTAGTGACTGTTGGCAACTGATTCATATTTATGACGGTTGCAGTGTCCTGGGGTCACCGGATCCCTTTTTCTGACCTCCTTGAGAAGCCAAGTCAATGGGGAAGCTAGATTCACTTAACAACCTGTGTTCCTGGCATAAACAACCGCAGCGGTTCACTTAACAACCTGGGGCAAGAAAGGTCGTAACATGAGGCAGCATTCACTTATAAGCAAATATCTCGGTTAGCAACATAAGGCTCGGGCTCCATTGAGGTTGTAGGCGAAGGACTACCTGTAAAGGAAACCACACGTCCCATCCTCAGGGCAGCCAATCCTGTCCACACAGCTGCATTTTGTGTGCGGCCTCCATACACTCTTCAAGGGTGGCCCCGCGTAGAACATACCGTGTGGACAGACGGACAGATGTCAAGAGGCTGATGCGGAAAGTGAGGTCAACGCATCTGAAGGGCAGGAAGTGGGAAAGGAAGAGATTGACACGTCAGAAGAATTTGAGCGCCATAAATACAGAGGGTCCTCAATTTTACGACCGTAATGGACTCCAAAAATTTCCACAGCTAAGCGAGACAGTCATTAAGCGAGCTTTGCCCCATATTATGACATTTCTGGCTTGAGTTGTCAAGTGAATCACTCCTGTTGCTAAGTTATCGTGTTTCCCCGAAAATAAAACACTGACTTATATATATATTTTTGTCACCCAAAAAAAGCACCAGGTCTTATTTTCGGGGGATATCATCCACTGAGTAACCTCACTTGTGTGCATCGTGCCCAGCCTCCTTTTCGCTGTCAAAGGTCTTCAGGAACTTCTCCTTCTGCGCCCGGCAAGGCTTTCCTGAAGGCCTCTGCAGCCGATAAGAGAGCTCAGGATCGATCCAGAGCTTTGTTCTCAGCTCCAGAGGCCTTCAAGAAAGCCTGGCCAACCTTGCCGCCTGCAGAAGATATGGGCCGGCCAGGCAGGTGTTGGGGGTGTGCAAGGCCTGGCTACACCTGTCCAAAGGTAAGTAGTAGGGCAACTCCACCCTCCACATCCCCACCCTAGCTTAATCTCTACCTGTTCCCTCTGGAGTGAGTGGGATCTTAATTAGGGCTTATTTTGGAAGGTAGGACTTATATTGGGCCCACGTCTAAAAACCAAGCTAGGACTTACTTTCAGGGTAGGTCGTATTTGGGGGGGAAACGGGCTCTATTTCAGTTGTTCAGACGTGAGCTTACCGGGGGCCTGAGCGACTTACCGGCCATTTCAGTGCTAGGCGCATTGTTTTCACGAGAGAGGATCGCGCACGCAGAGGTCAATTGCACAGAGAGATGGTTTGCACGAAACAATCCCTGGCGCGCGTGCGCGCGATCAAACGAGCTGCGTTCGGGGATGATGGTTGAACTGATCCTCGCCTGACTTTTCTTTCTTTCTCTTTCCTTCCTTCTGAAAACAAGCTGGCTTCCTTTGCTGTTGAATCTCCCTTCTTGTAGCCTTCAAGGGCAAGTTTGTGCGAGAGGTGTGTGTGTGTGCGTGTGTGTGTGTGAACGTTTTGCTCCTAATTGGCGTGCATCAAACTCTCTCTTGAATATTTCTCCCGTTCTCAGCATATATTAAAGGGCAGAAACTCAACATGCCTCTCTCTCTCTCTCTCTCTCTTTCTCTCTCTCGCCATTCTGGCTTTGATCCGTAACCTTGAAAACGCAGCCAGCTGCCGCCGTGGATTTGCCAGTTTCTCTTCTTGGTGGGCTTTTGTTTTATCTGGCAAGCAGGTGCCTAGGAGGGGCGGTCTGAAGCTATGCGGTGAGCAAGGAAAAGCAGAATGGGAATGAATCGAGGCCCTTTCCATGTCAAAACGCTCCCCTTTTTTCTCCTGCCATCTCCCTCGGAAAGAAAATTTAATATTTTCGCAGTACCGCAGAGAAGCTGCCGTGGCATGCCGGCGCGTGAACAGAGAGGCAGGTGCTACACACACAAAAAAGGACACTGACTATTCATCTTTGCTTTATAAAGCCTCGATAAGACCACGCTTTGAATTAAATACAGATGAACAGAGTTGGAAGGGACCTTGGAGGTCATCTAGTCCAACCGCCCCATCCAAGCAGGAGACTCCTACCCCATTTCTGACAGATGGCAGTCCATCCTCTTCTTGAAAGCCTCCAGCGATGAAGCTCCCAGCTTTAATTAATTCAGAATAGAGTTAGAAGGGACCTTGGAGGTCATCTAGGTCCAAACCCCCCACCCAAGCAGGAGACCCTACCCCATTTCTGGCAGATGGCAGTCTAGCCTCTTCTGGAAAGCCTCCAGTGATGAGGCTCCCACAACTTCTGAAGGCAACTTCTGTTCCATGGGTTGATTGCTCTCAATGTCAGATCGTTTCTCCTTATTTCCAGGTTGAATCTCTCTCCTTGTTTAGTTTCCATCCATTATTCCTTGTCTGGCCTTTGGGTGCCTTGGAAAATAGGTTGACCCCTTCCTCCTCTCTGGGGCAGCCCCTCAAATATTGGAAGATGCTCTCCTGTCTCCCCTGGTCCTTCTCTTCCCTAGACTAGCCAGGCCCAGTTCCTGCAACCGTTCATCGTAGGTTTTAGTCTCCAGTCCCTTAATCATCCTCGTTGTTCTTCTCCTTGGACTATTGCATTCAGTTTTGGTCCACACGATTTAAAAAAGACGTTGAGATTCTGGAAAGAGTGCAGAGAAGAGCAACCAAGAGGATTGGGGGACTGGAGGCTAAAACATGAGAACAGTTGCAGGAATTGGGTATGTCTAGTTTGATGAAAAGAAGGACAAGGGGTGATATGATAGCAGGGTTCCAATAGTTGAGAGGCTGCCCCAAAAGAGAAGAGGCCAAGTTATTTTCCAAGACACCTGAAAGTCAGACAAGGAATAATGGATGGAAACTTATCAAGGAGAGAAGCAACTGGGAATTAAGGAGAAAAACTTCCTAACAGTGAGGACAATTATCCAGTGGAACAGCTTGCCACTAGAAGTTGTGGGTGCTCCATCGCTGGAGTTTTTTAAGGAGAGATTTATCTGAACATTTATCTGAAACAGCATAGGGATTCCTGCTTGAACCAGGGGGTTAGTCTAGAAGACCTCCGAGGTCCCTTCTAACTTTGGGCATGTCTATTTTAATGAAAAGGACTAGGGGTGACAGGATAGCAGTTTTGCAATATCTCAGCGGCTGTTCCCAAGGAGTAAGGGTTGAGGAGTAAGCTTTAGCTCGCTCGTCCACCAGAAATTTCGGGCTCAATTGTCATCATGAGTCGAGGACTTGCAGTCATTACAAATTCCAATGCAGAACAGAAGTGGGAAAAAAATAAAGAAAATGGCAGCGGAGAACAAACGTCCATAATGACAGCGACCACTGAGAGAATCAGCCGATCTGTAGAGCAGTATTTTCCCCCCCCCCAAACTTTGCAACTTTAAGGCGGTGGACTTCAACTCCCAGAATTCCCCAGCCAGCGATGCTGGCTGGGGAATTCTGGGAATTGAAGTCCACCCATTTTAATATTGCCTAGAGAAGCAAGCGGGCGAATTGCACCGCTAAGATAATAAATCAAAATACTCCTAGGAAGCGTTCCACTTACTAATGTCAGGGCAGGCTGTATGTTGATGCAACCGGGAAAGCGAAAATGGTAATTAAAAATAGCGGGAGTTCTTGTTTGTTAATTGCCATTTGTCCCGGTTTTGCAGCGAAAGGTTGACCAAGAAAGTAGGCAAAGACAAAAAAGCCTCAAACAAGGGTTACCATAAAAAGACAAAAAAGACTTCTCAAGGAGGTACAAGTAAGTTCGTTTAGTGACCGCTCAAAGTTACAACGGCACCGAAAAAAAGGGGCATGGCTGTTTTTCACACATATGACAGTTGCAGCGTTCCCGTAATCATAGTTGGCTCAGGAATTCTGGGAATTGAAGTCCAAAGGTTGTAAAAGGGGCCATAATTGACTCAGGAATTCTGGGAGTTGAAGTCCAAAGGTTGTAAAGGAGCCATATTTGGTTCAGGAATTCTGGGAATTGAAGTCCACGGGTCGTAAAGGGGCCATCATTGGCTTAGGAATTCTGGGAGTTGAAGTCCAAAGGTTGTAAAGGAGCTATATTTGGTTCAGGAATTCTGGGAATTGAAGTCCACGGGTCATAAAGGGGCCATCATTGGCTTAGGAATTCTGGGAGTTGAAGTCCAAAGGTTGTAAAGGAGCTATATTTGGTTCAGGAATTCTGGGAATTGAAGTCCACGGGTCATAAAGGGGCCATCATTGGCTTAGGAATTCTGGGAGTTGAAGTCCAAAGGTTGTAAAGGAGCCATATTTGGTTCAGGAATACTGGGAATTGAAGTCCACGGGTCATAAAGGGGCCATACTTGTTTCAGGAATTCTGAGAGTGGAAGTGCAAAGGTTGTAAAAGGGATCACAATTGACTCAGGAATTCTGGGAGTTGAATCCACAGGGGCCATAGTTGCCCATCCCGGTTTAATCTCTGGTCTGATCATTCATGAAGAGCAAGTTAGATGTCTTTCAGGATCTCTCCCACCTATCCACCCACTCCTTTGCTTATTCTGTTGTTATCTCACTCTGCAATTCCTCTTCTGCCGAGCAATTATATCAAGCAGAGACTTCTCCTCCATCCAATTATTATTCCTTTTGACCGGAGTCAGCAAATTAAATTCACACCAACGATTCCTTCGTGGCCCCTCTGCATCATATACTAAGAAAGCTCAGTTCCCAGAGCTGCTGGCAGAGTCAAAATTAGATTTGAGTCCTCCAAGGTGAGATTCTGCCCTCTGCTCGCTCACAGAATGCCCCCTGCCACCCTGTTGATCTGGGAGGGGGTTGCTAATTAAGAATTTCAGCAACGGAGACCACCTCTCAGCTTTGCAGACCCAAAGTTATTTTTTGGGGGGGGGGCAGGAAACTAGATATACATATATGCATATTACATATTACATTTCGTTTTCAGAGTATAGGACTGGAAGCACCCAAAACCTCTAGTGGCAAGTCGTTCCATTGGTTAATTTGCTCTCACTTTTAGGAAGTTGTCCTTAATTCCAAGTTGTGGTAACAGGGGAAACGGCAAAAACTTTTAATGATTTTTTTATGAATTCCGTACCTTCACGGTTAAAAGGCTATGAAAACTAATTGTCTCTGATAAGAATAAGCCTTGCCAATGTTGTGCAAAGCTGCCAAGAACACCAGATAAAATTACTAAGAAATATTTCAAGCACAAAGAGTCTCCAAACATCAACCAAGATATTCCGAATGTCCACAAGGCTTGAGTGCAAAAACGTCTTTGCTTCCTGCAAAGAACTCCGGTCTCTCAGCTGGCTTTTATCTCTTAAGGGAGGGGCCATCACCTTGCAGCCTTATTCCCGAGTTGCCCGTGCTGCTGCAGCTGCTCTTTCCTTCGAGCAGTCATGCGTGCACGTGAGCTGAGTACGGGCTCCTCGGGGGCCTCTTCCTCACTGCTGCCAGCCTCCCCAAGCTCCGAAGTCAGCACTCCGCTCCCTGATGGTCCTGGCCCCATCCCTGCCTCCCACGCAGGCCCCTCATCTGCGTCCTCACTCTCCGAGACCTCAGCCGTCCGTACCTGCCGCCGGCGAACCACAACAGGTTGCTTCTCTCCTTGAGTAGTTTCCACCCGCCTTTAGGTCCTTTGGAGAATAGGTGGATCCATTTCTTCTTGGTGGCAGCCCCTGAGATATTGGAACGTTGCTATCCTATCACCCCCTAGTCCTTCTTTTTATTAAACTAGATGTCAGAGCGTTTTCAGCGTGACTACTATTATGATACAACCCAGGAGCAAAACACAGCGCATAGAGACTTTATCACTTAACAAGTGGTTTATATACAAGACATACACAGAAATATACGTGATAGTCAAATAGCTGACAAGCAATCTTCTTAACTCTACATGGAGACCTCTGCAATGGATACTGGACACAAGGAGAGAGAATAGTCCCTTTAATGGCTGCCTCACATAAACACCTCTTAAAGGGGTAGAACCCATCCTCAGACTTAAAGAGACTACTAATGCTGATTAATCTTCATGGCATCAGCCTTATATTGCATCAGCTTCACTGCTGGTCGGCTCTTAAATCCCAATACCTTAACACATCCACAACTCCCTGTTTGGATAATTGTGCAAAGGGGGACTAGAAAATCCAGTGAAGTGTTTCCCAGTGGGGCTGGGGGATGCAATGGATACTGGACACAGGGAGAGAGAATATGCCCTCTAATGGTTGCCTTATATAAACACTTCTTAAAGAGGTAAAACGTCCGTGAACCCATTCTTAGTCTTAAAGAGGCGATACCAATGCTGATTTCATCTTCATTGGATCAGCCTTACATTGCATTAGCTTTACAACTGGTCAGCTAAATCTCAATACCTTAACACTAGACATACCCAATCCCAGCAACCGTTCTTCGTAGGTTATGGCTTCTAGGCCCCTAATCATCCTCGTTGCTCTTCTCTGAACTTTTCCCAAAACCTCACATCTTTTTTTGAATTACGGTAACCAAAATTGAATGCAGTCTTCTAAGTGTGGTCTTACTAGGGCTTTATAAAGGGGTATTATTACTTCTCATGATCTTGATTTTATCCCTCTGTTAATGTGGCCTAGTATTGTATTGACGTTTTTGGCTGTTAGTTCATGCTTAGTTGGTTGTCCACTGGGGCACATCCTTGAAACCTGCCGACGTAGCAAAATTTTCAAGGTGTTGAGAAGACCAGAAATGTAGGCAGCGGTCTGTGGCTTAATACAGGTAGTCCTCGACTTACGACAAGTTCATTTAGTGACCGTTCGACGTCGGGACAGCAGTGAAACAAGTGACTTACAAACGTTTTCACACTTACGACCTTTGCAGTAGGTCCCATGATCAGAATTCAGATGATTGGCAACTGACTCGTATTTATGAGGGTTGCAGTGTCGTGGGATCACGAGATCCCCTTTTGCGACCTTCTGACCAGCAGCGTCAATGGGAAAGGCAGGCTCACTTAACAACCGTGTTACTACCCTGTTTCCTTGAAAATACGACCTACCCTGAAAGTAAGCCCTAGCTTGATTTTTACACGTGCGCCCAATATAAGCCCTAATGAAGATCCCGCCCATTCCAGTGTGGAGGAGTAAAAATTAAGCTAGGGTGGGAATGGGAGGTGGTGGAACTGCCCTACTACTTCCCTTTGGGCAGTTGTAGCCATGCCTCGCACACCCCGACACCTGCCTTTCTGGCCCATTTCTTCTGCTGCCGGCAAGGCTGGGCAAATTTTCCTGAAGGCCTCTGGAGCTGAGAACAAAGCTCTGGATTGATCCACAGCTCTGTTATCGGCCTCAGAGACCTTCAGGAAAGCCTTGCCGGCCGCAGAAGAAGTTCCTGAAGGCCTCGGACAGCGAAAAGGAGGCCGGGGATGACACACGCAAGTGAGGTTAGTCAATGGTCGACATCCCCCGAAAATAAGACCTGGTGCCTTTTTTGGTGGTCCAAAAAATATAAGACAGGGTCTTATTTTCAGGGAAACATGGTAACTTAGCAACAACAGTGATTCACTTAACAACTCAGGCCAGTAATGTCATAATATGGGGCAAAGCTCGCTTAACAACTGTCTCGCTTAGCTGTGGAGATTTTTGGAGTCCATTACGGTCGTACATTGAGGCCCCCCTGTATTTATGGTGCTCAAATTCTTTTGACGCGTCAATCTTTTCCTTTCCCACTTCCTGCCCTTCAGATGCGTTGACCTCACTTTCCGCGTCAGCCTCTTGACATCTGTCCGTCTGTCTATCAAGGCCAGGATTTCAAATTTTCACTTTCCTCAGCTCGGAAAGCTCGCTAATCTTCAAATCCACGTTTTATTATCCCGTCGGTTTACAATCCTCCGAAGTCTGGGAATATGGGGGGGGGTGCGGGAAACCTCTCTTTTAAGTTGAACGCGGAAGTTCATTTCTGATTTCCATATTAATAAAATACAGCTTTGTCTTTTTTTTAAAAAAAAAAAATTTGGCCGTAATCCTTGCGACAACCGGGGTGAAGGGGAGATTATATGGGTGATATTAGGAAAGCAATTAAATACTGCAGGAAAGAATTTAAAATTGGAGAGAAGAGACACGAAATTAAATGTTGAATGCTGCTTATTACAGCCACCGTTCTGAAGGCATCAGAAAAGCTTAGCCATATATATTTATGTATGTATGTCTTGGTATACACACACACACATGCATGCATGTATGTCTTGGTGTATGTATAATGTACGAAGTGTGTATGTGTGTGTGTGTGTTTGTGTACCCATATATAAATACATACATACCTGTACATATGCACACATACACCCACCCTGCACATCCTGCCTTTGGTGCATGAAACCATTTTAAAACCAAGGGCTTCATCTGCCTATATTTTTTTTCCTGGCAAACAAAGAATCTCACTGCAATCCTCCGTGCCAGATCGCCGAGATCGTTTTGGCTCCACGGAGTATGCGCCGTTTCCCCACAGCCCACTGGCATGTCGCATCGCGCCGCTAAATAGCGGCCGCATGTCATTTTCACAGGAAGGGGCTGTTAACGTTGCTACTGAGCCGCGTTGAAGAGAGGGAGGGGATTGCTACCTCCCCCCACCACCAAATCTGTTATCTCCACCTCATCAACAATGGAGATGTCTCCAATTCAAGATCCCCTGAAATTTAATTGCCTCTCCTGGCAGGCTCTAACCTCGATTCGGGCGTCTTGGAATGTGGGTTTGATCGAGGGTGTAACCACCCGTGAAATTAGACACAGAACACGTTCTTCGCAGCGTCGCACAGTGGGGTCTGTCTCACCTCCTGGGCAAAGGGCAGAGAAAATGGCAAGTGTTCCCACCGGTGAATCAAAGCTGGATCCGCACATTGTTTTCCTTGAGTGAGGGCGCATGTTCGGACTCCCCGATTTGTCCAGTTCTTTATCCTGAAGTATAGGTAGGCTTCAACTTACAATAGTTCATTTAACGGCCGTTCGAAGTTACAACGGCACTGGAAAACTGGGACTTTGGACCATTTCTCATACTTACGACCGTAGCAGCATAGATAGGAGTCTGTTGCTAAGCCTCCGAGTTTTGATTCCACTGTTCAGATGCCAGCTTTAGCAATAGCAAGAAACCGACTCTTTGTCCTCCGTTGTTCCCCTCTGCTAACAGCACTGCGCATACGCGCGTCTGGAACAGGCCCCAGCTGTTTTTCCTTCTAACTCGTATCAGCCTCCAAAGGCAGCTGCCTCTTCTCCGGTGGCTGGGAAATGTCGGACGGCCTGGCTCGCTCTTGGCCTCCAACGCAGAGCCTCTTATCAGAGCCTTTCCCAAACTCCTAAGAACTGACCCAAATTCCTCCCCAATCTCCTCATCGTCTGATTCTAACACCCGTTCCACTGGCAGATGGTGAGCCACAACTCCCATGGTCATGGGATCAAAACTCAGAGGCTGAGCAACTCTTATTTATGGCAGGTTGCGACATCCTAGGGTCACATGATCCCCATTGGGGATCTTGTTGTGGCCCGCCAACAACCAGTGGACCTGGTGGCAGACTCAGACAGTGAGGAGATTGGGGAGGAACCTGGGCCAGTCCTGGAGTCTGGGAAAGACACTGATGAGGGCTCTGCATCAGAGGCAGAGAATGGGGCCGGGGCCTTCCGACAGTTATCAGCTGCCTTCGGAGTCAGAGATCAGTAGGGAAAAAGAACAGCTGGAGCCTGCTCCCAGTGTGCGCATGTGCAGAGCTGCTAGGAGAAGGGAACGGTTAAGGAACAAGGGTCAACTCGAGAGTAAAGGCTGAGGTGGACGGGGAATGACCCCTCCCATAGGGAATAAAGAGGAGCGAAAGGGGAGTGGTGTTTGCAGGAGACAATGAATTCAATTCATTAGGGTGAAGATCTGTTCCTGACTTCTTGTCAAGTAATTGCTGCTACAGCATGGCATTTGGAAGATATCGGCCTGGCAACTCTCCAAGCCTGATCAAGGTCTGTAGTTGTGAACTCTCTTGAAAGACTGTTGGCCAGGACTTTACTAGATGTGAATGATAGGAATTCATACTAGCCAAATAAAAAGGGGTTTTGTGGGGACAAGGAAGTCTGTTTTGTGATTTTTGGGAAGCCTAGGTCAGAACATATCTTTTGTCAATGGGGAAACCAGTTTCACTTAATAACCGTGTGAGTAATTTAACGCCAGGCAGTGATTTCGCTTGGCAGCTGTGGCAAGAAAGAAACAACGGCGCTTCCCGGGTCTGCATCTCCCAGAATCCCTCATTCTCATGGAATGCTGGGAATCGCAGTTCTGGAAAGAAAAAGCATGGAGGCCACAAACCCATCTGGGGCGCCATTTTGCAAGCCAAACGCAAAATCTCTCGGATTTTGCCGGTTAGCAACCATGCCTGGTTTTCATCTCGGCTTAAGCCGAGATGCCCCTATTAGCATTCGGCATGCCTGGTTTCTATAAATACAATCCAAAGAGAGGATCGATTGATTGCCAGAATCCTGCCCGCTCCGGCGACGTCAGGCCTGACACGCTCTCTACGTTAATCCTCCGGCTCTCTAGACCGAACCGCCACCGATTTTTAATTAACCTGATTTAGTGGCTGAAGGCAACCCTTGTAAAAACGAGAGTTATTTATTCTAGCAAGGAGCGCGTCTCATTAACTCCACAGAGTCGGCTTTACATTCTCAATCCTGAAGTGATCCTGGCGGAAGCTTCAGAGTTACCGCACTGCCGTGGGGGTGGGGGAATAGTTTGATGGGGTTTTGTAGCCAAAACAATAAAGGTTTCCTCTGGGAACCAAGGACATTTTCACAGGTGGCTGGCCAGAGGAGGAGCCAGTAACCCAGCAAGGAGCCAGCAACTGGATTGAACAGCATAACTAGTGACTTGGGGGGGGTGGGGGTGGGGACACTTTTAATTTGGTGAAAGCTGCGAGAAATCTCAGATTTTCTCTCTCTCTCCTCTCTTTCTCCTCTCTCTTTCTTCCTCCTCTCTCTCTCTCTCTCTCTCTCTCTGCACACCAAAGGAACTCCAGAAATGGCAGAGCGCGATAAATTAAAATAAATAAATTAAGACAGGGTTGGCATGACTCATAGACTCTATGGATCTAATTGCTGTTTGGGGGGCAAAAAAGTCTGCAGCCATTTTAAACAGCTACGGTTTTGAGCAGGTCTCTTGCCAGTCGGTTGCCGTTTTGCGTTGCTGTGAAAGAAGTTGTGCCTTCCCGCCTATTAAACCACCACCCCCTCTCTTCCCTCTCCAGGCTATCCGGCTGGATACCCCACCTGCAGCCCCCACCTACAACCCGAACATCTATTCGACCACCGGCCCAGGTTACGCCCCAGGTAAACCGATTTGCGTGTGTGTGTCTGTATGTGTGTGTATGGTTGTGTTCGTCCTGTGTGTTGTTTTGCAACTGCTTTTTGGGGGGCTGTCTTCTGTTTGGAGGGATCTGCTTTTTCAGGGGCTATTTCACTCGCTCAACACCTGTCATGCCCCTGTTGGAGTCTGAATCCAACAGCCGACAGGGAGTAGGAGTGTGACTCTGTTGGCTGTGGAGGAAACTGGGGAAGGGCAAAGTCCCACTGGGCAGAGCAGGGAAGGGGTAGAACAAGGGAGAGGGAGTCCAGAGGAAGAGCCAGGCCCACCCCCTCTTCATCGTAAGGCATACGGGGAGGAACAGAGAAAGGAGCAACAGTGGGTTGCGTGGCTGACGGGGGAGGAAAGGGCCCTGATTCCCTTCATTAGGCACACCTGGGAATGTGAGTTTAAGAAAGATGCAAAATGAGAGTGGCGTCTGCTGGGAACAAATGTGAGTTTATCTTGTGTTGATTTTGCTTATCTGTGTTCCTGTCGTCTTCCCAACCGTGTTGAGTTACTGCCGTGCCTTCACGTCTGGAATTCCTTCTCCTGCCTTGCCAGACTAATGACCTCCTCTTGCCTTGATTGGCCATGGTTACAGTTTGTGTGTGCCTTGTTTTGGACTTAATTTTCTGCAGTCAAAGGCTGTTCCTGGGAGAGTTTTTCTCCAGCTCAGAAGGTAACCAGGACATTGGGGGGCAAAGTTGGAGCTAATAAAGGGACTCCTACGGATTATCTGACTGTGTTGCCTCTGTGCCACGCCTCTTTGGGTCATCACACCACCCATACCGGTTGGGCTGTTATCCACACATCATTATTAGTTATTTGCAAAAGGAACACTAATCTCCAATGTCTCAAGTCAGGTATTGAATTGGAATGCTGCTAGTCCTCTACTTATGTCCACGATTGAGCCCCACAATGGGTTGCTAACTGAGTTAAATCAGGCTGATAGCCATTTTCGTTTCCATGCCAGGCGGAATCGATTAAATATTTCTGCCCTTTAAAATCAGAGCAGAAAATAGTTTTCAGGATGGTAAAAACGGGTTGCCACGAAAACCTTCAAATTGAGTGGATACAGGTAGACCTCGACTTACAACGTTTCTTTCAGTGACCGTTCGAAGTCACAACGGTACTGAAAAAAAAGACCTACGACCGTTTTACACTCTTACGCCGTTTCAGCATCCCCGTGGTCACGTGATCAGAATTCAGATGCTTGGTAACTGGCATGTACTTACGACGGTTGCAGTGTCTCCTGACTCCCTTTTTTGTGACCTTCAGAGTCAACTGGGGAAGCCAGATTCCCTTAATGACCGTGTTACTAATTTAACTTCAGTGATTCGCTTAACCATGGCAAAAAAAGGTTGTAAAACGGGGAGCGGGGAGAACCTCATTTAACCAATGTTTCACCGTTGGGCTCCATTGTTGGCCGTAATTTGAGGACTGCCTGTACAATTCTCAAGGACAAGGAACACAGGCCCGAAATGTTTGCAGAGCCATGCCAAATATTTCCGATTTTGGCCATTTTGCCTTCCAAGATGCCCAGTGTTGGGTTCAAAAATCTCACCCCTGTGAGTCCAGGCAGACCAGAATTGACCCCCAAATTTATGTTGCTGAGACATGCATTAAGTGCATTTTCCCTGAAATGCAGTGGGAAGACACCCTGTAGAGCGTTTGCAGCGTGACTACTATTAATGAGAAAACCTAGAAGCAAAACACAGCACCACAGAGACTTAGACATTTACTAGTGGTTTATATACAAGACATATACAAGTGGTAGGCACATACCTGACAAGCAATCTATCTTCTTAACTCTGCACTGAGAACTCTGCAATGAATACTGGATGCAAGGAGAGAGAATACTCCCTCTAATGGCTGCCTTATATAAAATATCTCTTAAAATGGTTGAACCCATCCTCAGTCTTAAAGAGGCAGTACCAATGCTGATTCATCTTCATGGCATCAGCCTTATATTGCATCAGCTTCACTGCTGGTCGGCTCTTAAATCCTAATACCTTAACGCACCCACAACTTCCTGTTTGGATAATTGTGTAAAGGAGGACTAGAAAATCCAGTGAAGTGTTTCCCTAGTGGAGCTGGAGGGGCAGAGAAATGCCCCTCCCACTTTAAAACTGGTGTTTGGAAGCAGGTCCCTGATTCCCCTGGGAGAAAAATGAGTCGGGGATGATGGGAACTTGTTTTCCTCTTACCTGGATGGCCCTTGCCTCTTCTCGTTTCTCCGCAGGATACCCCGCTGGAACGCCCTACAAAGTCCCTCCAACCCAGAGTAATAATGCCCCACCTCCTTATTCTCCGTCGCCCAACCCGTACCAGACCGCCATGTACCCCATTCGAAGTGCCTATCCGCAGCAGAACCTGTACGCCCAGGTGAGTTTGGCCGGTCGGTCTTCCGGTCTGCAGGTGTTTCGATAGAAGCTTTGCTGGCTGAGGGATTCTGGGAGTTGAAGTCCAAGGTTGAACCCCTCTGCTTTGCTGGCCAAGGGATTTTGGGAGTTGAAGTCCACAAGTCTTAAAGTGGCCAAGGTTGGAGACCCCTGCTTTGCTGGCCGAGGGATTCTGGGAGTTGAAGTCCACAAATCTTAAAGTGGCCGAGGTTGAAGACCTCTGCTTTGCTGGCTGAGGGATTTTGGGAGTTGAAGTCCAAGGTTGAACCCCTCTGCTTTGCTGGCCAAGGGATTTTGGGAGTTGAAGTCCACAAGTCTTAAAGTGGCCAAGGTTGGAGACCCCTGCTTTGCTGGCCGAGGGATTCTGGGAGTTGAAGTCCACAAATCTTAAAGTGGCCGAGGTTGGAGGCCCCTGCTTTGCTAGCTGAGGAATTCTGGGAGTTGAAGGCCACAAGTCTTAAAATGGCCGAGGTTGGAGACCCCTGCCCCAAAGCATCATTTCTCCACCTGGGTAACTACGCTGTCTGGGGGAATTCTGGGAGTTGAAGTCCACCCCTCTGAAAGTTGCACTGGTTGCTAAACACTAGTCCAAAGATTTGAGGGGGTTTGGAAGTTTTGTGTCATGCCCCCAACAGAATCCTGGGAGAGGGGACGATTAAGGGGGCGGGGGCAGTGGTGTTAAATTCAAATAATTTAACAACCGGTTCTCGGCCTGAATGACTGGCTGGGTGGGCGTGGCTATAGTGGGTGTGGCCAGAGGTGTGTGACAGGCAGCACTGTACCCCCCCTGGGGGCAAAAATGGGACGTGGCCGGTTGTACTGTCCTTCTGGGCCCCGTTTTGGGCCTAGTAGGTTTCCCTGCAGCCTCCTGGAAGCAAAAACGAGCTGTGGGGGTGTGTGTGCTGCATTGCCCCCCAGCCGTGTGCCCATTTTGGTCCTAGTGGGCCTCCCTGCACTGACCTGGAAGCCAAAAGGGGGGCACGTGAGGACTCCAGGAAGGCGCGGGGCCAGCCAGTAATTTAACAACCGTTTGGCCAAAGTGGTGCAAACCAGTTGAATCCCACCACTGGGTGGGGTGGAGGCAGTGGTGGGATTCAATTTTTTTTACTACCGGTTCTGTGGGCCTGGCTAGGTGGGCGTGGTGTCTCTTGGTGGGCATGGCAGGGGAAGGATATACTGCAAAATCTCCCCTCCCCTCCCCACTGACCTGCTTTCCAACTCTGTTCTCCCGGGCAGGGCAACCAAAGGAGATCCAGCCAATCAGCTGTGGGCGTAGCTTGGTGGGCATGGCTTGGTGGGCGTGGCAGCGGAAGGATATACTGCAAAATCCCCCTTCCCTCCCCATCCCACTAACCTGCTTTCCAGCTCCGTTCTCCCATGCAGGGCAACCAAAGGAGACCCAGCCGATCAGCTGGGATTCAATGGGAGGCAGAGAAGTGATGGGGGCCGAGCCAGTCAGAAGTGGGATTGGCTGGTTCTCCCAACGACTCAAAATTTCCACTACCGGTTCTCCAGAGCAAGGGAGAGGTAGAACAAGGGAGAGGGAGTTCAGAGGAAGAACCACCCCCTCCCACTCTTCATTCTAGGGCACATAGGGAGGAACGGAGAAGGGAGCAACGTGAGTTGCGTGGCTTACGGGGGAGGAAAGGGCCCTGATTCCCTTCATTAGCCACAGCTGGGAACACAAGTGTTTAAAAAGGGAAGCTGCGCGCAGCAAGTTGTTGGGAGCAAACATGAATTTATCTGGTATCATCGTGGCATATCAGTGTTCCTGGCGTCTTCCCAACCGTGTGAGTTTTGCCGTGCCTTCAAGTCTGCAATTCCTGCTCCTGCCCTGCCAAACTAATTCCTTCAGTTTGATTTGTTTGGATTTTAAGTTACAGTTTGTGTTTACCTTGTTTTGGACTTAATTCTCTGCACCCCAAGGCTGCTCCTGGGAGAGTTTTTCTCCAGCCCGAAGGAAACCTGGACATTGGGGGCAAAGTTGGAGATAATAAAGGGACTCTTCTTGCTTATCTGTCTGTGTTGCCTTTGCGCCACGCCCCTTGGGGTCATCACAGAATGCCACCTTTGGGTGGAGGACAGAAGTGGACTAAACCAACTGGTTCTGCAGACTGACCCCTCCCCTCCCCCTGGTTTCCCACGGGACCCCCGTTGTGGGATTCCCACTGACGTTTTTCCTCGTGCCTGTTCTTTTCTCCTCCCAACAGGGGGCGTACTACACGCAGCCGGTCTACGCGGCTCAGCCTCACGTCATCCATCACACCACGGTGGTCCAGCCCAACAGCATCCCTTCCGCCATTTACCCGGCTCCAGTCGCCGCGCCCAGGACCAACGGCGTCGCCATGGGGATGGTTGCCGGGGCGACCATGGCGATGTCCGCAGGTAAGAGACCGCCGAGGCAAAGAACACCCCCCTCTCCCCCCCCCTTTCATCATCAAACACTGTTTTTTGGTCCCGTAGTCCAGACTACAGGCCCCTATGCTGCCCAGCCAGGTGAACCTTGGGGGCCTGGGGGGCATCGTAGGAGCGGATTTGTAAACGACACATTTAAATTCAATACGGTTTAGTCTTTGACATACAGACCGCCATTTTTCCGTTGCTCAGCGAGTTTTTTGTCCCATTTTACGACCTTTCCATCTGGCAGTTGTTAAGCGAATCGCCGCCGTTAAAGTTAGGAATATCGTCGTTAAGCGAATCGGGCTTTCCCCATTCGCTGGTCAGAAGGTCGCAAAAGGGGATAAACGTAACCTTGGGGACACCCGTCATAAATACAAGTCGGTTCTCAAGAGTCTGAATTTTGATCCTGGGGATGCGGCAATGGTCGTTAAGTGTGTAAAATGGTCACAAGGTCACCTTTCCTCCCCCCCCCCCATTGCTGCTGTAATTTCAGCTGGTCACTAAACGAACGGTCGTAAGTGGAGGACTCCAAAGCGTAAGCCTTTACCGAGCCTCTGATTATAGAAGTGGCTATCTTGGAATAAAACAGGTTGCAGGTAGTCCTCGACTTAACAACTTGAATTTGAGTCTGGAATTACAGACAGTGGACACTTAGTGAATGGCCATAAGTTGAGGACTAGCAGGATAGGATTTATTTTTATCAATCGGAAGTTGCGCCAAGTTCCCCCTTGCCCAGCTCTTTCTCCGTATCTCTCAAGTTAGACCTTAAGGCTCCGAGGTTAGATTAGATTAAAAGAGTTGGAAGGGACCTTGTAGGTCATCTAGTCCAACCCCCCGCCCAAGCAGGAGATCCTACACCATTTCTGACAAATGGCAGTCCAATCTCTTCTTGAAAGCCTCAAGTGATGGCGCTCCCACAACTTCCGAGGGCAACTTCTGTTCCATTTGGTTGATTGTTCTCACTGTCAGAAAGTTTCTCCTTATTTCCAGGTTGAATCTCTCCTTGATCAGTTTCCATCCATTATTCCTTGTCTGGCCTTCAGGTGCTTTGGAGAATAGCTTGACCCCCCCTCCTCCTCTCTGTGGCAGCCCCTCAAATATTGGAAGATGCTCTCCTGTCTCCCCTGGTCCTTCTCTTCCCTAGACTAGCCAGGCCCAGTTCCTGCAACCGTCTATTGTATCTTTCATCCTCCAGTCCCCTCATCATCCTGGTTGCTCTTCTCTGTACTTTTTCTAAAGACTCAACATCTCTTTTATAATGTGGTGACCAAAACTGGACACAGGATTCTAGGTGTGGCCTTACTAAGGCTTTATAGTATGGCATTAGTATTTCCCTTGATCTTGATTGTATCCCTCTGTTAATACAATTTAGGATTGCATTGGCTTTTTTGGCTGCTGCTGCACACGGCTGGCTCCTATTTAGCTGGTTGTCCACTAAGACTCCAAGATCCCTCTCCCAGTTCCTGCTATTGAGCCTGGTTTCACCCAGTCTATGTATGTCCTTTGGGTTTTTCTTGCCTAAGTGTAGGACATTACTTTCCTCTACATTGAATTTCCTTTTGTTAGATAGGGCCCAGTGTTCTAGTCTGTCAAGATCCATCTGGATCTTGAGCCTATCTTCTTGGGTGTGAGCTATTCCTTCCTGGGTGCCACCATTGGGACAACAGCCAGCCGGAGAGGTTTTGTAGGTGGCTCAAGCCAGCGAGCCAAGCTGCATGCTTCCGGAAAACAATGGAATCCATCGGCAGCTGTCCTTCATTTTTTTCCTTCCTTCCCCGTCGCAGGCACATTGCTGACGACCCCACAACACACTGCCCTGGGGGCGCATCCCATCTCCGTGCCGACGTACCGGGCGCAAGGGACCCCTGCCTACAGCTACATCCCGCCTCATTGGTAATCCCATCAGCCAATCCATGTGAGTATCAGTGGGTCTCGCCCAGGAGTGGTTGGTTGGAGGGAGGCCAGGCCAAGAATGGCTTGGCAGCCCAGGGGGGGTGTCTTCAGGACATAACATCTGCTGAAACAAAACTCCACATTGGTGACAGGAAGGGCAGCCAGCCAGTAAACACTCAGTTAGTTCCATTCGGTTGCCTAGACTCCACCCTGCAAGGGATGATGGGGTCGTTAAAAGAAGATGGTGACAGGAAGACCCCTTGGGAAGTGGGAAGAAAGAATCACAGAGTTGGGAAGGGACCTCGGAGGTCATCTAGTCCAACCCTCTGTTCAGGCAGGAGACCCTAGACCGGCTCGGACCAACAGAGATGGCTCTGCAGAAGGATTCAAAATGGAGGTCACAAAATGAGCCACAAGGCGGAGAAGAGTTGGGAAGGGAGATGGAGGGAGGATAGAAGGAAGAGAAGTGGAAAGGAAGGGAAGGAAGGAAAGGGGAGAAGGAGAAGAGAAGGGAGGAAGGAAGGAAGGAGAGAGAGAGAGAGAAGAGTTGGGAAGGAGAGGGAGGGAGAAGGAAGGGAGGAAGGAAGGAGAGAGAAGAGTTGGGAAGAGAGATAGAGGGAGGATAGAAGGAAGGGAGGTGGAAAGGAAGGGAAGGAAGGAAAGGGGAGAAGGAGAAGAGAAGGGAGGAAGGAAGGAAGGAGAGAGAGAGAGAAGAGTTGGGAAGGAGAGGGAGGGAGAAGGAAGGGAGGAAGGAAGGAGAGAGAAGAGTTGGGAAGAGAGATAGAGGGAGGATAGAAGGAAGGGAGGTGGAAAGGAAGGGAAGGAAGGAAAGGGGAGAAGGAGAAGAGAAGGAAGGAAGGAAGGAAGGAGAGAGAGAGAGAAGAGTTGGGAAGGAGAGGTAGGGAGGGAGGAAAGAAGGAAGGGAGGTGGAAACGAAGGGAAGAAAGAGGGAGGGAGAAGGAAGGGAGGAAGGAAGGAGAGAGGGAGAAAAGTTGGGAAGGGAGATGGAGGGAGGATAGAAGGAAGAGAAGTGGGAAGGAAGGAAAGGGGAGAAGGAGAAGAGAAGGGAGGAAGGAAGGAAGAAGGAGGGAGAAAAGTTGGGAAGGAGAGGGAGGGAGAAGGAAGGGAGGAAGGAAGGAGAGAGGGAGAAAAGTTGGGAAGGGAGATGGAGGGAGGATAGAAGGAAGAGAAGTGGAAAGGAAGGGAAAGGAAGGAAAGGGAGAAGAGGGGAGAAGGAGAAGAGAAGGGAGGAAGAAAAGGAAAGGAAGGAGGGAGCCAGGAGAGAAGAGGGAAAGGAGAGGAAAGAAGGAAGGGAAGCAGGAAGGAAAGGAAGGGAGGAGGAGGGAGGGAAAGGCAAGAGGGAGGCTGAGAGAAAGGAAGGAGAAGGGAGAGTGAGTTGAGAGGGAAAGGATGAGGAAGAGAGGGAGGAGAGGGAGGAAGGAGGAGAAAGGAGGGAAATGAGGAGAGGAGAGAAGGAAGGAAGGTCCAAGCAAGATTTAAGACTAATGGATGCCTGTTGTTTTCTTGTGGCTTTTGCGCACCGGAGGGAGAAAAAGCTGAAAATTCAACTGGCTGGGAGAGGGAAATTCGAACTCGGGTCTCAAATTTTCTCCCTCTCTCTCTCTCTCTCTCTCCCCCCCCCCCCCCCCGGCAGATCTGGAGTCGAGACATCGGATGCAACCAGGCCTGATGATGGAGCAGCTGCCCCCCCCCTCCACCCCCCACAGGCGTTGCCAGCAAAAGCGAAGCCCAGATTTTAATTTTGCATTTAAGTTTTTTTTACTTGGGGGGGGGGGCAAAGCCACAGCCCCCACCCCTTCCCTGGTTCCCAAGCAACCCTTTACCTGTTCCTCCAGCCTCCCCCCTCCCCGTTGAACCTTGTTATTGCTTTTTGCCCCCTTGGTCTTTCCCCATTTCCCTCCGTTGTGCGTCGCCGGGATCTCCTGAGGCCATCTATCCGTTCACGATTCCTGCGGGTTCCTCGGAAGGGGGGAGGAAATTCCACCTTTAAGGTTCTGAAGGGGGCTAAAACAGCCCAGGCCTTTCTCAACCACCCACCCTGTCTCTGGGAAGACCTCCCCCCTCTCCATCCCTCCGTTACGTTTCCATCATGAAATCCGCCTCTCCTTCCCTCCCCCCCTATAAAGAGGGGGGTAGCCTTCCCATGAATCATAGGCTGATATAAGGGTGTCCTTTTGCGGGGGGGAGGAGTCAAAAAAGTCAAAATGGCAGCCAGGGACCTGATTAAGATCCTAACTCAGTGGTGGCTAACCTTTTTTGGGCTTCTGTGCCTAAAATGGTGTGCGTGCTGGTTGCGCGCACGCTCACGTGGCAGCACCCAGAATGCAGTGCCCCCCCCTGCGCATGCGTGCGCAATCCCCCCCCCGCCACCCCCTTACCTGCACTATGCCTCACAGCTGATTTTTGGTTGGTTTGAGGCCTTTTTCGGCCTCCCAGAGGCTTGAAAAAAATCTGTGTAGGCTTTTCAGGACGAATAATAGGCCCGTTTCGTCACTTCCTGTAATACCGGAAGTGACAAAGCGGGCCTATTATTTGGCCTGCAAAGGCTTTTTTCAAGCCTCTGGGAGGCCGAAAAAGGCCTCAAACCAGCCAAAGATCAGCTGTGAGTCACGCGCATGCCCATGGAGGTAAATTTGCCTGCGGCTTGTGTGACGGCTCAAATGGCTCTGCGTGCCACCTTTTTTTTTTTAAAAAAAAGAGTTTTTTCACTGATGCTCTGGCTGCCATTTTGGAGAACAGGCCTGTGCCCCCCGCCCCACCCACACCCCAAATTGGATCTTCTGGAGATTATACAGGTAGTCCTCGACTTACGACAACAACGGAAGCCCAAATTTCTTATCTTTGAAAGCGAGTTTTTTTTTGCCCCCATCTTACAATCTTTTCTTCCAATGTTTGTTAAGCGAATCCTTGTGGCGGTTCAGTCGGACACACGGTTATTAAGCGAATCCCACTTCCCCCCTCCCCCATGGAGGGCACTTATTGGAAGGACGCAAAAGTGGGAATCGCTTGCGCCCCCTCCAGCCCTCTTCTGGATACGGCAACCGTCATAAATATGAGTCAGTTTCCCAAGCAGCTGAATTTTAATCCCAGGGGAGGTTGCAGTGGTCGTAAGTGTGAAAAACGGTCCTAAGCCGCTTTCCTCCCCCCCCCAGTAACTTCAAGCAGTCACTAAACGAACTGTTGTAAGTCGAGGACTTACCTGTAAATCAGGAAGCGATGCAGGAGATGTAGAATTTCCCCCCATGTTGGCTTGGGAGAAATTTGGCCTGGAAAACGACAGAATGAGGAGGGTTCGATGGTGGTTTGTTTGGACAAGCCGACTTCCGTCTCTGCCCACCCGATTACAGATGAACAGAGCTGGAAGGGGCTTTGTAAGGTCATCCAGTCCAACCCTTCATCCTGCTCAAGCAGGAGACCCTATACCAGTGGTGGCTAATCTTTTTGGACTCCTGTGCCAAAAATTGTGCCTCGCGTGCCAGCACCCAGAAGGCAATGCGCACCCCCCCATGGCCCCTAAGCATGCGCGCACAATCCTTACTCGCCTCCACCGCCCCCTCACCTGCACTGCGCCTCACAGCTGATTTTCCACCGGTTTGAGGCCTTTTTCAACCTCCCAGAGGTTGGAGGAAGGCTTCTGCAGGCCGAAAACCTAAGGACGTTTCGTCACTTCCGATATTTCCGGAAAAGCAGGAAGTGACGAAACGGGCCTAGGTTTTCGGCCTGCAGAAGCCTGCAGAAGCCTTCCTCAAGTCTCTGGGAGGCCAAAAAAGGCCTCAAACCGGCCGAAAATCAGCTGTGAGGTGCGCGCATGCGCAGTGAGGTAAGTTTGCCTGGGTCTCGCATGCCATAGGTATGCCATCATAGGCATAGGCTTGTGCTTGAGCAGCAGGTTGGACTAGAAGACCTCCAAGGTCCCCCACTAGCTTTTTTATTCTGTAATTCTGGTGTTTGGGGGTGTGTGTGCCCATTTTCGCTGGGTCAACGTTAGGGGAATTGCTTGGCCGGACGTCCAGTCAACTGGTCCTCACTCGGAGGCTCCAAGCAGCCCTCTTCTCACCTTCGGACTTCCAGGTGTATATATAGCTGTATAAAGTGTATAATCTGAAATTGGGCTGGGAGGGAGGGGTGGAGCCCCTCCCCAAATGACCCAGTCAAGAATCCTGAGATCTCTAGATTTGTGTCCCCCCCCCTTTACAGGAACAAAAACCTGGCATTATATAGGTAGTCCTCGAGTTACGACTAAAATTGCCCTCGTCGCTAAGCCAGGCGGTTGTTAAGTGAGCCACGCCTGATTTCACACCTTTTTGTGGTCGCAGCAGTCAGGCGAACCAGTGCTGTCATTAAGTGAACCTCGTGGCCGTTAAGCGAATCCATCTCCCCCCCCCCCACCTATCGAATGCGTTGGAAGGTTGCATATACCAATGGCATAACCCCGGGTGGTAAATAGGAATTTTGGTCAGGGGAACCGTAGAGATGCTGCAAACGGTCACCAGCGTGAGGAACTGGTTGGAAGTCACATTTTTAAAGCGCTGTCATAAGTTTGAACCGTCAGTAAACGAATGGTTGTAAGATAGCCTGCATTGGTAGTTGAGATCCATCTGCATTTGTCCAGATTTCAGGGTTCCCTCCCAATTGTGCCCCTTCCACATGAATTAGGAAACGGCCTTTGCTACCACCATCCCCATCGCTATACAGGTAGTCCTCAACCTACGTCCACCCTGAGCCCCAAATTTACGTTGCTAAGCGAGAAATCCGTGAGCTTTCCTTTGTGCCATGGTTGTTAAGTGAATCACTGCACCTGGAGGATCAGGTTAACCCTTTGTGTAATGGATGCGTTGAATTCGTTCCAGGTAGTCCTCGGCTTGTGACCGCCGACATGTCCGTTGCTAAGCGAAACATTTCTTAAAACGAATTTTGCCCCATTTTACGACCTTGTTTGGCTGTTTAGTGAATCACTGCAGTTAACAACATGGTTGTTAAGTGAATCTAGCTTCCCCTTGCTTGTCGGGACGGTCGCAAAAGGGGATCGTGTGAGTCCCCGGGATGTTGCGACCGTCATAAATATGAACCCAGTTGCCACGCAGGCACATTTTTGATCTCGTGACCACGACCATTGCAGCCGTTGCAAGCGTGATAATGGTCCGGAAGTCCCTTTTTTTTTTTTTTCAGTGCTTCTGAACGGTCACTAAATGGAACAGTTGTAAGTTGAGGACTACCTGCAGTTATGGAGTTTCTGGCGTAAAATAATTTGCAGTGTGTGCCCAGACAGCTGGCTCTTGTGATGGGGGAAAAAGCCCCTTTTTGCAAGGGAATCTGCTGAGAGATTTTTCTGAAAATTCTCCAGCCCGCAGAATTAATTCCGTTTCATCACATTTTGGAACATTTTTCCCTGGGAAACGAAAAAGTCTTCCATTCTTTTCAACTTTTAACCCAGAGTTGGGGGGGGGGGGGAGGGGGACAGGAAACTGGTGTGTTTGAAAAGAGACCCCCCCCCCCCCTCAACCCTCAACCCGAACTTTGTGAATAGGACGTGTAAATGCATAACGATCATGATTTTCGTCGGGGAGATCGCGGAAGGTTAAATCTTCCCCGGCAGATTTAAGCCAAGAGTTTGTAACTGTACGATATATTTACTGTAAGATGTAGAAGATTCAATAACGATTAAACTATTTCCAAAAAAGAAAGAAGGGGGGGAAAATAAAAGGAAACAAAACCCCCAAGATTTTGTCTCTTGATTCCAGCGTCTGCTTTCAAAGAGAACGGATATGGATGGATGGATGGATGGATGTATATATGTATGTGTGTAGTGTGTGTGTATATATATATATAAAAAATGTGTGAGTGTGTGTATGTATATGTGTGTTGTGTATATATAAATATGTTTATGTATGTATGCATATATATGTGCGTGTGTGTATTTATATATGTGTGTGTGTGTATTTGCTTACCGGATTCAGACTTTTCGACATACAGGTAATCCTCGACCTACGACTACAACGGAGGCCTGGATTTCTGTTGCTGAGCAAGACAGGGACCGTTTTGCCACCTCGCCACCGTTGTTAAGCAAATCGATGCAGCTATTTTAATTACCGTTTCCCTAAAAATACGACCTACTCTGAAAGTAAGCCCTAGCTTGAGTTTTTTTACACGTGCGCCCAATATAAGCCCTACCCCCCCAAAAAAAATAAGCCCTAATTAAGATCCTGCCCACTTCACAGTGGAGAGGTAAAAATTAAGCTAAGGTGGGGATGGGAAGGGGGTGGAGTTACCCTACTATTTATCTTTGGGCAGTTGTAGCCAGGCCTCGCACCCCCCGACACCTGCCTTGCACTCCCATTTCTTCTGCAGCCGGCAAGGGTGGGCAGGCTTCCTGAAGGCCTCTGGAGCTGATAACAAAGCTTTGGATCGATCCTGAGTTCTCTTATCGGCTGCAGAGGCCTTCAAGAAAGCCTTGCCAGCCGCAGGAGAAGTTTCTGAACAAAAAGGAGGCCGGGGACGATGTGCCCAAGTGAGATTGGTCCGTGGAGGACATTCCCCTGAAAATAAGACCTGGTGCCTTTTTTGGTGGAAAAAAAAATACAAGACAGGGTCTTAATTTTCAGGAAAACTCGCAATTCAGCTTCACCAGATCAAATGTGACCGTCGTCATTGTGAGTCAGTTGGCAAGGTCTGGATTTTAACGACGGGGAGGCTGCAGCTGTGCGAAAGTGTGAAAAAAGATCATGGGTCCCTTTTGCCCCCAATGCCGGCGTAACTTGGAGCAGTCACTAAGCGAATCGACTTTGTAGCGCAATCTCTTTTGACCCTCTTCCTCTCTATGCTCAGCCCTGGAATTTTCTTGCACGAGGGCTCCCTCTGCTGGATCCCTTGCACCGGTGCATCGACTTTCCCTGATTCTCATGTGGGGGTTTTTTGCCCTCTTTTCTGCAATGTATTTTATCCTGTAAGTTGTTACAGAATACAAATGTGGGCGTTTCTTCACGCGGGATGGAGCGACAAAGCGAGTCAACTCTTTTTGCTTCAACCCCAGGCTGTTTGTGAGTTTTATCTTGGACTGTGATAGGAGTCCATCTAAATTGGAGGCGCTGCTCGTATCAGGCAGATACATCCCAAGTATCTCTTAGGGGCCTTTTAAAGTTCAGATCCTAAGCCTCGGACTCTTTCCCTTCCCTTCCAACCCACCCTGGGTTTTTTTTGGATATGTGTGTGTATGTGAAAGCAGTGCAGCACCCAAAACGAGGGCAGACAGTTTGTGTCCAGCTGAACGGGAGGCCTTTTCCCCCAGACCGGTCGAGAATGCCTTCCGAGCCGCATTCCAGATAATAATAGTAATAATAGAGCAACTGGAGGAATTAAACTCCCTTCTTTTCTATGGGAGTTTCTTTGCAGTAGTTGTTCCTAAGGCTTGGTAACTTTTAAGATTGGTGGACTTCGACTCCCAGAATTCCCCAGCCAGCTCTGGGAGTCGTAGTCCAACCATCTAGAAAATTGCCAAGGTTGAGCAGCAGTGGGCTAAAACAGACTTGGAAAATAGAGGTGAGCCATTCTGCTGCTTCTCATTTGCAAGCATTTCCTTTGGAATTTTAAAGCCTAAATAGAAAAATTATCTGCAGCAGCATCTCCCACTGTCTCGTGTGTGAAATGGACCTAAGGCAGGACTAGAACTCACTGCCTCCTGGTGATTGGCCCAAAGTCACTCACTTGGCTTTCATGCCTAAGGCGAGACTAGAACTCCCTGTCTCCTGGTGATTGGCTCAAAATTACCCAACTGGCTTTTATGTCTAAGGCAGGACTAGAACTCCCAGTCTCCTGGTGATTGGCCCAAAGTCACCCTGTGGGTCACCTGAGTAGTGCAAATGGGTGTGGAGCCTTCTTGGCTGCAGAAGGTTTTCTACCCTGTTGGTCCTTTCCCTGTTATCTCTACACCTATTTGCACTACTCTGGTGACCCTGAGAGGACACAGACAATCCTCCAAGTGGCCTCAACGACCCTCTCAAAGGATGCAAATGACCAGCTTGTCTGCAAGGAGGATCAATCCTTCCATCCTTCACCATCCAGTCGGAGCTGAAGAAGCTTCTGGGATGAGAAGTGAAACGTCTTCGGAGGAAAACCAGAAAGTCCAGTTGCCTCTTGGGGGGGAGGAAAAAGTACCTTTGGAGTCTCACAAGGGAGGTGACTGACCTGAGCGCAAATCTAGGCTTGCAGAAAACCAAAACAGGCCACTCCAGTTTGAACCAGTTGAAGCTTCCAGATAATTTTCAAGAGCAGCCCCATTTAGCTTTAGTTTTTTAGTTTTAGTTTAGTGTTTTAGTTTTAGTGTTTTAGTTTTAGTGTTTTAGTGTTTTAGTTTTAGTGTTTTAGTTTTTTAGTTTTAGTGTTTTAGTGTTTTAGTTTTTTTTAGTTTTAGTTAGTTTAAGTTTAGTTTTTAGTTTAGCTGAGTTTTAATTTTAGTTTAGGTTTAGTTTAGTTTAGTTTCAGTTTAATTTTAGGTTTAGTTTTAGTTTAGTTTTAGTTTAATTTTAGTTTAATTTATTGTCATTGCACCTCTTACAACGAAATTACATTCCACCCAGTCCCACCCTGGCAAAGCAAAGGCAACCACCAATCCATTGTTTGGTTTTTCTTCTTCTTTTATTTAACAACATATAGAAATGAAACTTCTCTTAACACCCTTTTTCTTTTAAACATAACACCATGAAGGGTTGGCAATAAATAAACCCAGGGGACAAAAACACAGAGGAGGAGCCCACTCGTGTGGGGCGGTCCAGGCGCTCCCACCTCCCTTTGCCCGCATAAATAATATGTAGGGGAAAAAAATAATGAACCGAAAAAAAATTAAAAATGTCTATGTGATTGACCCTGGGGAGGGAACCAGGTGAGCTGGTCCTCGACTTACGACCCCAATTGGGACCCGGATTTCGATTACTAAGGAAGTCGGCTGTTAAGGGTGTTGTGCCTAATTTTACGACTCTTTTGCCAGGGTTGTTAAGCGAAGCACTGCAGGTCTAACATGGTCGTTAAGCGAAGCTGGCTTCCCCACTGTCTTTGATCATCAGACGGTCGCAAAAAATGTGATCCTGGGACACGGCAACCATCAGAAATACGGGTCGGTTGCCAATTTGGATCACTTGTCCAGGGAGAAGCTGCAACGGTCATATAAGTGTGAAAAATGGTCCTAAATCGCTTTTGTTTTCAATCCTGTTATAATTTTGAACAGTCACTAAATGAATTGTTGTTGTAAGTCATGGACTACCTGTAGTATATTTCTTTCTTTCTTTCTTTCTTTCTTTCTTTTTCTTTCTTTCTTTCTTTCACTCTTCTTCTTTCCTTTCTTTTCCTTTCTTTCCTTCTCTCTTTATTTTCTTTCTTTATTTTCTTTTTTTATTTTCTTTCTTTCTTTCTTTCTTTCTTTCTTTCTTTCTTTCTTTCTTTCTTTCTTTCTTTCTTTCTTTCTTTCTTTCTTTCTTTCTTTCTTCCTTCCTTCCTTCCTTCCTTCCTTCCTTTCTTTCCTTCCTTCCTTCCTTCCTTCTTTCCGTCTCTTTTTCTCTCTTGCACACAAAACAAAGGTGTCTGGCCACCTCTTTCAAGAGGAGGAAGGTGCATATTATCACACGCACAACCACACTTCACACATACACACACACACACATCATCAGTCTACACCCCATCCTCAGCACAGCTGAGTTCAGAAACTTCACAATTCCAGAACTGTTTAGTTAGCGGCTGGATGGAACACCACCAGGAAATCCCGGGGGGGGGAAAGGCGTGGCTAAATGGAGAAGGAAATGTCTCCCCCCCAAAAAATAAATAATAAATGTGCAAATCTGTAGGGTTGCCCAGAAAACGAAACGGACGAGTCCACATGGTCCACGTGACGGGAGGTTCCGCAGTTCCACTAAATCCCAGGCCGCGATCCTAAAAAAAGAGTCTTTTTTTTTTTTCC
Organism: Bungarus multicinctus; assembly: GCA_023653725.1. Taxonomy (NCBI): domain Eukaryota; kingdom Metazoa; phylum Chordata; class Lepidosauria; order Squamata; family Elapidae; genus Bungarus; species Bungarus multicinctus. Next base: position 2,958,074 of record CM042850.1, read on the forward strand.
CTTCTCGTCCTACCCAGCCTGGCTGGCGTGTCGCGGAGCTGCCTCTTGAGCCGTACAAAAGGAAAACGGAAACAAAAGGGGCGTCTCCGGGCCTCGTTTTTGGTCCTTCGAAGTGGTTCTTTTGCAAGCCAGGAGGGTCTCCTCTGGAGTTGCACCCGCCCTCTCCCGCCCCTTAGTAGAGTCCAACCCAGGCAGGGTCCAAGGGAGCAGGGGAGAAAAACTGGCCGGCCGCCACTTTCGCCAATACCCAACGCATGCGCGGCAGCCGGGAAGGCGCCCCTGACACGGATCGTCCGGAAAGGTTGCGTTGTTCCCATCTTCTCGGCCGCGGGAAGCAGTCAAATGACAACCTGCGAGGAGGGGAGAGAAGAGGGGGAATTAAATTGCCCTTGTCCGGATTGGAAGCGAGTGGGATTTAACTCTCTACAAGCCATATATAAATAGAGAGCAAACCCCACTCCCTTGGAGCACTGATGATGTTGCCTAGTTGGGTCATGAAACGTCTGCAAGAAAACAGCCAAGCTCAGAGAGCATCAAGGACCCAACAATCATCTTCTTCCTCCTCCTCCTCCTCCTCCTCCTCCTTCTCTCACTGTCCTCCATTCCACAACCCTCTTCCCTCCTAGCACTGATGATGTTGCCTAGTTGGGTCATGAAACGTCTGCAAGAAAACAGCCAAGCTCAGAGAGCATCAAGGACCCAACAGTCCAATTCTTCCTCCTCCTCGCAAAACCTACTCCTTTCTAGCACTGATTATGTTCCCTAGTTGGGTCATGAAATGTCTGCACCAAGAATCCCACAGTCTTCCTCTCCTTCTTCCTCCTCCTCCTCCTTTCCCTTCACTCCACAAACCCGCCTCTCTTCTAGCACTGATTATGTTCCCTAGTTTGGTCGTGAAACATTTATTGCAAGAAAACAACCAAACTCAGAGAGCACCAAGGAACCTACACTCATTCTCCTCCTCCTCCTCCTCTTCCTCCTCCTTTTTTGCACTAGTGATGTTAGCTAGTTGGGTAATGAAATGTCTTCAAGAAAACAATCAAGCTCAGAGAGCAGCAAGGATCCCACAGTCCTTTCCCTCCTCCTCCTCCTCTGCAGTGCTTCCTAGCACTGATGATGTTATCTAGCTGGGTCATGAAACATCTGCAGGAAAACAACGAAGCTCAGAGAACACAGTTCTCCTCCTTTTCTTCCTCTTCCTCCTCTCCTCTACACACTCCACTCCCTTCTAGCACTGCTGATGTACCCTAGTTGGGCCATGAAATGTCTAAAAGAAAACAACGAAGCTCAAAAGATTATCAAGGACCCCACAGTTCTCCTCCTCCTCTCTTCTAGCACTGATAATGTTAGTTGGGTCATGAAACGTCTGCAAGAAAACCACCAAGCTCAGAGAGCGCCCAAGGACCCCACAGTTCCTCCCTGACTTTTAACAAATATTTTCTCAGTCCTGAAACTCCTGGCTGGTACGTTGGGAAGACAAACCAAGAAGCGGCTCGCTTTCTGACCGCTGGCAACGCTCCCGGGGTCTTTCACCTTGAGATTCTCTCGCAAGTTGGAGAGACCCACCGACTTACCTCTTGCTGACCCTCTGCCCCTGAGGGCCGCTTCTGTCTTCCTCCGTTGCTGACCAGCAGCTTTTGCTCTGGGGCGAGGGAGGCATAAGGGGGTTCGCTGGACTCGGCCTCTTTCACCCCTTCGGAGATGGTTTTCAGTTCCGTGGGGTTGGGTCTCTGCTCGGGGATACGGGCCACGCGGAACCTGGGAGAAGGGAAAAAAACAAACATACACCTGTGGAGTTGTAACCTGGGTGGTGGAAAAGGAAAGTACCATGCCTCCTAGGGCACGCAAGGAGGAACGGAGGAGAGAGTGTGGAACTATTTCCCGGGCAGCGTTCCAGGATTGATAAAGGCCTGAGCTCATTCATCTACCTTCCCAAGACTGTTTGCCAAGCCGTTGGCTGACCGTGAATGAAGTAAATCCACATTAATGTACTAAAAGAAGGTTTTTTGCCGGGATTTAGAATTAACTTACTGCTTTTTGGGGAGGCCTAGGACAGGACGGACACACAGGATACATAGAGTTTCAACTCTTAAGGACTAGAAACTTGGGTTTTTTTAAAAAATGAAAATGAACAACACAGAAGTGGCTGAATCCTATACTGGCCTGGCCAGTCATTCCAAGGGGCATTTTGGGCCTTACCTGCCCACGGAGAGGATGGTGATCTCCCCCGGCCGGGGAGGTTTTGGGGCTTGGCTGCCGGGCAGGACACTGGTAGAGACGGCTTCGGTGGCCCGCAGCACCTCCGGCCACTTCTTCTGGCTGCAGCGGGTGCAGGAGGGGCCCGAGCGCATGGCCGGCCCCTGGACGGTGTGGAGGTGGTGCTGATGCCGGCATACGTGTGGGATCTGGGGCAGGAGGTGCAACCTGGATGGGGCAGAAGTGACCATCATTTATAGCAGAAGTCTCCAATCTCAGCCATTTTAAGACTCGTGAACTTCAACTCCCAGAATTCCTCAGCCAGCAAAGCAGAAGTCTCCAATCTCGGCCATTTTAAGACTCGTGAACTTCAACTCCCAGAATTCCTCAGCCAGCAAAGCAGGAGTCTCCAATCTCGGCCATTTAAGACTTGCTTTGCTGGCTGAGGAATTCTGGGAGTTGAAGTCCACACGTCTTAAAGGGGCCAAGGTTGGAGACCCCTGCTTTACAGGGTGACAGAGAAAAGGGGCAGTTTGGCCGGGTCTTAGCAGGTGCTGGACTGGCTCAGGTGGATTGGATTTCAAAGCCCATCGTCCTTAATCCCTGGGCTCAGGAGAATGGGATACAGTACTCAAGGAAGGCGATTGAGGAATCGGATTTCCCGAGCTAGGAAAATATGGGGTTCAAATCCCTGTTTGATGATTGGGCTACAACCATTCATTCACTGACCATTCAAAGTAACAATGGCACTGAAAAAAGTGACCAGTGACTGTTTTTCAAATGGCAGAACCCCTATGATTACCGCCTCCCATCCAACCTTGCAGGGTTGGTGTGCCAATCAAGACTGGGTTGAGTGGAAAAAACCGTGTGGGCTACCAAACATCCGTGAATGAGCATGGATAGATAGATGATAGATAGATAATATAGATAGATAGTTGATGATAGAGATTAAATATATCTATCATCTATCAATCTCTCTCTCTCTCACTGTATTTGTATATCTATCATCTCTATCTATCCATGCATCCCCCCCTGTGTATATATCATCTCTATATCATCTCTATCTATCTATCTATCTATCTATCTATCTATCTATCTATCTATCTATCTAATCTGTATATATCATCTCTATCTATCATCTATCATCTATCCATCATCTTTCTCTCTATCTATCATCTATCTAATCTCTGTATCATCTCTCTGTCTATCATCTATCTATCTATCTATCTATCTATCTATCTATCTATCTATCTATCTATCTATCATCTATCTATCTATCTATCTATCTATCTATCTATCTATCTATCTATCATCTATCTATCAATCTATCTATTATCATGTATCTAACTATCATCTATCTTTCTTTCTACCTATCTATCTATCTATCTATCTATCTATCTATCTATCTATCTATCTATCATCTATCTATCAATCTATCTATTATCATGTATCTAACTATCATCTATCTTTCTTTCTTTCTTTCTACCTACCTACCTACCTACCTACCTACCTACCTACCTACCTACCTACCTACCTACCTACCTACCTACCTACCTACCTATCTATCTATCTATCTATCTATCTATCTATCTATCTATCTATCTATCTATCTATCTATCTGTATATATCATCTTTATCATCTATCCATCATCTCTCTCTGTCTCTATCATCTACCTATCTCTCTCTCTCTCTCTCTCTCTTCCTCCCTCCCTCCTTCCGTCCACCCACCCACCTACTATCACGGGGCTAAAAGGCTACAAAAACCGAGATTGTTGCACCAGGCAGAAGGAAAATGGGTGACCTACTTGTTCACAGGCTTGTAAATCGGCCGTGTGAGTTGCTTGCTGTGGTATTCCTTCAGCATCTCTTCCAGGACAGCTGCGTTTTCTGTGGGCAACAATTTTGGGGGAAATAAAAGTTTTTAGCAACGATAAGAAGGAGGTGAAAGCAGGGAAAGATACGACATCTTCATTACATCGCAAAGCAAAAAAAACCTAAAACCCTGATTTCTGGATGGCGACTTAAACCATCCAGCGCTTCCGCGTGAAATGAACTGCAAATTTGCACACACACACACCAAAAAGTTGTTTATTATTTCGTGCATTAAAGACTGGGTGAAACCAGGCTTAATAACCATGACTGTGAGAGGGATCTTGAAAAAATCTTAGTGGAGTTTCTGGTGAGTTACGTGATTCTTATTACTTGGGAATTAATCCCCTTGGAGGCTGGTGGCTATATTATCTGATTTTCTCCATGGCTCTCCCTCACAAGCAAGCACTGAGTGGATTGTTTATCTAGCTTGCCACCCTTTGACCAGGTGTGAAATGCTCTTGGCTGAATGCCCAGAAGTTCAATTAAGCCTATTAAGAGCTTTCCCTTGCTGCTTGTCTTGCTGAGGTTACTGGGGGCTCTCCAAGCCCCGCAGAGTCTTAGCTAGGGGCTCTTCAGAGCCCCTGCAAGCCCCCAGCAGTTCACCCCTGGTTGCAGCGCCCATCTATGCTTTCTTCACATACAGGCACTTCTCAACTTACAACATTTTATTGAGTGGCTGTTTGAAGTTAAATCTGAAAAAAGTGATTTATGATCAAAATTCAGACACTTGGCAACTGACTCATATTTATGACGGTTGCCGCATCCCTGGGGGTCACATTATCCCCTTTGCAACCTTCTGACCAGAAAGGTCAATGGGGAAACTTGATCAGGGTGGGATTCTACCTGGTCGGACCGGTTCTATAGAACCGGTTGTTATGATTCTGCCCAGTTCGGAGAACCGGCAAATCACACCACTGGCTGGCCCCTCCCCTCCCTCCCTGCCCACTCACTCCTTACCTGGCATGCGCACCATCAAACTTATATTAACTAGAAAGCAGGAAATAGTGGGATTTCTTGCTTTCTAGCTAATCTAAAAGCAGAGCTGAACCTTCCTTAGGACCGAAGCTTCTATTTTTCAGGGCAGACTCAGGTAGCCGATTGCAGAAAGGTAGATCACTCAGTGAATCTGTGATTCTGTGAGCAACTCAATCTGCCTGCCTGCTCTGCCTGATTTTGGATAAAAATTGCTCTTTTTTAAATAAAAAAAATCAATATTTACATATATGGTATGTTGTGAGTTAATTTTGTGAGTTTGCTTGCTAGCAAATTTTATGTGACAGACTGAGCTAGCCAATGGCAGATAGATGGATTTCTGAATGAATCTGTGATTCTGCAAGCAACTCAATCTGCCTGCCTGCTTTGCCTGATTTTGGGCAAAAGTTGCTCATTTTTAAAAATAAAAAAATTAATATTTACATAAATATTTACAATATTTACATGCAAGCCACGCCCAGCCAGGCACATGACCACCAAGCCACACCTACAAATTAGGCCATGCCCACAGAACCGGTTGTTAAGAAATTTGATAGTGATTCAAACATGGCAAGAAAAGATTGTAAAATGGGGCAAAACTCACTCCAATACCTGTATACAGACAAACACATACACACACACACACAATATTTGTGATGCAGAAATAAAAAAGGCCAATGATTCGGCACCCGCCATATGCTAAAAATGAAGAGGAACATTGGTGTCTGTTTTGGATTTGGGGTCTCCTTAATCTTTGGTCTCAAAGGCTATTTTCTTTATTACCCCTTGCAAAAAAAAACACTCCAGCCCTCCCAAAGCGTGAGTGACACCCCTGCAAAACTGACAGGACTCACAAACGCACCCGCTAAATCTGGGGAAAGGGCCGGGAAGTCTTTCTCTGAAAGAGACCCCACCTTTTTTCTCCGTGATCAGCCGCACCAGGACTCCGATCGTATCCTCGTTCACGTCTTCCGCCTTATGGCCCGAACTGTTCCCTGAAAATGGAAGTTCAACACAGATAAGGGCCTCGAATTTTTGAAAAGCAGCTTGGTCTAGTGATGAAGGCACCAGACTGGAAACCAGCGGTGAGTTCTAATCCTGAAAGGCATGAAAGCCAACTAGGTGACTTTGGGCCAATCACCAGGAGACAGTGAGTTCTAGTCCTGCTTTAGGTATGAAAGCCAACTGGGTGATCTTGGGTCAATCACCAGGAGACGGTGAGTTCTAGTCGCACCCTAGCGATGAAAGCCAGCTGGGTGACTTTTGGACCAGTCACTTGGTGACTGGGAGTTCTAGTCCTGTCTCAGACATGAAAGCCAGCTGGGTGTCTTTGGGCCAATCATCGGGAGACTGGGAATTCTAGTTCTGCCTTAGTCATGAAAGTTGACTTTGGGCCAAACACTAGAAGACAGAGAGTTCTAGTCCCATCTTAGGGACAAAAGCCAGCTGGATGATTTTGGGCCAAACACCAGGAAGACAGAAAGTTCTAGTTCCGCCTTAGGCATGAGAGCCACCTGGGTGACTTTGGGCCAATCACCAGAGGTTAGTGAGTTCTAGTACTGCGTTAAGAAATGAAAGCCAACTTTAAGCCAATCACTAGGAGACAGTGAGTTCTAGTCCTCCACAAAGGCCATTTTGTTTGTTTAACTTCGAATGGTCACTCAACAAATGATTGCAAGTCAAGGACTATTGATATTGCATTTCAGAGACAGAAGATGGTGCTATTGCAACACTCATTTCTTGTCTGGTGCCAACAGGTTCCAGAAGCTGGACATCTGGGCTGAAGTCAGCCAGGGAAAGCTAAGCTAGAGATGCCCCTGCAGTTCCACAGGGCCAGTTGTGGATCTAATCAAAGAGTAACAAGAGTTGGAAGGGACCTTGGAGATCTTCTAGTCCAACCCCCTGCTCAATCAGGAGACCTTAGGAAGGACCTCTGACATATTCATGTCTGAAACCTCAAAGGTACCGAACAGTTTTGGGGCGTTCAAGACTCAAACTAATTTTGCTCAGTGGGAATTAACCAAAGCAGTCTTGTCTTTGAGTCTGTCATCTGCACCTCTATCACTGTCTCGTTTGGTTCTGCAACCCAACAGGACAGACACAGACTTCAGAGGATAATTAGGACTGCAGAAAAAACAATTACCACCCACCTGCCTTCCATGGAGGACCTGTACCCTGCACGAGTCAAAAAGTGGGCTGTGAAAATATCTACAGACCCCTCACATCCCTGACATAAACTGTTTCAACTCCTTCCCTCAAAACGACGCTATAGAGCACTGCACACCAGAACAACTAGGCACAAGAACAGTTTGTCTCCCAAACACCATCCCTCTGCTAAACAAATAATTCCCTTAACACTGTCCAACTCTTTACAAAGTCTGCACTACTATTGCTGTTAATCTTCTCATCACTCCTTATCACCCATCCCCTCCCACTTGTGACACAAGTGACTGTAACTTTGTCGCTTGTATTCTTACGATTTATATGGACTGTTTCTTAGTATGATTTGATTGCTTATTGTACCCTATGACTATCATTAAGTGTTGTACCTGATGATTCTTGACTCTTGATGAATGTATATTTTCTTTTATGTACACTGAGAGCATTTGCACCAAAGACAAATTCCTTGTGTGTCCAATCACACTTGGCCATCGAAGAATTCTATGCTATACTATGTTATGTTATTCTATTATCTATCTTTATCTTTTATCTTCATCTCTATCTATCTTTTATCTTCTATCTTCATATCTATCTATCTATCTATCTATCTATCTATCTATCTATCTATCTATCTATCTATCTTCATCTCTATCATCTATCTATCATCTATCTATCTATTTGCACCAAGACAAATTCCTTGTGTGTCCAATCACACTTGGCCAATAAAGAATTCTATGCTATGCTATTCTATTATCTATCTCTATCTTCTATCTTTATTTCGATCTATCTATCTATCTATCTATCTATCTATCTATCTATCTATCTATCTATCTATCTATCTGCTCAAAAACAAATTCCTTGTGTGTCCAATCACACTTGGCCAATAAAGAATTCTATGCTATGCTATTCTATTCTATTATCTATTATCTATCTCTATCTTCTATCTTTATCTCGATCTATCTATTTATTATCTATCTATCTATCTATCTATCTATCTATCTATCTATCTATCTATCTATCTATCTATCTATCTATCTATCATCTATCTATCTATCTATTTGCTCAAAAACAAATTAATTGTGTGTCCAATCACACTTGGCCAATAAAGAATTCCATCTATCTATCTTCATCTCTCTCATCTATCTATCTTTTTCTTCTATCTTCATCTCTATCAGTGCGATAAGGTGGGTGTTTATAAACATCCCCCTGAAAGACCATCTGTGAAGACTTGCAGGCTGTGAATGAACATAATTCAGAGCCATGGAAATAAAAAAAGATTTTGCCAGAAGTAAGCTTGTGTTTTATGCTTTCTAAGGAAGCCTAGGTCAGAACACATCGCCAGGGTTGTCCAAGGGAGCTCACACTCCACCCAAGCGGTATCCCTCCCCCTCACCGGTTCGGTCCGATTTAGTTGCCTCCTCGTCCGTCTCCTTCTGGGCCATGCAGTGGTAGCCCTTTTTCATCAGCAGGTTGCAGAAAAGGATGCCCAGCAGACCCATAATGCAGAAGACGGGGACGATGGCCAGCACCGCGTATTGCGTCGCGCTCTCATCCGGCTTCCCATCCCGGGTGCCGTTCAGCGCCAACTTCTCGCCGTGTCTCGGGTGGGCCTCAGCGTTTCGGGTCAGGCGGGCTGGATGTTTTCCAGAACCTTCAAGAGTCAGGAGAAGAAGACTTAAAAAGGTCATTGAGAAGACCTCACTGTTTTTTTTTTTAGTTTATGTATGTATGTATGTATATATGTATGTATGTATGTATGTTTTTGGATGTATGTATATGTATATATTTGTTTTCTTAAGTTTGAATACCATACATATGTATATACTGTGTATGTGTGTGTGTTAGGTTTTTGAGCTGATAAATAATTAAACAAGGGAGACTAGGATAGATCTATTTCGAGCTATTTAGCTCTCGTCAGCTAGCCATACCCTTACTGGGATTTGAATACTTACTGGGAAGTATTACATGTGAGGCAGTTGTATTGCCATTAGGCCACTGGTTCTCATCCAGATCAGCGATACAGGGGAATGAGTATATATATACTTGTGTTGCAACACCCTATATATCAGCTGAACAGGATAGAGCCAGTGGTGTAGTGGCAATTACAACTGCCTCACATGTAATACTTCCCTGGTTCAAATTCCAGTAAGGGTATGGCTAGCTGAAGAGAGCTAACTAGCTCGAAATAGATCTATCCTAGTCTCCCTTATTTATTATTTAAAATTATCAGCTCAAAATCTTACACACACACATACACACACACATATATATATACATACATACATACATACATACATACATACACACACACAAAAAATCCATTCCATTTCAATCGTGCGTCGATTAAGTACATATTTCAAATTACTTATCCATTATTAATAACCGTGTTGAATTACTGCCATGTCTTCACATCTGGAATTCCTTCTCCTGCCCTGTTGGACTAATTACTTCGGTGTGGCTTGTTTGGACTTTAAGTTACAGTTTGTGTTGATCATGTTTTGGACTTAATTTTCTGCAGCTAAAGGCTGTTCCTGGGAGAGTTTTTCTCCAACCAGAAGGTAACCTGGACATTGGGGGCAAAGTTGGAGATAATGAAGGGACTCTTATTGCTTATCTGACTGTGTTGGCTTTGTGCCACGCCCCTTGGGATCATCACAAAAGGTCATAAAACAGAGAAAATCTCACTTAACAACCGTTTTGCTTAGCAAGGGACATTTTGAGCTCAATTGTGGTCATAAGTTGAGGACTACCTGTGCTTGAAAAGGGCTAATTCTGACGGTACACAGTTAGCACATCCCACAGGACTTTTCATGCTCAGGGCCACTAAAAAAGTCCTTGCTTCTTGGAATCCGGCGTGGAATGGACTGGCAGCCTCCTCCCCTGCTTTGCTCTCACCTTGGCATTCAGGCGCCTCCCGGGGGGCAGACAGGCAGGGGAGGCAGCTACTTCTCGCATCCGTCTCCCCATCGGGACCGTAGTACCTGCAAGAAGCAGAACGAGGAGAGGTAAGAAAAAAACTTGGGCTAGAAAAGAAATGGGAGAACGTCAAAACGTCCATCAGGATGAGCAAGCGGATGTTTCGGTGTTTCAGCTGAGAGAAAAGGGACAGGGAGCCCCTCCCTCTTGCATTCTGGGGAAAGGGGGGGGGTCTAAATGGCAGACTAAACTCATTGATAAATCTGTCTGTTTGATTACCTTTTGTCTCTCTCAATCTGTCATCTATCTATCCATCTATCTATCTATCTATCTATCTATCTATCTATCTATCTATCTATCTATCATCTTCTATCTTCATCTCTATCCTACCTATTTCTATCCCTCTCTATCTCCACCTCTATATATCTGTCTATCTTCCTATCTATCTATCTATCTATCTATCTATCTATCTATCTATCATCTATCTATCTATCTATCCATCCCTCCATCCCTCCATCCATCTTCTATCTTCATCTCTATCATCTATTTCTATCTTTATATCTCTACCTATCTACCTATCTACCTATCTATCTATCTATCTATCTATCTATCTATCTATCTATCTATCTATCTATCTATCTATCCTTCTATCCATCCATCCATCCATCTTCTATCTTCATCTCTATCATCTATTTGTATCTTTATATCTCTACCTATCATCCATCTATCTATCTATCCATCCATCCATCTATCCATCCATCTTCTATCTTCATCTCTATCATCTATTTGTATCTTTATATCTCTACCTATCATCCATCTATCTATCTATCCATCCATCCATCTATCCATCCATCTTCTATCTTCATCTCTATCATTTATTTGTATCTTTATATCTCTACCTATCATCTATCTATCTATCTATCTATCTATCTATCTATCTATCTATCTATCTATCTATCTATCTATCTATCTATCTATGGTATCTATCTATCTATCTATCTATCTATCTATCTATCTATCTATCTATCTATCTATCTATCTATCTATCTATCTATCCATCCATCTTCTATCTTCATCTCTATCATTTATTTGTATCTTTATATCTCTACCTATCATCTATCTATCTATCTATCTATCTATCATCTATCTATCTATCTATCTATCTATCTATCTATCTATCTATCTATCTATCTATCTATCATCTATCTATGATATCTCTGTCTGTCTGTCTGTCTGTCTGTCTGTCTATCATCTATCTATCTATCTATCTATCTATCTATCTATCTATCTTCATCTATTGTATCTACCTTCTATCCATCTCTCTCTCTCCCCCCTCCCTCCCTTGGTCATAAAATTGGGTGGGCCCCCTTTAACAATGGCCTCGCTTCCCATCTCCATCAAGGACTAGCTGCATTGTAAATTATCTCTTCCTTGTAACAGCAAATTAAATAAAATTACTGCAAGCTCTAATTGCAGAGAGTGCCTTATTCAGGGCCAGGCGAGTGTTGCACCTGGATCCAGTTCAGGAGACACAATCACTAGGGGGAATTTTGCTTCGTCAGCCTGATTTGGCTCTGGAGTCAGCAGTGGAGATTATGACTAAGGTCGTGTCTAGTTTCTCTATTCCTGAGAAACTGAGTTCAGCCAGGTTTTGGGGGTGACTCACGGAAAGTATCTGAACCTTTTTCACCCTGGAGCATCCTAGCCAGATGCTGCAATTCTCACGTATCTGTTCCACGTGACACACGGCCACAATTTTACAATGTTTTGTGGCTGGAAATTGAGGTTCACTTCCCGTCTCTAGCAACAAAAAAACAGACAATGGGTTCACTTAATGACCGCCCCCCCAAAATGATCATCAAATAGGGGACAGTCCCACGAGGATCCGCTTAACATTCAGCACGATTTAATGACCATAATTTCTGGGCTCAATTGCAGACGTAAGTTGAGGACTGCCTATATAAAAGCCCCCTCAACTATTTCAGCCACCGTCAAGTTTTCAGCAAAAGTTTGGAAAACAAACACAGCCTCCCTTCCTCTGTGGCATATGCCCAAAATTGCCAGCACTGTCGAAGATACAGATGGTTCTCGACTTACAACCACAGTGGAAACAGAAATTTCTGCCGCTGAGCAAGTCGGTTGTTAAGTGAGTTTTACTCCATTTAACAACACTGCGTCCATCATAAATACGAGTCGATTGCCTTATTGGACTAAAATATACACATGGTTGGAATAAAATGATAAACCAGCATATAGACTTAAAACCGGAGACATTTTCATTAGGGATTTTACCTGAAGGTTATAGTAAGGAGATAATATGATTATAATATAATATAATATAATATAATATAATATAATATAATATAATATAATATAATATAATATAATATAATATAATATAATATAATATAATATAATATAACATAACATAACATAACATAACATAACATAACATAACATAACATAACATAACATAACATAACATAACATAACATAACATAACATAATATAATATGATTATTCATGTTTTTTAACTGCGGCTACAATTGTATTTGCCCAAAATTGGAAAAATGAGAAAATTCCAGTGGAAGAGGAGGTGATTAAGAAAGTAATAGAAAAGTGCAGAAATGAGTAGATTGACATTAGCAATTAGAGATCAAGAAGAAATGGAGTATTATATGATTTGGGATTTATTTTATCAATGGTTAGATAGAAGAGTAAGAAATTGAAGTATATTATAATAGCAATGATATATTATAATTGATTATTTTTGAATAAGTTACACCTATGAATATCATTTAATAAGAATTGAGTTTTACATTTAAAGACAGCCTGGAAATGAAACTAAAATTTAAATAATAGAATAATAGTGAGAGAATATGATACGGAATGTTGATTAGAATATAATATGAATGTAAAGTTAGGAGGAAAGGATTATAAATATTGTGCACATGATATACATACCAAACCGACACACTATATAACTGAAAGATGGTTTTATTTGTGATGTTGTACATTATAAAAAAATAAAACACTTTTTTCAAAAAAAAAATTAAAAATAAATACGAGTCCATTGCCAAAGCGTCTGAATTTTGATCACTGAACCATAGAGATGTTGCAATGGTTCGTAAGTGTGAAAAATGGCCATAAATCGCTTTTTTTTTCACCGCCGTTGCAACTTCGGTCACTAAATGAACCGTTGTAAATTGAAGATTACCTGTAGCTGGCATGTATTTAGGATGGCTGCACTGTTCTCGGAGCAATGTCGATGGAGGAAGCCAGAATTCGCTTAAACAACCACAGTGATTTGCTTTGAGGACTGCGGCGGTTCGCTTAACCAAAAAATCCGTAAACGGCGAAAATGGAAAACGGAGCCCAACCCTCTTGAAACGGTTCAAAAACCGCTGTTAGTGACTTCCGTCACTAAATGAATGGCTCCAAATTGAGGACTGCCTGCGAATTGCAAATTCCTTGGAAATCAAAGCTGGCTTGGATTACACCGGCCAGCCTGAGTTCACCCAAGTTTTTGGCGTGACTCACGGGAAACTCCTCGCTCTTAATACCTTCTAACAAAATTCCCGCAAGATCTGTCGAGGCTCACGTGTCTTTTCCACAGAGGCTGCCAAGTTTTGAACCCGCAGGGGGACAAAGGAGTGCTTTCATTAAATCGAGACCGACGCCCAAAATTTAAACAGATCTGAGCGGTTTTCAGGTTTGCGAGCTTTTCTTTTTTTCTTTTTAAATGGATTTTATTCAAGTTTTACAATTAAAAAAAAGCACACAAATCATGTTTACAATTGTTGCAATACACTGCAGCATCGGGTTTTTCCATCTTCCATTATTCGTATCTATATACATATATACATTACTCATATTTACATTATATATTATCTATTATTCCTATTATCCAAGTATATAAATTCTCCCAGACCATATGTGGGGGGGAAGTTCTGCCCCCCACAGAGAGGGCTCGCAACCTGGGTGTCCTCCTGGATGTACGGCTGTCACTTGAACATCACATCGCGGCCGTCTCCAGGGGGGCGTTTCATCAGATCCGTCGGATCTACCGGTTGCGGCCCTTCCTGGATCGGGACGCCTTGCGCACGGTCACTCAGGCCCTTGTCACCTCTCGCCTGGACTATTGTAATGCCCTCTACATGGGGCTCCCTGCGGGGAGCATCCGGAGACTCCAGCTGGTGCAAAATGCGGCCGCGCGGGTGATCATGGGGGCGTCACGTAGCGCCCATGTGACGCCTCTCCTGCGCGAGCTGCATTGGTTGCCGGTGGCGCTCCGGGTTCGCTTCAAGGTTCTAGTTTTGACCTTTAGGGCGACCCATGGCATGGGACCAGGTTAACTTCAGGACCGCATTCTGCCAGCGTTCTCCAACAGGCCGGTGCGTTCCCACAGAGAGGGTCTGCTCCGGGTGCCGTCGGCCGCTATGTGTCGTCTGGCGGCGCCAAGGAGTAGGGCCTTCTCTGTGGGTGCCCCCGCCCTCTGGAATATTCTGCCACCGGAGCTTCGTACCGGCACGGACCTGAGGGCCTTCAGGCGCGCGTTGAAGACCTGGCTCTTTGAGCAGGCCGGCCTGGGCTGAGAAAATGATTTTAAATTTGGTCTCCATTTTTAATTTTAAATTGGGTTTTAAGGGGGGGGGGCGGGGTTTTAGTTTTATATTGCAGCCGATTTAAATTTAATATTTTTTAACTTTTGTATTCTCTGTGGGGTTTTTAGATGAGCTGTTCACCGCCCTGAGTCCCTCGGGAGAAGGGCGGTATATAAATGGAATTAATAAATAAATAAATAAATATAAAATTCTCTTTTTACCTTCTCTTGCAATTCCATAACAAGCTTATTCATTTCCGCACAATCCATAATTTTTCTAATTAACATATTGTCCGTGGGATTACCCTCCGCTTTCCAGTTTTGAGCATAGGTTATTCTCGCTGCTGTCAGAATATGTATTATGAGATATTCGATTTCTTTTTTATATTCACCTCTAATTATCCTAATAAAAACACTTCTGGTTTGAATTCTATTTTTTCCTTTACTTTAATTTTATTCCAGAATTTTTTGGCTTTGGGGCACAACCACCACATATGAAAGGAGGTACCCGTTGTTTGTATACACTTCCAACATATTGGACTCAAATTTGGAAATATCTTGGCCAATGGTGCTAGATGCCAACGATAGAACATTTTATAAAGGTTTTCCCTATACGAGGCTGCCATTGTTAATTTGTAATTTCTCTTCCAAAGACCTTCCCAATCCTCTAAGTGAATGTTATACCCAAAATTTTTCATCCATACTATCGTTGTCTGTTTTATTACCTCCTCCTCTGTATCAAATTTTAGAAGGTAGTTATAAATTTTGGATATACATTTTTCTTCCGGTCCTAATAAGATTTTATCAAGCTGTTGAGGGTTTATATCTATATCAAATTCTTCCACATGTTCTTTATATCTTGTTTGCACCTGCAGATAGGGCCACCAGCCTAACTTAATTCCTTCTTCCTTCAATTGTGAGCTTTTCTTACATGGGCTGCCACCCCGCCAAAGAGGAGTCAGTAACTTGCAAATCTTGGTTTACGAATCCTGGCTCATTCATTTTTTCCCCAATGACATCAACACGATGGGCTGCAAAAACTGGGTTTTGTGCAGGTGTGTCTCTTATGACCTGTAACCTCTTTATTATCAATGTCTATCGGGGGAGTCCTCAATTCAGTCGCAAGTTGTGACAGTCGTAAATTGGGTCAGTTGCTAACGTAACAACACCCAAGAAGATAGGCTCAGGATCCAGATGGATTTTGACAGACTAGAACACTGGGCCGTATCTAACAAAACGAAATTCAATATAGAGAAAAGGAAAGTCCTCCATTTAGGCAAGAAAAACCCAAAGGACACATATAGACTGGGTGAAACCAGGCTCAATAGCAGTAACTATGAGAGGGATCTCGGAGTCTTAGTGGACAACCAGCTAAATAGGAGCCAGCCGTGTGCAGCAGCAGCCAAAAAAGCCAATGCAATCCTAAGTTGCATTCACAGAGGGATACAATCAAGATCAAGGGAGGTGCTAATACCACTCTATAAAGCCTTAGTAAGGCCACACCTAGAGTACTGCATCCAGTTTTGGTCACCACATTATAAAAAAGATGTTGAGACTCTAGAAAAAGTACAAAGAAGAGCAACCAACATACGAAGAACGGTTACAGGAACTGGGCCTGGCTAGTCTAGGGAAGAGAAGGATCAGGGGAGACAGGAGAGCATCTTCCAATATTTGAGGGGCTGCCACAGAGAGGAGGAGGAAGGGGTCAAGCTATTTTCTAAAGCGCCTGTAGGCCAGACAAGGAATAATGGATGGAAACTGACCAAGGAGAGATTCAACCTGGAAATAAGGAGGAATTTCCTGACAGTGAGAACAATCAACCAATGGAACAGAAATTGCCTTCAGAAGTTGTGGGAGCTTCATCCCTGGAAGCTTTCAAGAAGAGACTGGAATGCCATTTGTCAGAAATGGTGTGGGATCTCCCCCTTAGGTGGGGGGTTGGACTAGATGACCTACAAGGTCCCTTCCAACTCTGATGATCTGTTATCTGTTAACTGCAGTGATTCACAATGGTGTGAAGAAGGATCGTAAAATGGTGGCACTATTCCTTTAACAATTGCCTGGCTTAGCCACGAAAGTTTTGGGCTCAACTAAGATCATTAAGTTGAGGACTATCTGTATTTTGGACCTGCACGTGCAGCCTTTCTCCAAGGCCAAAACCCCTAAATCAGTTAAATGAAATCTGAAAATATTATAGGATGGTTCTTAATCCATTTACCCTCAGTGGCGTTACTATCTTTGTATCCCTCTTTTTCATTCTATCTTTTGTAACCTGAGAAAACCTTCGATTTTTTTTTTCTATTTGCTTTTATTTTTATTCTTCAAAATCCATTAGAAAACATATCCCTCTAACCGTTCTTGTGAAATGAAACACAAAATCTGAAATAATTGCCACTATTTTTGCCCTTCCCTTCTTCTGCCAGGGGTCATGAGATTAAATTTTTCAATTTCCCCCACACAACCTTGTGTGACTTTTTGAGCAGGATGCTGGATGTCATTTCCATTTCCTTTTGTGTTCTTGGAATAGGCCTGCAGGTGATCTTTGACTTACAACGATTTTTTTAGTGACCACCTGAACTTACAAACCCTGAAAAAAAAAAAGATTTATGACCGTTTTCACACTTATGACCGGCGCAGCCTTCCCATGTTCACCTGATCAAAATTTCAATGCTTGGCAACTGCCTTGTATTTATGACCGTTGAATCATCCCAGGGTTATATGCTCCCCTTTTGCTTGCTTCTGGCAAGCAAAGTCCATGGGGGAAGCCAGATTCACTTAACAACGGTGCTACTAACTTAACAATGGCAAGTGATTCATTTAATGACTGTGGCAAGAAAGGTTGTAAAATGAGGCAAACTTCTCTTAGCAAATGTCTGATATAGCAACAGACCTTTTGAGCTCGGTTGTGGTCGTAAGTCAAGGATTACCTGTACTTGGTGAAATTGAATTTTAGGAAAAAGTTAACATGTAACTAAGAAGATATCTATCTATCTATCTATCTATCTATCTATCTATCTATCTATCTATCTATCTATCTACCTACCTACCTATATCTACCGTATATCTATATCTATAGTAACTACCTACCTACCAATCATCTATCTATCTATCTATCTATCTATCTATCTATCTATCTATCATCTATCTATCTATCTATCTATCTATCTATCTATCTACCTACCTACCTACCTATATCTACCGTATATCTATATCTATACTAACTACCTACCTACCAATCATCTATCTATCTATCTATCTATCTATCTATCTATCTATCTATCTATCTATCCATCCATCCATCCATCTATATCTATCTATCTATCTATCTATCTATCTATCTATCTATCTATCTATCTATCTATCTATCTATCTATCTATCTACCTATATCTACCGTGTATCTATATCTATACTAAATAACTACCTACCTACCAATCATCTATCTATCTATCTATCTATCTATCTACCTATCTATGCATCCATCCATCTATATCTATCTATCTATCTATCTATCTATCTATCTATCTATCTATCTATCTATCTATCTATCTATCTATCTATGCACCCATCCATCCATCTATATCTATCTATCTATCTATCTATCTATCTATCTATCTATCTATCTATCTATCTTCTATCTATCTATCTATCTATCTATCTATCTATCTATCTATCTATCTATCTATCTATCTATCTATCTATCTATCTATCTATCTATCTATCTATCTATCTATCTATCTATCTATCTATATATTGCAAAAGTTCCCCAAGAATCATATGTTTCATTTTCAGGAAGGACTGAGAAAATCCCTCCCTAAGATTCTCAAAATATGCTGTGCACAATGCCTTTAATTTGATTACTGAATTAATCCACTTTTCTGCATTCACACAACATACTAGAGAATCGAACAGAATAGAATATCAGAGTTGGAAGGGACCTTGGAGGTCTTCTAGTCCAACCCCCTTGCCTAGGCAGGAAAGCCTACACCACTTCAGATAAATGGTTATCCAACATCTTTTTTAAAACTTCCAGTGTTGGAGCATTTAAAATTTCTCGAGGCAACTTCCATCCCCTTGATTCATTGTTCTAACTGTCAGGATATTTTTCCTTAGTTCTATAGTAGGTTGCTTCTCTCCGAGAACAGAATAGAATAGAATGGAATGGAATGGAATAATGGAATGAATGAATAGAATAGAATAATGGAATGAATTGAATAAAATAGAATAATGGAATGAATACAATAGAATAGAATAATGGAATGAATAGAATAGAATAATGGAATGAATTGAATAAAATAGAATAATGGAATGAATAGAATAGAATAGAATAATAGAATGAATAGAATAGAATAATGGAATGAATTGAATAAAATAGAATAATGGAATGAATAGAATAGAATAGAATAATGGAATGAATAGAATAATGGAATGAATAGAATAGAATAGAATAATGGAATGAATAGAATAATGGAATGAATAGAATAAAATAGAATAATGGAATGAATAGAATAGAATAATGGAATGAATAGAATAGAATAGAATAACAGAGATGGAAGGGACCTTGGAGGTCTTCTAGTCCAACCCCCTGCTTAGGCAGGAAACCCTGCCTAATTTCAGACAATTGGTTATCTAACCTTTTCTTAAAAACTTCCAGTGTTGGAGCATCCACAACTTCTGGTGGCAAGTAGTTCCACTGGTTAATTGTCCTCACTGTCAGGAAGTTTCTCCTTAGTTCCAGGTTGCTCCTCTCCTTGATTAGTTTCCACCCATTGTTTCTTCTCCTGACTCTTCAGGTGTTTTGGAGAATAGCTTGACTAGACTATACATAAATCCAATAGGATTGATTCAGCCACTAACATAACCCACAGCAAATAACTTACATAACTGATACTTACAATTTAAGAAAGCTCAACCACAACCAAGCTTGATCTCAGCCAAACTCAATCCCAAACAAGCTCAACCACAATCAAGCTCAACCACAACTAACAACAACTAATAATAACCAAACTCAATCCCTACCAAGTCCAGTATGCTGGGTATGCTACAGATAAGACTTGATTTGACATCCTACAGCTTCCACTGATACTTGTCTAATTTTTTTTTCACAGCCTCCAGATTGAACTCTGGAGTCCACCTGGAAGAGAAATGCTCTAAACCAGAGGTCGCTAACCTTTTGGACCTCAGGGATCACCAAACTCATCATTTTAAATCCCACGGACCAGAGACCCTGGGAAAATTCCCCACACTGTTTTCCTACCGATCGATCGTTCTTTATTTGGGATCGCAGGATACTGTCTCCAGCTCCGTTCTCAGGGAGAGAGGGAGAAAGAGAGACTTTTGGCTTCATGCAAGGAAAGCAGCAGAAGCTGCAGAAGTCTTTCTTTCTCTCCCCCAAACTCCACCAGAAATGAGTCTTTGCCAGCTCAGCCTCTTGGAGCAGGAGGCCTTGCAGGGTTCCAAAGACTCATTTCTGGCGGAGTTTGGGGGAGAGAAAGAGAGACTTTGGCTGCTTTCCTTGTGTGCAGCCAAAAGCAGAAGCAGAAAGAAGCAGAAAGAAGCAGCCCGGTGGCCAGGCCAGGTGCATAGGGTGAGTGGGGCAAGTTTCCCCCCTCTGCCCTTTCCCCCCTCCCCTCACTACCTCGTGTTGTTTGCAATGCAAGCGACACAATCCTTATGTTCGTGCAGGCCATGTGGGCGGCGCAGCCTTGTGTTCCTGTGCAGCCTGGATTAATTGCTTTTGGGGGGGGGGAGACATTTCATTGTGGACCATCAAAATTTTCTCGTAGACCACCAGTGGTCCCCGGCCCACCGGTTGGTGATCAGTGCTCTAAACCAGGGATGGCCATTTTAAGACCTGCGGATTCCAAAAGGTCTGACTGGGGAATTCTGGGAGTTGAAGTCCACAGGTCCTAAAATCGGCCAAGGTTGGACATCCCTGCTCTAAACTGGACAAAATCAAAATTCAGAGATCAGAACATCTGCCCAGTAGTTTCCCTTGGAAAAGATCTATCTATCCCTGACCATTGGTTCTACGCCAGGGGTGGGATTCAAATTTTTTAACAACCGGTTCTGTGGGCGTGGCTTAGGTGGTGGGCATGGCTTGGGGGGGTCATGTGACTTAGTGGACATGGCTTGGAGGTCATGTGATTGGCTGGGCGTGGCCAACTCAATATCCCTCACATCGAGGCACGCATCTCCTCGCCTGGCCTCTCGTGACTGTGGGGATGCTGCAACAGTCGTAAGTGTGAAAAAGGGTCATAAGTCACTTTTTTCAGGGCCATTGTAACTTTGAATGGTCACTCCACACAAGTAAAGTACCAGCAAAGGAGGGGAAAAAACTCCAGAGAGGTTCCTGAGACAGGAAGTCTAGTCCTGCCAAGAATGTAATAAGGGTTGATGGAGAGGCAGTTTCTGTAAGCAACACCAGAATGTTTCCTTCCTGCCTTCTTTACAGGATTAAGCCAGGAATTTCTTCTAACAACCGGTTCTCCCAACTGCTTAGAAGGTTAACAACCGGTTCTAGCGAATAGGGGCCAACTGGTAGAATCCCACCCCTGTTCTACACACAGCCTTCTGCATTTCTCAAAGAGACCCTTCCTGGCCTTGGGGTTGTTTGGAGACAGGAGAAGACACACCTTGCAAGAGAATCAGAATGGAAAAATTGCAGGTGAAGAACTTACCCAGGTAAACAGATGCCGCACAAAGTGTCTGCAGTCGCTGTCCCGGCGTGGATATGGACTCTCTTCTTGGCCTCACAAGAAGTATGCAACAAGCAGAATTCCAGGTCAGAGGCGGAAGAGAAGAAACCAGCCAAACAGGGTTTGCAGGCCATTCCTAAGCCTGAACCATAACCGCATTTCTATGGGGAAAATGAAACAAAAACATTGTTTAAAGGCATGACATTCCTGTTTATCCTGGGATAAGGAGTCCCTCAAATCCTTTCAGGCTTCAGTATTGTGGGGTCCTTGGTGTTCTCTGAGATTGGTTGTTCTCATGCAGACCTTTCCAGACCCAGCTAGGTAACATCATCAGTACTAGAAGGGAAGGGGTTTACTGAGAGAAGAGGAGGAGGAGGAGGAGGCGGCTTTGAGTGTCAAAACTCATAAAACATTCCTTATGCCCGTTTTAGTAGTTGCCATTAAACAAAGGGAGAGGAAGGAAATCTGGAAAAGCAGTGCAGCACTTTGGAAGCGGAAGTACATTCCAACTCTTAGCTTTAAAAGATTGTAATTATACCCTAAACTGAATCCCACATGTTGGAAATGTGGGGAAAAAGAGGGAACATATTATCATATGTGGTGGTCTTGCCCAGAGGCTCGAAAATATTGGCTAAAAATCCAAAAATGGCTACAGGAAATTACCAATGAACAATTAGATTTACAACCAGAGCTCTTCCTATTGGGGATCTTCAAAAAAAAAATATGTAAAGACTACAAAATACTTATTATTACATATATTGACTGCGGCCAGGATTGCTTTTGCTCAGTGTTGGAAACAGTCATTTACACCTGTAGAAGAACTGGTTATACAAAAAGTTATGAATTGTGCCGAAATGGATAAATTAACATTGAGTTTAAAAGATAAGGAATCTTCAATATTTTATAAGGTATGGGAACAATGGCACAATTGGATAGATCGGAGACAGACTAAGGATAGAGGATTATTAAATATAGAACATAGATAGAATAATCTATGTTATAATAATGGATCCAGCACTGTTATCAAATTACCGTCCTGTCTCCAACCTTCGCTTTGTTGCGAAGGTTGTAGAGACTGTGGTGGCACGTCAGTTCCCGCAGTACCTGGATGAAACGAGTTATCTCGACCCCCTCCAATCGGGCTTCAGACCCGGGCACAGCACAGAGACAGCATTGGTCGCGTTGATGGATGATCTCTGGAGGGCACGAGACAGAGGTTGTTCCTCTGTCCTGGTGCTGTTAGATCTGTCAGCGGCTTTTGATACTGTCGACCACAGTATCTTATTGCAGCGATTGGAGGGGCTGGGGATTGGAGGCACCGTCCTACGATGGTTCTCCTCCTTCCTCTCCGACCGTTCGCAATTTGTGTTGACAGGGGGACAGAGATCGACCCCAAGGCCCCTACTTTATGGGGTGCCTCAGGGATCGGTGCTCTCGCCCCTATTGTTCAACATTTATGTGAAGCCGCTAGGTGAGATCATCCGTGGCTTTGGGGTGGAATTCCATCAATACGCTGATGATACTCAGCTATACATCTCCACCCCAGACCACCCCAACGAAGCCGTCAAAGTGATGACCCGATGTCTGGAGGCCGTGCGGGATTGGATGGGTCATAACAGGCTTCATCTCAACCCGACCAAAACCGAGTGGCTGTGGTTTCCTGCTCCCAGATACAGTCAGCTTGTTCCCTCGCTGACCATAGGGGGAGAGGTACTGACCCCTGTGGAAAGAGCGCGCAATTTGGGTGTCCTCCTGGATGTACGGTTGTCTTTGGAAGAACATATTGCAGCCGTCGCCAGGGGGGCTTTTTATAAGATTCGTTTGATCTACCAGTTGCGGCCCTTTCTGGATCTGGACGCACTTCGCACAGTCACTTCCGCCCTCGTTATCTCCCGCTTGGACTACTGCAACGCTCTCTACATGGGGCTCCCCTTGAAGAGTCTCCGGAGGTTACAGTTAGTCCAGAATGCAGCCGCAAGGATGATTATGGGCGCCCCCAAGGACACCCACATAACACCATTTCTCCGCAGACTGCACTGGCTTCCTGTGGCCTTCCGGATTCGATTCAAGATGGTACTATTAGTATTTAAAGTGCTCCATGGCTCGGGACCTGGCTACTTACGGGACCGTCTTCTGCCACAAACAACCTCCCGCCGCCCAGTACGCTCCCACAGGGTCGCCCTGCTTGGGATACCGCCACCTGATCGTTGTCGGCTGGCGACCCCGAGATTACGTGCTTTCTCTGTGGGAGCCCCCTCCCTTTGGAACTATCTCCCCCCGGAGATACGAGACACATCGGACATCCTAACCTTCCGGCGTGCAGTCAAGACCTTACTTTTTAAGCAGGCCGGCCTAGCCAATTAAAGGTTTTCTGAGATTTTTAAATTTTAGATTCAAATAAGACTTTTAATTCTATTTGATGGGACTCAATCATTTACTTACTTATTTTACTCATTTATCCTATTTTCATCTATCTATATTCAATTCTGAATTAATTACTGTTACTGTTGACTGTATCTTTATATGTTTAGACTGTACACCGCCCCGAGTCCCTTTTGGGAGAGGGAGCGGTATAAAAATACGATAAATAATAATAAATAATAATAAGAATAATAAGAATATAGTTATGTATAAATTATCACTATCACACAAATGACTGTTATATGATAATGCACCGCAAACAGTTGTTATTGAATTATATATTTTTTAATTTTTTTTTCTTTTCTTTTTGTAATAAAATTCAATAAAGTTTTCTTAAAAAAAAAAAAAAGATTGTAATTAAAACTACCGGAGCTTTTGCCTGGGAATATATTTAATTGGAGAACGTGATCGATGACACCCAGCCCGTAAATATGCTTAATTGGAGAATCTGATTTATGACATACCCAGGGGAGGGGAGAAACAGGGTCACAGAGGGGACTGTAAATGACTTAGGCCAGAACTGGCTTCATACAGGGCAGCGCCAGGACGTCGCCTCTAATGAATCCTTGGAAGTTTTTTGAAGTTTGGCTCGAGGATCATGATTTAATCAGGGCGATGGCTGGAATCCTGACAGCGAGACAACTTTGGCTTGGTTGTTTTCTTGCAGGCGTTTTATTATCCAGCTAGGTAACATCATCAGTGCTAGACGGGAGAGGGGCTTTCCTGCAAGGTGAGTCGCCTGGCGAAGAGAGGCTGGGAAGGAGGGGCGAGGCTGCAGCTGGTAGACCAAACTGAGCAAAGAGTTAACAAACAGGTCTAGTAAACCGATGTGAACCGGCTGAATCCCACCACTGGGTTTACTCTCTGTTTACATCCAAGTAAGGCTTGCCCTTTCAGTGTTCAGTGCAAGTTTCGTTATTACATACAGCAAATATCCTCCCTTTCCAAACCAACAACGATGGTAGGATTGTTATGAATACCTTTCCTTCCTTCCTTCCTTCCTTCCTTCCTTTTCTTCCTTCCTTCCTTTCCCTTCCTTCCTTCCTTCCTTCCTTCCCTCCTTTCCCTTCCTTCCTTCCCTCCCTCCTTCCTTTCCCTTCCCTCCTTCCTTTCCCTTCCCTCCTTCCTTCCCTCCCTCATTTTCCCTTCCTCCTTCCTTCCTTCCTTCCTTCCTTCCTTTCCCTTCCTTCCTTCCTTCCTTCCTCCCCTTCCCTCTCCCTGCTGCTTCATTTGGGTATTGAAATAACTCCCAGAATTCTCCAGCCAGCATGAATTCTGGGAGCCGCAGTCCACAAATCTTCAAGGGCCCAAGGTTGAGAAACACCGATTTGGCCAATTAGACCCATTTTACTGAGTTCACACATGGACCACTACACGGAAAACGTGAGGCTGTGTGAATGGGGATCTTGTTGTGGTTCATCGGCAGCCGGTGCAGACGGCAACGGAGTTGGACAGTGAGGAAGAAAGGGGATCAGTCAGGGAGTCTGGAGAGGAATCCTGGATCCAATGCAGGGATGGGGCCAGGACCATCTGGGAGTGGGGTGCTGCCTCCGGAGCCTTCGGAGTCTGGCAGCAGTGAGGCAGAGGAACAGCGGGAGCCTGTTCCCAGTGCGCATATGCACAGAGCCGCCAGAAGGCAAGAGGAACTAAGACAAAAGGGGCGAGTCGGGAGTAAGGCTGGGAGGTGATTGTCCCTCCCATAAGGGATAAAAGTCAGGCCAAGATGATGAAACCTTTGCAGGAAGCAAAGTCGTTCGATCGGTTCTGAGTCCTGCTTAAAAGCTCTGTGTACTTTGGTGGGTTTCTTGTATAGTTAATTGGAGACTTCTATTTTTGGCAGCATTCCAACAGAACTGAAAGGTGTGGGTGCTTATCTCGGGGAGACTGTTTTAAGATTAGTTCTGGCTGGGAATGAAATAATAATTCCCAGCGTTGCAATCAAACAGGTTTTGCTTTTCAAACGAAGGCTGAGTCAGAACAGATCCTCTGCAGAGGCAGTTTACTCACTCTGTCGGGCTCTTCTCCAGCTGGACAGGATTCGCACAGGACACAGCGACCGTCCGCACCCCGATACTCTTGGTCCCCGCAGGCCTGAGCCCACGCTGGGTGCCAACAAAGGGCCTAAAAATAACAGAACAGGTGGGGGGGAGGGAAGACAAAAGCTCGTGATTCTCTTTTTGCATTACCACCGTAAGGTTAGGAGGGAAAGGATGCAGGAACGAAAGTAAAAAGATTCTGTTTTCTACAGAAACTACTATTCATTCCGCTCTATCCAATACGTTGCAGTATTTTCCTCATGCAGCAGAATCAAAGGACTCCAGGCCTCTGAAAACGTTATGTTGTAAAGAGAGGGTGGTGTAAGGTCTCCTTTTGGGGCAGGGGGTTGGACTAGATGACCTCCAAGGTCCTTTCCACCCGCCTATGTTTCCGTGTTTCCTTGAAGCTTGCAAATGGTTGCTCCAAGTGATGTATTTGATCAAACTAAGAGCCTTCCTTCTCTCCCTCCCTTCATTTCTTCCCCTTTCCTTCAATTTTTCCCTTCCTTCCCTCCCTTCCTCCTTCTGTTCCTCCCTCCCTCCCTCCTCTGCCTTTTCTTCCCCTTTCCTCCATTTTCCCTCTCCCCTCCCTCCTTTCCCTTCTTGTTCCTTCTGTCCATCCCTCTCTCCCCCTTTTCTTCCCCTTTTATCCCTCAATCGCCTCCCTCCATCCCTTCTTCTCCTTTCTTCCTTCCTTCCCTCCCTCCATCCCTCTTTTCTTCCCTTTTCCTCCCTCCCTCCCCCTTTTCTTCCCCTTTCATCCCTCAATCGCCTCTCTCCATCCCTTCTTCCACTTCCTTCCTTCCCTCCCTCCCTCTCTCCTTCTGTCCCTCCCCTATTCTTCCCCTTTCATCCCTCAATCGCCTCCCTCCATCCCTTCTTCTCCTTCCTTCCTTCCTTCCTTCCTTCCTTCCTTCCTTCCCTCCATCCCTCTTTTCTTCCCCTTTCTTCCCTCCCTCCCCCTTTTCTTCCCCTTTCATTCCTCAATCACCTCCCTCCATCCCTTCTTCTCCTTCCTTCCCTCCCTCCATCCCTCTTTTCTTCCCCTTCCCTCCCTCCCTCCTTCCCCTTCCTTCCTTCCTTCCTTCCTTCCTTCCTTCCTTCCTTCCTTCCTTCCTTCCCTCTCTTTGCTCCTCCCTTCCTTTGAGTGGGTATTTAATTAACACATTTTCCCGAGCTTCCGACACAAAGCATGAACAAATATACAGCAGCCCTTTAGATTTGAACAGCCCAAGAAACCTCAAACCCACCAACCCACACCCAAGATTTCACTCTAGCTAAGTTTAGGGTGTTATGTGAATGTAATCCCATGGGTTGCAACTGAACTGCTCAACACTGATCTCTGAAGACAGCTGGGAATCTCACTTTTGGATCTGCCCTCTAGCCATGTCCAGAAAAGAGGAGGGCCAGAGGGTGATCTATTTCCAGCAACAACTCCTGGGACAGAGCCCAGCCGGCCTCCTGCAGAGATACATCATGGTTGTCCCAAAAAGTGGCTTTATCCAAAAACAACTGGACTTTGTTTTTTCCCTGAAGAGGTTTCGCTTCCCACCCAAGAAGCGAAACCTCTTCAAGGAAAAAAACAAAACCCACTTGCCTGTTGAAAAAAGCAGATAATAGATAATCAGAGTTGGAAGGGACCTTATCGGTCATCTAGTCCAACCCCATGCCCAAGCGGGAGACCCTACACCATTTCTGACAGAGGGCAATCCAGTCTCTTCTTGAAAGCCTCCAGGGATGAAGCTCCCACAACTTCCGAAGGCAACTTCTGTTCAATGGGTGGGATTGTTTTCACAGTCAGGAAATTCCTCCTTATTTCCAGGTTGAATCAATCAATCAGAATAAGCTGGAAGGGACCTTGGAGGTCATCTAGTCCAACCCCCCACCCAAGCAGGAGACCCTACACCATTTCTGACAGATGGCAGTCCAGTCTCTTCTTGAAAGCCTCCAGGGATGAAGCTCCCACAACTTCTGAAGGCAACTTCTGTTCAATGGGTGGATTGTTCTCACTGTCAGAAAGTTTCTCCTTATTTCCAGGTTGAATCTCTCCTTGGTCAGTTTCCATCCATTATTCCTTGTCTGGCCTTCAGGTGCCTTGGAGAATAGCAGCCCCTGGGGCAGCCCCTCAAATATTGGAAGGCTGCTCTCCTGTCTCCCCTGGTCCTTCTCTTCCCTAGACTAGCCAGGCCCAGTTCCTGCAACCGTTCGTTCATGTTTTATCCTCCAGTCCCCTCATACCCTGGTTGCTCTTCTCTGTACTTTTTTCTAGAGTCTCAACATCTTTTTTATAATGTGGTAAACAAAACTGGATGCAGTACTGTAGGTGTGGCCTTACTAAGGCTTTACACAGAGTGGTATTAGTACTTCCCTTGATCTTGATTAGATCCCTCTGTTAATGCAGTTTAGGATTGCATGGGCTTTTTTGGCTGCTGCTGAAAATGGCTGGCTCCTATTTATTATTTATTTATTTTATTTTGTCAAGCAATTATAAGATAACAGGTATAAGAATAAACATAGTTATGAATACATGAAATGGATAGATACGCCGTCTTCGGTCTGATCTAAGTATAGTATATAAAATCATACATTGCAATGTCCTACCTGTCCATGAATACTTCAGCTTCAACCACAACAACACAAGAGCAAACAATAGATGCAAACTCAAGGTTAACCGCACCAAACTTGATTGCAGGAAATACGACTTCAGCCACAGAGTGGTCAATGTCTGGAATACTCTACCTGACTCTGTGGTTTCTTCCCCAAACCCCAAAAACTTTAACCTGAGACTGTCTACTACTGACCTCACCCCTTTCCTAAGAGGTCTGTAAAGGGCGTGCATAAGCGCACCAACGTGCCTACCGTCCCTGTCCTACTTGTTCCTTTTATTTTTCTTCTATGTATCCATGTATTCCTAACTATGTTTTTACTACTTATACGTATTATCTTGTAAGCAATTGTCAAAAATAAATAAATAAATAAACAAACAAATAAATATAAGAAAAATAAAAAGAAACAACAGGACAGGTAGGAACGTTGGTGCGCTTATGCACAGTCCCCATTTATTTAGCTGGTTGTGCACTAAGACTCCGAGATCCCTCTCCCAGTTCCTGCTATTGAGCCTGGTTTCACCCAGTCTGTATGTGGACTTTTGGTTTTAGGATTTCTTGCTGATGGCTGCTTACTGAAGCTTCTCATCCCCAACCGGTCCTTCCCTCGCCTGCGAATATTCCTGAGCTGAACATTGGGGGAATTGCACTCCCCAACTGACGCCAAACCTCAGCAAGCTAACAAGCCACAGAGGAGCCTCGCGGAGTCCTGCAGCCTTTAAGACTTGCCATCGTTTAGATGTGGAAGAATGAAGGTTGCCGTTCAGCCTTTTTCTCTAAACATACTCCAGGCTGCAGCACCTGGGAGGAAAATGCAAAGGGAGGGGAGGGAGGGATCGTTTGGCAGTAAAATTCAAAATTCTAGACCTAGAAAACCTAGAACTACGCCGCCTTCGGTCCAATCTAAGTATATAGTATATAAAATCATACATTGCAATGTCCTACCTGTCAATGAATACTTCAGCTTCAACCAGAACAACACAAGAGCACACAACAGATACAAACTCAAGGTTAACCGCACCAAACTTGATGGCAGGAAATACGACTTCAGCCACAGAGTGGTCAATGTCTGGGATACTTTACCTGACTCTGTGGTTTCTTCCCCAAACCCCAAAAACTTTAACCTTAGACTGTCTTACTACTGACCTCACCCCTTTCCTAAGAGGTCTGTAGGGGCCGTGCATAAGCGCACCAACATGCCTACCGTCCCTGTCCTACTGTTTCTTTTATTTTTCTTCTATGTATCCATGTATTCCTAACTATGTTTTTACTACTTATACCTATTATCTTGTAAGCAATTGACAAAAATAAATAAATAAATAAAAAAAATAAAAAATAAAAAAATTCACACCCTCATGGCGGATAAGGCCAGAGTCCTCCCCACCGGCTTTGGATCATAGCTGTGAATAACAGAATTGCAGACTTGGAAGGGACCCTAGAGGTCTTCTAGTCCAACCCACTGCTCAAGCAGGGAGACCCTATCCCATTCTGGACAAGTGGCACTTCTTGAAAGCCTCCAGTGATGAAGCTCCCACAACTTCTGAAGGCAAATTGTTAATTGTGGTTAATTGTCCTCACTGTTAGGAAATTTCTCCTTAATTCCAGGTGGCTTCTCTCCTTGATGATTTTCCATCTGTTGCTTCTTGTCCTGCCTTCAGGTGCTTTGGAGAATAGCTTGACCCCCTCTTCTTTGGGGTAGCCCTTCAAATATTGGAAGCCTGCTATCATGTCACCCCAAGTCCTTCTTTTCATTAAACTAAGCATACCCAATTCCTTGCAACTGCTCTTCTTGTGTTTTAGCCTCCAGTCCCCTAAATCCTCTTTGTTGCTCATAACTCTTGTTATGGTTAGCCGGCAGCAGGTGAGGATGGTTGAGGAGTGAGAGGACTCAGATGAGGGGCCAGGACCATTAGGAAGTGGACTTCTGCCTTCAGAAGATTGAGGGGGCTAGCAGGAGCGATGAGGAGGTTCCCGAGGAGCCTGTGCCAAGTGCGCGTGCGTGCAGGATTGCTCGCAGGAAAGAGCAGCAGCAACAGCACGGGCGACTCGGGAGTAAGGCTGCAAGGTCTTGGCCCCTCCTTCAAGAAGATAAAAGCCAGCTCTGAAACTAACCTTCTTTGCAGAAAGCAAAGACGTTTTGAAACTCCAGCCTGGTGGACATTCCAGTATCCTGAGTTTGTATTTGAAGATTCTTATTTTGCAAATTATTTCTTATCTGTCATCTTTTGGCAAGTCTCGCAGTTTGGCAAGGCCTGTGCTTATCACAGCTATTGATTTTGTAAAAGCATTACACAAGGTTTCTCTTCCTTTTGGATTGAGTTTGATTTGTTGGAAAAGGGCACGGGTCTTTTCTAGAGTCTCAACATCATTTTTTGACATCGTGGCGACCAAAAACTGGATGCAAAATCCCAGGTGTGGCCTTTGACCGTGAACTTGATTCTACCTCTCTGTTGATGCAGCCCAGGACGGCGTTGGCATTTTTGGCAGGCTGCCGCACACTGCTGGCTCATAGTTAAGGGAGAAGGCCAGTTAGCAGCCCGTGTTCTTAGTGGGTAATTTTCCACTGCTGTTGACTCAGATCTTGCCAACGTAGGCAAACTTGCCATGCTAAGAGATTCGAATGCTGGGTAGAGAATCCTGCAGCGATGGGTAAATTTGGGGAGGATGCTGGGATTTTTCAAGGGATTAGGATCGCTCCCTGAGTCTCACCCCTTGCTATGGAGCAGGCATCGAAATTCAACTATCCCAAGATAGAGCAGAATATCACAGTTGGAAGGGACCTTGGAGGTCTTCTAGTCCAACCCCCTGCCTAGGCAAGAAACTACACCACTTCAGACCAATGATTATCCAATCTCTTCTTAAAAACTCCCAGTGTTGGAGGATTCACAACTTCTAGAGGCAAGTTGTTCCAGTGATTAATGGTTATGTCAGGAAATTTCTCTTGGGTTCTAGGTCCGTGATGGCGAACCAATGTGGCACACGCCAGCCCCAGGAAAACTTACCGACACTGCGCATGCGCGCGCCTCCCAGCTAATTTTGGGGCCTTTTTTCAACCTCCCAGAGGCTCGAGGGAAGCCTCTGCAGCCTTTGGAGGCCGAAAAACAGGCCCATATCGTCACTTCCTGTATTTTCGGAAATACCGGAAGTGACAAAACGGGCCCGTTTTTCGGCCTGCAAAGCCTGCAGAGGCTTCCCTCGAGCCGCTGGGAGGCCAGAAAAGGCCTGAAAATCAGCTGGGAGGTGCGCGCATGCGCAGCACATTGCCTTCTGGGTGCTGGCATGTGAGCGAAAGTTTCGAAGCCACTGTTCTGTGTTGCTGCCGGTATAGATAATCCTCAACTTACCACCATTCGTTTAGTGGCTATTCAAAGTTACATCCGCGCTGAAAAACGTGGCCACAGTTTAGAGACCTCTGCTCTTGAATGCCACATTTTTAGGAGTTGTATGTTTGTGTGTGTGTTTTTTTTTTAACCCTGAATCATAAGACTGCAAAGTTTACTTTGATAAACGTCCACACTGTAATTTTGGGGTGAGTTGTTGACAGAGCTGAAATTCCAAACCTATTTGTGTTTCCATCTTTCAGGATGGGGGGTGGGGGGGTGGGAGCTAACCGACTCATATAAGCAAACTCTACCCGTGAATGATAGGCCATCCGCCCAAGTCAGCAGAAACCCTACCCAGCCTGTGAGTTGTCTAAACATCTTTAGGGCAAAATTTGGAGGGAGGGAGGGAGGGAAGGAAGGAAGGAAAAGTGGGGAAGGAAGGACAAATTCGGGAAGAAGGAAGGAAAGAAAGAAAAAAGAATAGGAGAAGAAAATAGGAAGGGAGGGAGGAAGGAAGGAAGCAAGGAAGGAAGGAAGGAAGCAAGGAAGGAAAGAAGGAAGGAAGGAGGGAGGGAAGAAAGGAAGGAAGAAGAGAAAAGAAAGAAGGAATGGAGGAAGGAGGAAGGAAAGGCAGACAGGCAGGGAGGGCGGAAGGAAGGAAGGAAAGGAAGCAAGAAGGAAGGAAGGGAGGGAAGGAAAGAAGGAAAAGTGGGGAAGGAAGGACAAAATTGGGAAGAAGGAAGGAAAGAAAGAAAAAAGAATAGGAGAAGAAAATAGGAAGGGAGGGAGGAACGAAGGAAGGAAGAAAGGAAGGAGAAAGGAAGGAAGGAAAGGCAGACAGGCAGGAAGGGTGGAAGGAAGGAAGGAAAGAAGCAAGGAGGGAAAGAAGGAAGGAAGGAAGGAGGGAGGGAAGGAAGGAAGAAGGAAAAAGAAAGAAGGAATGGAGGAAGGAGGAAGGGAAGGAGGAAGGAAAGGCAGACAGGCAGGGAGGGCAGAAGGAAGGAAGGAAGGAAAGAAGGAAGGAAGGGAGGGAAGGAAGGAAGGAAAAGTGGGGAAGGAAAGACATACAAGGGAGGAAGGAAGGAAAGAAAGAAATAAATAGGAGGGAGAGGAAGAGGCAGGAGAAGGAGAAAGAGAGACAAGAGGAGGAAGGAGGAGGGAAAGGAAGGAAAAGGGAAGAAAAAGGGCGGAAGGAAGTGAAGGAAGGAAAGGGAAAAAGGAAGGAAGGAAGGAAGAAGAAGGGAAGGAAGGGGGAAGGAAGGAGGAAAAAGGAAGGAAAAAGGAAAATAAAAGGAGGGAAGAAGGAAAGGAAGGAAAAGAAGAAAAAAAAATAGGAAGGAAGGAAATGAAGGAAGAAGAAGGAAAAAGGAAGAAGGAAGGGAGGAAGAAGGAAGGAGGAAGGAGGAAGGAAAGGCAGACAGACAGGGAGGGCAGAAGGAAGGAGGCAAGGAAGGAAAGAAGGAAGAAAGGAGGGTGGGAGGAAGAAAAAGTGTAAAGGAATGAAGAAATGGAGGAGGGAGGAAAAGCAGACAGGCAGGAAGGCAGAAGGAAGAGGGTGGGAGGGAGGAAAGAAGGAAAGGAAAGGAAGAAAGGAAAGGAAAGGAAAGGAAAGGAAAGGAAAGGAAAAGAAAAAGAAAGAAAGAAAGAAAGAAAGAAAGAAAGAAAGAAAGAAAGAAAGAAAGAAAGAAAGAAAGAAAGAAAGAAAGAAAGAAAGAAAGAAAGAAAGAAGGAAGGAAGGAAGGAAGGAAGGAAGGAAAGGAAGGAAAGGAAAGGAAAGGAAAGGAAAGGAAAGGAAAGGAAGGAATTTAGAAAGCTGAAATAAAGATACTGCTAGGAAGAGAGAACATGGCCCACACCAGAGGCTGAACCCACCTCCTGAATTTCACACACTTCCCCCAATTCACTCCATTTTGATTCAGATAACCACCAACCCGCCACAGGCTGCAACCTGTTAGGGCCCTGCTTTCAGAGGGATGGACTTCAACTCCCAGAATCCCCCGGCCAGCCTTGGAGTTGAAATCCACCCCGCTTAAAGTGGCCAAGTTTGAAAATCACTGCAGGAGGATAAAAATTAATCTCCTCCCCGCCCCCAAACCCCGAATACCCTCTTGCGAGGGTAGCATCAGAACAGAATAGCAGAGTTGGAAGGGTCCCCCAGAGGTCTTCTAGTCCAACCCCCTGCTCAACAGGCAGGAAACCCGATACCATTTTGGGGTGGGGTGGGGTGGGGGTGGGAATGGTAGTCCAGCCTCTTCTTTAAAGGGCAGGCACGACCTCAACGCCCATCCTTCCCAGCCACTGCCAAGACACACGGAAAGCAAAGGATACTTACGGTTAGGAGACTGACCGCCCAGCAGAAATCCGGATGCCTTTTCATTTTGTCCAATTTCACAGACGGAGAGACCGACTAAACCTCCCCACGAAGTCTGGAGAGACGGGAGAAGAATGGTAAGAGACTCTTATCAGCGATCTTATATTGCTTCCAAAATAAATGGTGGTTTTTCTCCATCGCGGTCTATGTTTACCTTCATCCCACATGTTATTTTGGAAGGGGGCGGGCTAGTGGGAGAGTCGGGCTGTTTAGCTCAGCAAAGGAAGCTTTTTTGGGGTGGGGTATGATTAAGTTGAAGAAAAGGAAATCAGAGGTGTTGTGGACTTCCTACACCAGGTTTTCCTCAGCCCCGTGAGTGTGATTTATATACTGAACGCAGCGAAGGCCACATGTTCAAGCTTCCTTCTTCCTTCCTTCCTTCCTTCCTTCCTTCCTTCCTTCCTTCCTTCCTTCCAGCTCCAAAGGATAGATTCTGAGACCCCGCCACATACACACATACCTGAGACCTCCACCCAAAAGAGGACCCAGCCTTAATGAGATCCTGGTGTTGTGGTCCTTCGGCAGCTGGAAGCAGAGCTGGACAGTGGGGAGGAACATGGGTCAGTCTGGGGAGGACTGTTCTGACCCAAACCTCGTTCCAAGCGAAACCAACCCAAAATGGAGGTAAACAGCAAAACCTTTTAATGGTTCTTTTTTACAAATTCCGTTCCTTCCCGGTTCAAAGGCTGTTTCCAACTCATTGTCTATTTGGATCCACGCTGTCTATTTGGATCCACTGCCAATCGGGCTTCAGGCCCGGGCACAGCACAAAGACGGCGTTGGTCGCATTGGTGGATGATCTCTGGAGGGCCCGTGACAGGGGTTATTCCTCTGTCCTGGTCCTCTTAGATCTTTCAGCGGCTTTTGATATTGTCGACCACAGTATCCTATTGCAGCGGCTGGGGGGGTTGGGGGTGGGAGGCACCGTTATGCGGTGGTTCTCCTCCTTCCTCTCTGACCGCTCGCAATTTGTGTTGGCAGGGGGGCAGAGGTCGGCTCCGAGGCCCCTGGTTTGCGGGGTGCCTCAGGGGTCGGTGCTCTCGCCCCTCCTGTTCAACATTTATATGAAGCCGCTAGGTGAGGTGAGCTTTGGGGTAGAGTTCCATCAGTACGCTGATGATATTCAGTTGTACATCTCTACCCCGGGCCACCCCGATGAAGCCGTCGAAGTGATGACCCGGTGCCTGGAGGCCGTGCGGTGTTGGATGGGGCGGAACAGGCTTCAGCTCAACCCATCTAAGACTGAGTGGCTGTGCTTCCCGGCACCCTGATACAGCCGGCTGGTTCCATCGCTGGCTGTGGGGGGGGGGGAATTCTTGCCCCCACAGAGAGGGCCCGCAATCTGGGTGTCCTCCTGGATGTGCGGCTGTCATTGGAAGACCATGTGGCGGCCGTCGCCAGGGGGGCTTTTGGCCAGGTCCGTAGGATCTACCAGTTGCGGCCCTTTCTGGATCGGGATGCGCTTCGCACGGTCACTTCCGCCCTGGTGACCTCCCACCTAGACTATGCCAATGCTCTCTATATGGGGCTGCCTTTGAAGAGCATCCGGAGGCTCCAGTTGGTGCAGAATGCAGCCGCGAGGGTGGTAATGGGAGCTCCTAGGGGCTCCCATGTTATGCCACTTCTGCGCGCGCTGCATTGCCTCCCGGTGGCCCTCCGGGTGCGCTTCAAAGTCTTGGTCACTATCTTTAAAGCGCTCCATGGCTCGGGACCGGGATACTTGCGAGACCGCCTCCTGCCACCATCGGCTTCCCACCGACCGGTACGCTCCCATAGAGTCGGTCTCCTCGGGGTGCCGCCGGCTGGACAGTTGGCGACCCCGAGGGCGCAGGCCTTCCAGAGAGGCCACCCCCTCTCTGGAATCAATTACCCCCGGAGGTAAGGGCCGCCCCTGATCTCATGGCCTTCCGTCGGTTACTTAAAACTCACCTATTTTGGCAGGCCGGACTGGCCTAGGGGTCTTTTAAATTTTAACCCGGTTTTAATCTCTTTTAACTCTTGTTTATATTTTTAATTAGAGCCATACTATATTCAATTTTTAAAATTTTAATATTATCATGTTGTATGCCTTATATGTGTTCTGTATGTGTATTTTATTGGCTGTTCACCGCCCCGAGTCCCTTTGGGGAGAGGGGGGCGGTATATAAATCGAATTAATAATAATAATAATAATAATTGTCTCTGATAAGGATGAGCCTTGCCAAGGTGGTGCAAGGCTGCCAAGAACACCAGATAAAGTTGCCAAGAAATAATTCAAACACAAAGAGTCTCCAAACACCAACCAAGATATTCTGAACATCCACAAGGCTTGAGTGCAAAAACGTCTTTGCTTCCTGCAAAGAACTCTGGTTTCTCAGCTGGCTTTTATCTCCTCAGGGAGGGGGCATTACCTTGCAGCCTTATTCCTGAGTCGCCCGTGCTGCTGCAGCTGCTCTTTCCTTCGAGCAGCCCTGCGTGCACTTGGCAAAGGCTCCTCGGAAACCTCTTCCTCACTACTGCCAGCCTCCACAATCTCCAAAGACAACACCCCACTCCCTGAGGGTCCTGTCCCCATCCCTGCCTCACACGCAAGTCCCTCATCCAAGTCCTTGCTCTCCAAGACCTCAGCCATCCACATCTGCTGCCGGCAAACCACAACAAGGACTCGGACGAGGGTCCTGCGTCCGATACAGAGATGGGACCAGGTCCATCTTGGAGTTATGTGACGACTCCTCCAGAATCTGGAAGCAGTGAGGCAGAGGAACAGTGGGAGCCTGTTCCCAGTGCGCGCTTGCACAGAGCTGCCAGAAGGCAAGAACAGTTAAGACAAAAGGGGCGACTCGGGAGTAAGGCTTGGAGGTGATTGGCCCTTCCCATAAGACATAAAGGAAGAGCAAAGGGACACGAGCCTTTGCAGGAAGCAACTTTGTTCGTACTGGTCAGTTTGAAACCTGAAGTTCGGTGTTGAATTTGTGTTCCGTTTTGGCCTCGTATAATTAATGGGACATTTAATCGTTGGCAGCATTTCAAGGAAGATAAAGGTGCATGCTGATCAGGCTTATCCTGAAGGACTTTGGCAGACTTCCATGGGACTATTACAAACTGTTTGAGACTCATTATGGGCTGTGAATGACTAAAATTCACAGCCGTTGAAACAGGGTGAATAAAAATCAATGATTTTTTAAAAAAAAAATCAGATTTTTTTAATTTAAATCAGATTTTTTAAAAATAAAATGCTTTTTGAGGAAAAGATATTACCATCCAAAGGTTATTCCATCATGAAATAAAGATTAGTTTTTTAATTATGCAGAATAAGGCTGTATATGTTTAATTTTTTTGGTAAATAAATTCCATTAATCCATTCACAATGTCATGCTCTTCCAGAGGTTTTTGTAAGATTATTGGGCAGTTTCTCTGCCTGCAAGATATTATCACAGATGCTTGGTTTACTTTTAAATTGTTATTATTCAGGTAATGATTATTTTTCTCCTTCCTAAGTACAACAGAAAAGTTGTCCAAATATGAATGATTAACCTATTAAACTGGGGATAAAAAAAAACTAATATGAAAAGTTCTTATTCTAAAAATCTTCATCTACTTGCATATTAAAGTTATACCAGCAAGAATTAGTCTTTATGTAGAAAACTAGGATTTAAATCAAGCCTTACTGACTAGTGATTTAAATTGTGATTTAAATCGTGAATTAAATCAGTTTGATTTAAATCAAATCCATCCTGCGTTGAAATAAAGAAAAAAATGGTTTGGGGACTAACCTGTGTTTGTTAGTGTTTGTTTGGTCAGAACACCTGGAGGCAACGGAGAGCCAAGGAAAAAAAACACCTCCAGGTTAGGAATTCGAAGTCAAAATGCTAATACCAGCGGTGGGATTCAAGCGATGTAACAACCGGTTCGGTGAGCGTGTGCTTTGCGCAAAACCGCCCATTTTCAGCTCTAATATTTACCTTCTACGGCAGCCCCGGGGAGTAAAACAGCTGATTCGCACGGCAATCCGTTGTGCCGCGCGAATCAGCTGAGGCTGCAAAACACGGAAATAAAGGACCGACTAGGGCAGTGATGGCGAACCTTTTTGTTGTGGTGTGCCGAAAACAGCGGGCATGTGCTAACACCCCCCCCCGCTCCCTGGGCATGCATGCGCAACACCCCTCCCGTCCCCCCTTACCTGCACTGCGCATGCGCGCGCCTCCCAGCTGATTTTCGGCCCGTTTGAGGCCATTTTTGCCCTCCTGGAGGCTCAAGGGAAGCCTCTGCAGCCTCAGGAGGCCGAAAAACGGGCCTTTTGGAAATACCGGAAGTGCCCATTTTCAGCCTCCGGAGGGCCTGTGGAGCCTGGGGGAGGCCATTTTGGTCCTCCAGGAGGCCTGAAGGAAGTCTCTGCAGCCTCAGGAGGCCAAAAAATGGGTCCCTTTTTGGCACTTCTGGTATTTCCGTAAAAATCAGCTGGGCGGCATACACATGCCCATTTTGCAGGTAAATTTGCCTGGGGCTTGCTTGCCTGCAGAAATGGCTCTGCGTGCCACCTGTGGCACACATGTCATAGGTTCGCCATCAGGGGACTAGGGCATGGGAGGGTGGGCGGGGCCAAATGATCGCAGGAACTATCGGTTCGTCTGAACTGGTCCAAACTGGCTGAATGCCACTCCTGGCTAATACCCTTATTGTACATCTTTTTTACACCAGAATCTAGAAATCAGGTGCAAACTAGTTGTCAAATTATAGCCGTTCGTCCAGGGACCGTTGGGAAATACGACTGCGCTGCGAAAAAAAAAGAAACCTATGACTGTTTTTCACCTTTATTGCAGTATTCCAGAATCACATGATACAAATTGGGATGCTTGGCAAACTGACATGTACTTATGCCGGTTGCAGTGTCCCTGGCTCATATGATTCTCCCTTTGTGACCGTTTGACAAGCGAAGCTATCTAACTAACTCGCCTGGTTATTAACTTAAGGACTGCAGTGGTTCGCTT
Source organism: Bungarus multicinctus (assembly GCA_023653725.1). Lineage (NCBI taxonomy): Eukaryota > Metazoa > Chordata > Lepidosauria > Squamata > Elapidae > Bungarus > Bungarus multicinctus. Next base: position 2,997,213 of record CM042850.1, read on the forward strand.
GAACAACTATGGCAAGAAAGGTTGTAAAATGGGGCAACACTCACTTAACAATGGTCTCGCTTAGCAACGGGAATTTGGGGCTCAATTCTGGTCGTAAATCGAAGACTAATACTACTAGAAGTAGACCAACAGTCCAAATGAACAACAACACCCCAATCAAGGAACTGCCAATTTAGACATGAACATTCCCACCAACACTGATAGGGTAAACAATATACAGAGAACAAACCCCACTCCCCTTAGCACGGATGATGTTACCTAGTTGGGTCATGAAATGTCTGCAAGAAAAACCACAAAGCTCAGAGCACCAAGGACCTCTCAGTCCTCCTCCTTCTCCTGCTGCCAGTCCCTCTCCCTTCTAGCACCGATGATGTTACCTAGCTGGGTCATGAACGTTTGCAAGAAAAATAAAAAAGCTCAGAGCACCAAGGACCCCATAATCCTCCTCCTCCTCCTCCTCCTCTTCCTTTCTAGTACTGATGATGTTATCTAATTGGCTCATGAAACGTCTGCAAGAAAGCAACCAACCGAGCACACGAAGTTCACCCCTATGCTATAAATATTCTTTCAGCAAATTCAGTAATGAATGAAATCGATTTTCTGAACACCATCTTAAAACCGGCTGGTTTTCTCCACCCCAGGAACCAAAAATGCTCCTTTTAGTAAGGAGTTAAACTCCTGCTGGAATTTTTCCCTGGGAAAACGAAAAACAAACAAAGCCAAACCACCTCAGAATCACCTTCAAAGGGATCACAAGATATATATATATATATATATATTAAAAAGTCAGCCCCCAAAAAAG